>CP092866.1:27148965-27223355 GCA_030710605.1 Cordylochernes scorpioides | reverse complement strand
AGAATATTATCGAGGAGAGCAGCAAAATGTTTCAAACAAATGGACTTCGTCTAGCAAGAAGCTTGATCAATGTTATAAATAGGGAAACACACATCAGGATAACTAATCCGTATCCTCGACCGTTAAAAATAATGAAAAACCAAACATTGGCTTTTGGAAGTAGTCCAGCGAAAATAAATGTGAGTCGAGAAAGAGAGGTAGAAAAGAACGAAGAACCTAGATTCCAAATAAACGAAAATCTTTCACCAAAGGAACAGAAGGAGTTAAAACAAGTTTTAGAAAGGTATGGAGATCTTTTTTCATCGAGATTAGGGAGAACCAATTTGGCAAAACATCGGATAGACACAGAAGACGCGAAGCCAATTAAACACAAGCCTTACCGGGTAAGTGCTAAAGAACGAGATATTATAAAAGAGCAAATTGACGAGATGCTTACAGAAGGCATAATTAGGCCATCTTCTAGCCCCTGGTCTTTTCCAGTAATATTGGTCAAGAAGCGAGATGGTAAATACAGATTTTGTGTGGACTACAGAAAACTGAATAATGTGACGGTAAAAGATGTCTATCCGATCCCTAGAATAGACGAAGTTATGGATACTCTCCAAGGATCTACACACTTCTCAGCAATAGACCTCAGATCTGGATATTGGCAAGTTGAAGTCGAAGAAAGAGACAAAGAGAAAACAGCTTTCACTACAGCGCATGGATTATATGAATTCAACGTGATGCCTTTTGGACTTTGTAACGCGCCTGCTACCTTTGAGAGAAATATGGAGAATATGCTTGGAAATCTGAGATGGCAAATTTGTTTGTGTTATCTGGATGATGTTATCATATATAGCCCGGATTTTCCAACGCACCTCAAAAGACTTGAAGCTGTTTTTAGATGTTTTCGTGAATCTAATTTAAGGTTTAAACGACAAAAAATGCCGATTTGCTTTTGAAGAATTGGAGATTCTCGGCTATATAACGAGCAAACATGGTATAAAACCCGCGGAACATAACATCAAAGCTGTCAGAAATTTTCCTCGGCCCAAAAAGGTCAAAGAAGTACAATCCTTTTTGGGAATGTGTTCATATTATAGAAAATTTATCAAAGACTTTTCAAAAATTGCTGACCCTTTGACCAACCTTATAAAAAAAAGTGTATCATTTACCTGGACAGAAAGACAAGAGGAAGCGTTTCAAACCCTAAAAACAGCACTATTAAGTCCACCAATTTTAGGTCACTTCAATCCAAATGCACCTACTTATGTTCATACTGATGCGTCCAACATCGGCATAGGTGCAACACTTGTCCAAGACATCGGTGGTGAAGAGAAGGTGATCTCATATTTGAGTCGTACCCTAAGTAAAGCGGAGCAAAATTATTCAACCACTGAAAAAGAATGTCTGGCCGTTGTCTGGTCAATGTCAAAATTACGACCCCTACCTTTATGGAAGACACTTTAAAATAGTACAGACCATCACGCCTTATGCTGGCTCAAAAACTTGAAGGATCCAACAGGTCGATTGGCAAGATGGGCATTGAAAATTCAAGAATATGACTTCGATATAATACATAAATCGGGAAAGAAGCATCTGGACGCCGATGGCTTATCTAGGGGGGCCCTTACCAGAAACTGATTGGGATGAGGATTTTGAAAGGCTATTTTTAAATCAAATAACAGACGAAGAGGATAAATTTATCGAAAGTGTTAAGAAAAACCTTAATGGAAGCAGGCGATCAATTGCGCAAAACTTTAAAGAAGAAGATGGATGCCTCTTTAAGAAAAACCCGAACCCTGAAGGCAGGGCGTGGTTGCTTGTGGTTCCAGAGAATAAAAGAGAGAAATTATGAAAGAATATCACAATCATATGTCGAATGGCCATCTGGGCGTCGCCAGAACCATGTACCGAATAAAGAGTAAATACTTTTGGCCATCCATGCTAAAGGATGTCTCAGAATTCGTTAAGACGTGTCACCTTTGCCAAAGTAGGAAAGGCTCAAACCAATTACCTTCTGGACTACTACAGCCCATCCCCCCAGCCAACTTTCCTTTCGAAAGAATTGGAATTGACTTTGTTGGTCCACTACCATCTACGAAAAACAGGAAAAAATGGATAATCGTGCTGTCGGACTACTACACTAGATATGCAGAAACAAGAGCAGTCTCGGAAGCAACAGTGAAAGAAGTTTCTAAATTTCTAGTAGAGGATATTTTTCTTCGGCACGGAGCCCCACAATATCTTATTAGTGACAGAGGCTCTCAATTTACCAGTAATTTAATGAAAGAGGTGATGAAAACGTGCAAGATTAAACATTGCTTCACAACGAGCTATCATCCCCAGACTAATGGATTGACAGAGCGGTTAAATAGAACATTGATCAATATGCTCAGTATGTATGTGAACACTGATCAGAAAAATTGGGACGAAATACTCCCATTCATCACTCACGCTTACAATACTACAATTCAGGAAACCACAGGATATTCTCCCTTTTTCCTGATGTTTGGAAGAGAACCCACGTCTCTTTTGGACGACAGGAATATCTCGGTGGACATTGACAAAGATGATTATGATGAATACATAAAACATCACTTAGACAAAATAAACAGAACAAGAAAATTAGTTATTAACAACACAATAAAGACTCAAGAAAGAATGAAAAAGAACTATGACAAGAAACACATGGAAAGAAGCTACGAACCAGGAGAATTAGTAGCAGTTTGGACACCAATTAGGAAAATAGGAAAGTGTGAGAAACTACTGAGAAAATATTTTGGCCCATATAGAATATTAAAGAAGCTGTCCAACGTAAATTACTTAATTGAACCAAAAGATAATCCTGGCCAAGACCCATTGATTGTCCATGTCTCAAGAATCAAACCCTATTTTGAAAGAATTTATGAGGTCAATCACGAGGACGTGACGACCTCTGGAGAGGGGGAAGTGTTACATCATGATTAATGGCGTATTTCTTATATTAGTTTTAATATATTTGAAATTTAAATTATATATTTATTTATTTTTATATAAAATATTCTATGATATTTATTTAAAACAGATTATTAATTTATCATCATTTGTATTTAGGTACACTGTGACTTCACTGCTCTCTTTGATGTGAGAAAATAAGGAAGGATTCTGGTGGCTACTTAAAGAAGACTTATCTCGTTATTCCCTTTTATAAATTTCTAGGATGGTTTGAAACACGCTCTGGTAAGATGCAGGACCCAGCACAGGAGAGAATCCAGGCTGAAGAGTCTGCCAAGCCGCAACCTGGTGCAACAATATATACACAAGGTATGTCCCATAAGTTCCCGGACTGGGTTCTTAAAAAAAAGGTAAGATATATATTTTTTAATTATTAAAACTTTTCAAAGTAATCGCCCCTTGCTTCAACGTGTAGGATCATTAATCACCACAGACACGGTTAGCCACTAAACTTATTTTTATTTAGAGAGAAAATATCTTTATTTTACGGGGCTGCTAACCAAAATGAATGATTTTTGAGCACCGATGGACGCATAAAGCGGAATATATACAAAGCATAGTTGGAGGGGCCTGGGGGTGGGTGGCCAGGGATCATCGCCAGGTGAGGCCAGGAGAGCCGGGATGTAGAGGAGGACCGGGGGGGGGGGGGGGGGGGGGGGGGAGCAGGGTGGTGATCCGCGGAGTTCAGGGGGTGGCAGAGACGGGTTCAATGGTGTTGAGCCCAGGGGTGACTGTGGAGAGCAGACAGACCGCAATGATTAAAGTATATGATTTTTAACCCACAAAAGGTGTAGCAGACAGACAAGCCGCAATGCACAATGTCAAAGTATCAAGGTGCTGCACGCAACCAAGGCTGTTCAAAAGGTTAGATTCCCCAGGCCAGGGAAAATAAAAGAAAGACAGCTGTTGTTTAAATAAGAATATTAGATAAAGCGAGAATGATTCAGCAACTGATGGGAAAAGATAGATTTTTTTTGTAAAAAATGAATATATTAAAGTTTTAGATAAGATTACTGGTGAGGGTACCAGTGCTAAGACAACCAACCAGAAAAGTACACCATAGATTGCATAGCGCGTTCAAATGGGTCGCTGCGTAAGTCGATTTCTCGAGCAGCCCGCGCCGTCGAATCGCCAAACCATTTGCCCTCTGTCCTAGGGTTACAGAGACAGCGTCAGGGGCGATCACATACGCAGGGCAGGTCGCGAAACCGATCTTAACAGCGGCACATGCCAGAGTTACGTCTACAAGCGGCCGCCAATGACCGGTGTTAACCATGAGGTGAGGAGTCCTAGTCACTCAGGTGATCGGAATCCTCCGCGCGGACGCGTGGCTTAAGTCTATCAGAGGCCTTTAGGAACTCCAGGCAGGCTCGCCCAAGTCTTTGAGTGACCGCGGAGTGTACCCTAATTCTTCTGCACTGGTGGAAAGAAGGGGAATCTAAGGGCATCAAGGCTGCTGCACTCAAGCACGATGTGAGACAGAGTTTCTTCCCTGTCAGCGTCGCAGTAAGGGCAGGAAGGATCGTCAATGACGCCTATCCTGTGGGCGAAACTGTCCGTCCACGTGTGTCCCGATAGCAGGCCAACCACAATGTGCTCGCTAGGGACGATGTACGCATACCTTTTGTCTAAAAGACTCATTGGAGTAAGGCCAAAGCGGGTGTGGATAGAAGGAGCTAGAGAGAGGAATCTGCTTTCCCATGCTTCACGCGCCCGGCCGTAGATTGCCGATTTTACAAACGACAAAGGAGCGAGTTTGTAACAGCTTGGGTCAGCAGACTCAGCACCCCGCTTTGCGAGTGTGTCCGCAATGTCATTACCCACGTTCCCACTGTGGCCCTTGATCCATTGTATGGTGCATCTGTTCCCATTGCGATTCAATCGCGAAATCAGTAGCAGAGCTCTGTCGATAAGGTAATTACCAGTCTTAGAGTTCAGAACTGACTTCACGACTGAGAGGTTGTCCAGGAAGAATCCTAAGGTTAGATGATTTGGTAAAGTGGTTGCGTTTTCAAGTGCCTTAACCAATCCAATCGAGACAAGAGAACCTGTACACGCCGGCGCCAACTCCATCTCTGGTTTTGGAACCATCTGTATAGTATGCCACGTGGAAGAAAAGAGCAGGAATATTACTGGGAGCGGAGTAATAGGGGGGAGGATGTGGAAAGGGAGGAGGCTCGAGTGGAATTTCAGCGTCAACCAATCCATACCTTTTAAGGTATAATATAGGTATAATATATACCTTATATACCTAATAAGGTATAATATATACCTTATTTTTATTTCAAAAAGTCTCTCGACTTATTTAGGCATACAATTTTAGTTAAATGGTATTCTAACAATAAAGAAATATAACAAATTGTTTACAATAAAATATAAAATAACTTAAAAAAGAATAATTAAATATTTACATTTACAAAATGTAACTTTTATAACACACAAAGTTTAACACAGCGCCATCTAGGTGTGGCAATTGGAACTATTTAACCCTACATTCACTCCCCCTCCAGTGACCGAGGTCACGTTATGTTAAAAATATTTGGGGAGGATGAATCACTCTACACTACGAATCCTTTGGGGTTCCTCAAAATGGGCTCTCTGGGTTCGGGCCTTGGATGGTTGCAGGTCCTGCTGGATCCCTGGTTGCTGGCGCCGGTCATCATCTTCAGGGTATGACTCCTTCAGAAGATAAGCTGGTTTCAAACGGTCGAGGGAAACATTGTCTTCTTTTCCTTTAACCATTACTGTAAAATATTTTACAGTCCTCTTCAAAACCTTAAATGGGCCTTCATAAGCCGGTTCGAGAGGTTTTTTAACTCTGTCCTTTCTAATAAATACGTGGGAGCAACTTTGCAGGTCCTTGTGAATGAAAACATTATGATTCCGGTTGATCCTCGATTTCAGGGGTTGGAGGGAAGACATGTATTTTTGCAAGTTTTTGATTAGATCATCTCTATCTCTCGTTTGTTGAGAGTCCTGGAAAAATTCTCATGAAAGGCCTATTCATTTTTATTTCAAAAAGTCTCTCGACTTATTTAGGCATACAATTTTAGTCAAATGGTATTCTAGCAAAAAATAAATATAACATATTGTTTACAATAAAATATAGATAATTTAATAAAGAATAATTAAATATTTACATTACAAAATGTAACTTTTATAACACACAAAGTTTAACACAGCGCCATCTAGGTGTGCCAATTGGAATTATTTAACCCTAAAACGCACCAGCGCCATTGTTTCTCCCAATTGTCGAAACAGCTTTTATAGGTCTTTTTTGGAATGCTCTTCAATGCCAACTGCGATTTTTCTATTATGTCTTCCCTGATGTCAAAATTTCTTCCTTTTATAACTTCTTTAAGTTTGGGGAACAGGAAAAAGTCATTTTCTGCGATGTCTGGGGAATAGGGTGGTTGAGGTAGGATTTGTGTCCCGTTTTTCGGCAAAAAACTCGTCACCAAGTGCGCTGTGCGAGGGCGGGCATTGTCATGATGTAGGATCCAGTCACCATTAGTCCATTTTTTCGAATCGCTTCCCTTAGACGGCGAAGAATGCCCAAATACATTTCCTTAATAACTGTTTGGCCTGCAGGAAGATACTCGTGATGAACAATGCCCTTGTTCATGGTAAACGGTTTGCGGATTTCGACAATTTAGAAAGAGAGAATCATATATCGCCGCAACTCTTTTTATTAACGCGATTAAGGAAGCTTTCGGGCAAGCCCTTCTTCAGCTAATTATAGTGTACAAACAAGGAGAGATTATATATCGTTTTTAATCTATATTAATAAAATGCAAATTTCATAAGTGTACATCACTAAAAACTTTCGTTACAATGCATCAATTTCAACCAAATTTTCAACATTTATGTAAAACGAGATGGAGCAGGTTTTGCTTAACATCAAAATATTTTTCCCTAACATTAACATGCGTAACTTCGCTGTTATCGATTAAATACAAAAAAAATCAACAGAGTTAATTTTATTTATATATAAATACAAAATTAAATTTCAACAGAGTTATTTTTTTTTACATACTAGCTAATAATCTCAATCTAAAAAAATATTCAAAACAAGCAATTTTAAGATAACACCATATGTAAAACAGTCGGCCAAGAAAACAAATAACGTGTAATATATATATATAATATAATATATATAATAAAATCTTAAATATTATTTATCAAAAGTAAGATTATCTCAGGATGACACGGCAATTTATTTGAGACAAGAATAATGATACAATTCCAAGGCGAAGATACTATTCCTTTAACTTCCAATTACCGAGGGAACCAATTAATATTGATTTTATTCAACTTATCGAGTATTTTTCAAGGGACCGGAAAAAAATGTTCACTAGTCTTCTATATAAATGGAAATTTCATAAGTGGTGTTCGCTAAAAAATTTCGTTACAATGCATCAATTTCGACCAAATTTTCAACATTTATGTAAAACGAGATGGAGCAGGTTTTGCTTAACATCAAAATATTTTTCCTAACTTTAAAATACATAACTTTGCTGTTATCGATAAAATACAAAAAAATCAACAGAGTTAATTTTATTTATATATAAATACAAAAAAAAAATCAGCAATTCATTCAACTCAATCTAAAAAAATATTCAAAACAAGCAATTTTAAGATAACACCATATGTAAAACAGTCGGCCAAGAAAACAACAACGATATTACATCTTTCTCACATATTCACACACAATCTTAATTAATAATTAAAACTAATCTTTAGCATTGTTTATTATACTTCATAATATATAATATTCGTTAGGCAAACTTTCACTCGGATAAAACCCGGGCGAAGCCGGGTACACATCCGCTAGTATAAAATAAAATAAAATAAAATTATTTATATTAAAAACGATATATAATCTCTCCTTGTTTGTACACTATAATTAGCTGAAGAAGGGCTTGCCCGAAAGCTTCCTTAATCGCGTTAATAAAAAGAGTTGCGGCGATATATGATTCTCTCTTTCTAAAATGCCCTTGTTATCCAAAAAAGCGACCAGCAACACCTTGTTTCTGGATTTCAATATCCCTGGATTTTTTGGGTCTAGGCTCACCCTGACTAATTAACCGAATGTCGACTGCGCCATGTTCTACCGCGTTAGGGTAAAGGTTCGAGCTGCAGTGAGAACTATAAATTAATAATTTATATTTTAATAAGTGTCCAAAAATTACATACAATTATAAGAGGCAGGTGGAGTACAGTTTTTACTCCACCAGCGCCTAGAGTATTATATAATGGAAGGAACCGCCGCAGGTTGTAGCGACGCGCGGTAAACAGCCGGCGATATCAGGCGGTGTTCGAGACGAGATAGAAAACCCAAGGCTCCTCCGGCTAAAGGAAAATCTGACTCCGTACCTCATTACGGCAGTTTGGCGTCCGGGAAAGAAACATACCGTTGTCGACGTGCTCTCTCGCCACCCATCCCCAGTTCCCGACGTTTACGATACCGATGATCATCCTGATTCTGATCCCGCACCTCTCATTGCCGCTGCAGTAGTAGACCCGGTCGATTGGTGCTTCGCCGACGGGTACCTGTTCGATTATCCCTTTCGCCAACATGGTATCGAGTTGAGTTTTGACGGGGTCTCTCCAGTGAAAGGGAACGTTGTATGCCCGGTAGCGTTTGCAAGGAACGGCATCTTTAACTAGTTCGATAGACATGGGGGGTCCTTGCATGGGTTTTAACACTGTGTCGTCGAACGCTCTAGCATAATGGGTAAGGATAGACTGCTTATCGATCTCATTGGCTCTCACCGGGGTCGGCGGGAACGTTAGAACTTGTCCGTTGGTTATGGCATTGACGATCATTGAATGGGGCCAGTTATCCGGCAGAAGTCCTAAGGCTTTGCAACCGCTCTTGCTCAAGAGAGGGGCGTTCAGGTGCTTGCAGACTCCAACGGTAGTACTGTATGTTTTCCAGGATCACCGCACAAGTGACTTTGCGTGCCGCCCTCCATTCCGAATGGACCATCCTTTGGCAATCAGGCCGCCTTCATATTTCTACCACCACCACCCTCGATGAAGCCGTGAATGCTCTCGAGGCCTACCTACGCAAGAAGCGAAACCCCCTCCTTGATCGGCAAGATTTTCATCGTAGGGACCAACAAACCGGAGAATCGGTGGATCGCTACTTCGCAGCCCTTAAAGCTCTTGATGACTCGTGTGCACATGAGCTGGATTTTAAGTGCAGCACATGCGGCGACCCGTGTATTACAATATGCACAAAAAGAGCTTGTGGGAAAACGTTTGCCCTTGCTGGTTATCAACAGCAACTCCGTATCCGTGACAGGTTAATATGTGGCCTGTTTGATAAAGACCTCCAACGAAAAGTACTGGCGGAGCAGTACAATTCCGACCTCTCCCTGGACCGAGTCCTCTTAATTTGCATCGCACATGAGAGTGCTACCGCCGTGGGCGCGACTCTTTCACCCTCCCCAACCACCTCCCCCGAAGCCTTCATTGCAACCAGACGTGCACCATCAACCTACAAGCATCAACAAGCCAGCTCGTCTGAAACCTCACCTAAGGCCAACCGTTTCTTTCAGAAACCCTATGATCCTAACGACCCCTGCTCCGGATGTGGGGCTAACCCAAGACACCGCCGTGACCAGTGCCCAGCAAAAGACATAGAGTGTAACAAATGCGGCATCACCGGGCATTACGGAAGGGTTTGCCGACAACTGAAACGGAAACCCACAACCAAACCTAATATCCCGCCACCCGCAACCAGAAACAATCAGTCCCAACCAGGACCCTCAAACACAGTTGTTGCAGCTGGAGTACGCAACGAACTCATAACCATTACGACCGATATCAACCATAAGTTACACCAAATCCGTTGGCTGGCGGACCCGGGGTCAGATCTGGATCTAATCCCAGAATCAGAATTCCTGTTACTGGATGAGCAGACCCGATCAGCACTCAACCCGAAGAACGTCCCTTGCGTAGGAGCCAACGGCATCAGCTTAAGTCCTTGTGGATCGTTCGTCGCGGCACTGCATCTCAACGGGAAAACATACAGTACTACCGTTGGAGTCTGCAAGCACCTGAACGCCCCTATTTTGAGCAAGAGCGGTTGCAAAGCCTTAGGACTTCTGCCGGATAACTGGCCCCATTCAATGATCGTCAATGCCATAACCAACGGACAAGTTCTAACGTTCCCGCCGACCCCGGTGAGAGCCAATGAGATCGATAAGCAGTCTATCCTTACCCATTATGCTAGAGCGTTCGACGACACAGTGTTAAAACCCATGCAAGGACCCCCCATGTCTATCGAACTAGTTAAAGATGCCGTTCCTTGCAAACGCTACCGGGCATACAACGTTCCCTTTCACTGAAGAGACCCCGTCAAAACTCAACTCGATACCATGTTGGCGAAAGGGATAATCGAACAGGTACCCGTCGGCGAAGCCATCGATTGGTGCCATCCTATGGTAGTCGCCCCGAAAAAAGGCTCCTCACAAGTCACTATACCAAATGATCTCGCCGGTGCCATCATTGGGAAAGGTGGTCAACGCATCAGGAAGATCCGGCGCGAGTCTGGTGCGGGAATCACCATAGATGAGTCTCAACCTGGTAGCAACGAACGGGTCATCACCATCTCTGGCACGCCCCAGCAGATCCAGATGGCCCAGTACCTCTTGCAGCAAAATGTAAGAGAACATTCCTTCCGGAAGCGATACAATCGCAACGCCAAGCCACTCTCACATTTGGAAGTGGGAGCAATAGTCCTTGTCCAGGATCACCGCACAAAACATTGGACCCTCCTTGCTAAGGTTCTCGAACAACTTCCACGCGGTCGCAGCTACCTCATCCGGACCGACGCCGGACGCCTTCTTCGCCGTAATCGCAGATTCTTACGACCTTTCGTGCCTCCACCGTACACCACCCCACCCAACTCAGCTCAACATCAGCAGACCTTATCCCCTCGAACCCGAGAACCGAACCCGCGTTATAGCAACTACGTTGGATCGGTCCCAAGTCCCAATCTCCAGGGGGGGCATGAGATAAGAGGATGCCAGCGGGCGACGCTGGCATGGGACGCCGGGAATTCTGCGAGCTGGCCAGCCGGCCTGCGCGCGCACCGGGGGCTGCGCGCGCACTTTTCGAACACCGCTTGATGTCAGCCGGCTGTTTACCGCGCGTCGCTACAACCTGCGGCAGTTCCTTCCATTATATAATACTCTAGGCGCTGGTGGAGTAAAAACTGTACTCCACCTGCCTCTTATAATTGTATGTAATTTTTGGACACTTATTAAAATATAAATTATTAATTTATAGTTCTCACTGCAGCTCGAACCTTTACCCTAACGCGTAGAACGTCCCTTGCGTAGGAGCCAACGGCATCAGCTTAAGTCCTTGTGGATCGTTCGTCGCGGCACTGCATCTCAACGGGAAAACATACAGTACTACCGTTGGAGTCTGCAAGCACCTGAACGCCCCTCTCTTGAGCAAGAGCGGATGCAAAGCCTTAGGACTTCTGCCGGATAACTGGCCCCATTCAATGATCGTCAATGCCATAACCAACGGACAAGTTCTAACGTTCCCGCCGACCCCCGGTGAGAGCCAATGAGATCGATAAGCAGTCTATCCTTACCCATTATGCTAGAGCGTTCGACGACACAGTGTTAAAACCCATGCAAGGACCCCCCATGTCTATCGAACTAGTTAAAGATGCCGTTCCTTGCAAACGCTACCGGGCATACAACGTTCCCTTTCACTGGAGAGACCCCGTCAAAACTCAACTCGATACCATGTTGGCGAAAGGGATAATCGAACAGGTACCCGTCGGCGAAGCCATCGATTGGTGCCATCCTATGGTAGTCGTCCCGAAAAAAGGCTCATCAGAACCGCGCGTAAACCGTGGACCTCACCGGACTGAACCAAATACGTCCGACGACCCGCCTATCCAGTCAGGGGTACCCCGCGAGGTTGTTGCTCGCATCCCACCAGGCATGCAGTTTTTCAGCACGCTAGATGCCCGTCACGGTTATTGGCAAGTCCCCCTCGATGAAAAGAGTAAAAAACTAACCACCTTCATCACACCATGGGGAAGTTACCGCTATTGTCGCAACGTGATGGGATTGTGTTCCGCCGGAGACGAGCACAACCGTCGTGGAGACGAAGCCCTATTTGGAATACAGAACGTAGAAAAAGTGGTTAGAGGACATCATTATCTTCGATTCAGACTACAAAACACACGTCCAACGTGTTCGACAGGTCATTTCCCGGTGTCAGGAACATGGAATCACCCTCAACCAGAAGAAGTTCGTATTCGCTCAGCCAGAAGTCGACTGGTGCAGCTTCCGTATAAATTCTTCCGGTTACACACCTTCTCCACATTTGTACTCCGCTCTAAAGAATTTCCCGATACCAACCAACAAGACCGACGTGCGTTCCTTTAACGGCCTTGTTCAACAGTTTGAGGCCTTTTCCCATCATCTAACCGAGCTATCGCGCCAATCCGATCACTTTTGTCAACCAAAGCCGCCTTCGTTTGGGAGAACCGCCACCAGCGAGCTTTTGACGCAGTCATTCAAGAACTCTGCAGCTCACGCATCCTAGCACAGTTCTCCCCAGGACAACCCCCTCCGCCTAGAAACGGACGCAGCACAGACCCAGGGACTAGGATATGCCCTTTATCAACAACAACCTGATAGTCAATGGAGACTTCTCCAGGTAGGATCCCGCAATGTGACTCCTGCAGAGTCCCGGTATAGCGCCACGGAAATTGAGTTATTAGCTGTCGTGTGGGCAGCCAAGAAATGCAAGTTATTTCTTATGGGATCTCATTTCGAACTTATAGTCGACCACCGTCCCCTTATTCCCATACTGAACTCCAAAACTCTGGACGAGATAGAAAACCCAAGGCTCCTCCGGCTAAAGGAAAAGCTGACTCCGTACCTCATTACGGCAGTTTGGCGTCCGGGAAAGAAACATACCGTTGTCGACGTGCTCTCTCGCCACCCATCCCCAGTTCCCGACGTTTACGATACCGATGATCATCCTGATTCTGATCCCGCACCTCTCATTTGCCGCTGCAGTAGTAGACCCGGTCGACGGATCCAGGGTAATGGAGGATTCGTTAATAGCAACTACGTTGGATCGGTCCCAAGTCCCAATCTCCAGGGGGGGCATGAGATAAGAGGATGCCAGCGGGCCGACGCTGGCATGGGACGCCGGGAATTCTGCGAGCTGGCCAGGTCCAGGGAGAGGTCGGAATTGTACTGCTCCGCCAGTACTTTTCGTTGGAGGTCTTTATCAAACAGGCCACATATTAACCTGTCACGGATACGGAGTTGCTGTTGATAACCAGCAAGGGCAAACGTTTTCCCACAAGCTCTTTTTGTGCATATTGTAATACACGGGTCGCCGCATGTGCTGCACTTAAAATCCAGCTCATGTGCACACGAGTCATCAAGAGCTTTAAGGGCTGCGAAGTAGCGATCCACCGATTCTCCGGTTTGTTGGTCCCTACGATGAAAATCTTGCCGATCAAGGAGGGGGTTTCGCTTCTTGCGTAGGTAGGCCTCGAGAGCATTCACGGCTTCATCGAGGGTGGTGGTGGTAGAATATGAAGGCGGCCTGATTGCCAAAGGATGGTCCATTCGGAATGGAGGGCGGCACGCAAAGTCACTTGCTGTGTGGATAGCGGGAAGGTGGCTACTTGTTGGGCGTCCACGTAGTCGTTCCAACGTTGTTTCCAATCGCGGAAAAAAGACATCGTTAACTCCTCCGGGGAAGCCCAGTTTAGGAAGCTGGATGATTTTTGTGGCGTGGTGAGGAGGAGCTCCTAATGGGACTGTCGGTGTCGGATTCCGAGTAGCCATCTGCTGCAACAGTGCGGCCATGGACCTGAGGATGTCGGTGCTGGTCGGCGAGGCAGGGTTCTCTGGAGGGGTTTGGGATGGTCGGCGATTCCTTCTTGAGGGCATCTTGATTACTAATTGTCACTGAGCTGTCACTTAAAAAACGGCTATAATTAACCGAATGTCGGCTGCGCCATGTTCTACCGCGTTAGGGTAAGGTTCGAGCTGCAGTGAGAACTATAAATTAATAATTTATATTTTAATAAGTGTCCAAAAATTACATACAATTATAAGAGGCAGGTGGAGTACAGTTTTTACTCCACCAGCGCCTAGAGTATTATATAATGGAAGGAAACGCCGCAGGTTGTAGCGACGCGCGGTAAACAGCCGGCTGACATCAGGCGGTGTTCGAAAAGTGCGCGCGCAGCCCCCGGTGCGCGCGCAGGCCGGCTGGCCAGCTCGCAGAATTCCCGGCGTCCCATGCCAGCGTCGCCCGCTGGCATCCTCTTATCTCAGTTATCCAAAAAAGCGACCAGCAACACCTTGTTTCTGGATTTCAATATCCTGGATTATTTGGGTCTAGGCTCACCCTGACCTCTCCACTCGGCAGATTGACGCTTGGTTTCAGGGTCATAGACCTATGTCTCGTCGCCTGTGATTATCTTGTCTTTCCATTCCGGATCCGTTCTTGTCATTTCCAACATGTCCCTCACAGGTTGCAAGTCGATACAGTTTTTGCTCATTAGTGAGGAATCTTGGGATGAATTTTGCAGGGGTATTTTTGAGCTTCAAATCTTTCATTTTCATCAGTCCTTTGAAATTTTGGTCGTCCTTGACGAGGATTATCTTCAATGGAAATTCTGCCTGCTTTAAATCTAGAATGCCATTCAAAACAATTGTTATCTTTGGGGCGTCGTTGGGAAATGCTTTATTAAGCATTTAAAAAGTTTCGGTTGCTGATATTTGAAGTTTCACACAAAATCCTATGCAAATCCTCTGTTTCAATTTTTGTTCCATCGTAAAATCGCCGCAACGCTATGTGTAACCTTTAAATAAATTAGAATAACCTTGGGGCGCGTGCACGTACCGCCTCGATATTGGTACCACCGTGTTGCCAGATATTTTTTTCTATAATAAACAGTCAAATTTATGATTTACTAGAGCGCCATCTGTTATCAAATTATAAAACTATTTTAGAGGCGTAATATTCTTTTTAAAATAAAACAATTTCTAATTTTGAATTTTGGTCGTCCTTGACGAGGGATTATCTTCAATGGAAATTCTGCCAGCTTTAAATCTAGAATGCCATTCAAAACAATTGTTATCTTTGGGGCGTCGTTGGGAAATGCCTTTATTAAGCATTTTAAAAAGTTTCGGTTGCTGATATTTGAAGTTTCACACAAAATCCTATGCAAATCCTCTGTTTCAATTTTTGTTCCATCGTAAAATCGCCGCAGCGCTATGTGTAACCTTTAAATAAATTAGAATAACCTTGGGGCGCGTGCACGTACCGCCTCGATATTGGTACCACCGTGTTGCCAGATATTTTTTCTATAATAAACAGTCAAAATTTATGATTTACTAGAGCGCCATCTGTTATCAAATTATAAAACTATTTTAGAGGCGTAATATTCTTTTTAAAATAAAACAATTTCTACTGTCCTTACTGCGATGGAAAAAATTAAAGGGAGGGCCTGGCTCATCAGTGGTGAACCCTCCCAGCGGTTTCGCCAGTTTAATCTACCATACCGCTGTTATATTGCATTTTTTTTTAAGGACAGTAGAAATTGTTTTATTTTAAAAAGAATATTACGCCCTCTAAAATAGTTTTATAATTTGATAACAGATGGCGCTCTAGTAAATCGTAACATTATTGTTCTAATAAAAGACACAATTTGATATTTGCGGAAGAGCGATTGCTCGAAGCATATTATATATTTATAATTATATTTAATTCTGCTGTCCTAAAAGCTTATGTCCATAGTTCTTCTAAAATACCCATTCCAAGAGTCTTACAACAGTCACCTATAAAAGGAAGTTCCAAAAATGCAAATATAACAGCGGTATGGTAGATTAAACTGGCGAAACCGCTGGGAGGGTTCACCACTGATGAGCCAGGCCCCTCCCTTTAATTTTTCCATCGCAGTAAGGACAGTAGAAATTGTTTTATTTTAAAAAGAATATTACGCCTCTAAAATAGTTTTATAGTCAAATTTATTTACATTATTTATTTATTTATTTTTTTATGGATCCAGTCCGGGAACTTATAGGACATACCTTGTATATATATATTTTTGCTTATCCCTAGTACACGTGGTACAGGCCATGATAATCATGGTGGGTAGTTAGCGACTGCTTTTACTGTAGCGCACCACATGTCTACACATGTGAAAAGCAGTTCGACTTTGCACTTAGAAATGTGCCAGAGTCCCGTTTGGTTACTTGCACTCGCTGGTGGGGTTGGAATTTTGCAAGAATCGGGGGCCATTGGAGCATTTTTTTTTTAACAGAAAAAAGTGTTCAATGCGGGAATCGAACCCGGGCCGTAGTGGTCGAAAACCAAACGGTTTAACCAACCTTCCACCGACCCCCCATCTTTTTATATAAAATACACCAACAGAGTTTTTAGTTGTAAAGTTTTAAGAAACCTCTTCCAAAGATACTGAACTATTATGATGCATTAGCGCCGCGTCTGTTATGAAAATTGGGAAACTATTATAGAGGAGTATGATTCTTTTTAAAATTTAAAAAACGCGTCTATAATAAAGAAAAAAGGCATCTTCTTATCGTGCAACTGAAAGTTGCTGATGGCTTGCGCCATCTATCGGAATAAATATCAACTATTCTCGTTGATTTCTTATTATTCCAGAATTGGCCAAATACCCATTCTTGATTAATCAAGAAAAGCTAACCACGGACGCGTTTCGGGCTATTGGCCCTCATCAGCGTGGTGCAAGCTGTTTCTCAACGACCAAAAAATTGGTCATTAAGGCATCCTGAAAAATCATGAAACGGGTAGTTAAGGCCAGAATTGCGTGAGAACGCTACACAATGTGAAAAAAATAGTTACAAATGTAATATTGTACTGGGATGAAGGTGCATAAATTAAGAAAAAGGCTTATTCTTATCGAGCAACGGAAAGTTGCTGATGGCTTGCGCCATCTATCGGAATAAATATCAACTATTCTCGTTGATTTTTAATTATTCCAGTATATAATAGTTTCCAATTTTCATATCGAACTAATTCACAACAATCTATATACTAAAATATTCGTTATTTTTTGCTTAGTGTATAACACTTATTTTTATTCTTCAAATACTAGTAGTTGTATTTATTTTTTAATTTATTCAATTTTTCCATCATAGATTTTTTGCTTTCAAATTTTACTTTATTTATTTATCATCACCAAATTGTTTTGTTTACAAAACATGTGCGTTTGTATTGTTGAATTAGATTGATTTCTAATGGTAGATATTCCGTGTTTCTAATTTAATTGTTAATTACTTTTATCATGATTGTTAGTATAGTTTTGTTTAATATTTTTCATATTTTCAATTTATACATCAAAACGTTTCAAAAAGTCAATGAATATATCAATATATCTGTTATATATCAGTAATCTGATTCCAATACCATCACACATATATAGCTTCAGTTAAACCTACAGTTAACCTGTTTATAGCGCCCCTTCTAAATAGCGCCCTTCCTCTCTATAGCGCCCGATTTTAAACATTAAAATGTAAACATTTTACATTAAAGTGACCTGTCTATAGCACCCCCCTCTCTATAGCACCATATTTTGGTGAGTCCCAAGAGGGGGCGCTATAAACAGGTTTAAACTGTATATATATATGTGATAAGATCCTGTCGACTTTCAATGTGGCAAATAATAATAATGTGGGGAAAGAGAAATAATCACACCACAAAATGGAAGAGAAAGGACCCAGGAAACCAGAGAGAGATGGAGAGCGACGGACCCGGCACCGCCAGGCGGCCGGCCGTTCGTATCGCACACAATCACCCAACTGTCCCCAAAGTCCCGAGGTGTTAAGTGACGGACCCCAGGAGCCCCTTGGAATGTCGCTGATGTCTAAAGTGACACCCTTTAGCTGCCCATCTCTCTCTGGGTTGACTGTAGGTTTGTTTTATTACTCCAGGAAGAGTATATATTATGACATATGTATATAAAATGCACTAACAAAGTTTTCAGTGGTAAAGTTTTAAGCAATCTCCTCCAAAGATTCTGAACTATATATATTGATCTATGTTAGCCGATCTTCTTCTGGCTGGTTTCCTTCCCTTTACTCTTCCGCCTAGAGGTCTAGTGAGCGTCGAGGTCCTGTCCTAAATGAAGCGGGCTTTCCGAGCTCTAACTACTATGAAAACACCAGTCTCACAAAGCTCAACTTAACACACATTTTATTTCCAAACACACTATATATACAATCAAACACACACACGTGACCAGGCACTCATGGTAAAATATAATAAAACATTTACACAGATCAAAATAATAAATAATAATAATAAACTCTAACATTCCTCCCCGAGTTGATGGGTCACATCAATTTTCATCATTAGCTAACACGGCAGCCAGTTCTTTTAATTGATTTTGAGCCAGATAGAAACGTGAACGCAACTGTCGTGCAGCTCCTACAAAACTTTTTCCTTGATCACCATATAGCCGAGTGCAGTGCCCTCCTCGCGCTACACATCGCTTAAATCCGACATGATGGTGGGTGTAGAGGGCATCTGGGACCAATTCAAGATGTACGGCTCGGGTCACATAGCACACAAATGGACAGATGTAGCCCTTTTCCGTCTTTCGGCCTCTACCCTTGGACATTCGAAGGTTCACAGGTCCAGCATAATCTACACCACTGATTGAGAGGGGTTTACCCGGTGTTAATCTCTCCTTGGGTAAATCGCTCATTAGCTGGCCTTGAGAGACGCGATTGTATCGACAACATGTCACGCACTCTCGAGTGCATCTCTTCACCTGATCTTTTACTCTCAGTATCCAATACTTCTGTCTCAATGTGGACAGCATCAGGTGCACACTTCCGTGCAAAGTCCGCATATGAACTGCTTAATCAATCATCTGAGCCACCTTTCCTGATGAAGGTAATAGCGCAGGATGTTTTTGTTCATATGTCATAGATGGAGCCCATCTCAATCTTCCGCCGACTCCAATGATTCCTTGATCGTCGAGGAACGGTGTTAAACCATAAATCTTGCTTGTGCGCCTTACTGATCCTAAAGTGGTCAAACTTCTCATTTCTTCCCTGAAATGCTGGCACTGAATTGCTTGAAGTATTCTCCTATGAGCATTTCTCAGTTCGGCTGGGGTTAAGTGCGACTGATATCGCTCCGCGCTGTAGCGGCAGTTAAGGTAAAAAACGCAATATCCAGGCCACTTTTCGGATATACCCATTAAAGGTTGAGCTCATCTCTCCGATAGCCACCAAGAAAGGTGTTTCACTGATGGCATGAATACTCAGGAGCTCAGTTTGACTTTGGTGCTCAAACACAGGAGGCATTCTAGGCCATTCTGTTGATTCCGCTGATAACCAGGTAGGTCCTGTCCACCAGATGAAAGACTGTTTCAGCTCGGACCCCAGTATTCCTCGCGAGGCAATATCCGCTGGATTATCTCCTGTAGGAACATAGCGCCACTCCCTGACCTGTGGACAACTCTGAATCTCCGCGACACGATTGCCGATGAAAGTGGGGAGATTTCCAGACATAGTTCTTTTATAAAAATCGAAATTTATTTTCAAAGAGAAATAGCGACATTTCTATCTTTGAGGATGAGGTATGGAAAGGTGAAACATGAAGAGTAATGGCGAACGGAAAAATAAAAAGTGTCCAGGGGCGGGAATCGAACCCACACCCTTCCCGCCCCTGGACACTTTTTATTTTTCCGTTCGCCATTACTCTTCATGTTTCACCTTTCCATACCTCATCCTCAAAGATAGAAATGTCGCTATTTCTCTTTGAAAATAAATTTCGATTTTTATAAAAGAAACATTCGCGGTATAATTTTAATTTTCGTTTTACAATCATCAGCCGCGTTATATTGTATTTTAAAAGTTCTTAACCAACTCTAGACTATGGTAGAATCGGACCAACAGGTAGCACTCTCCAGTTTGATATCCAACTCTTCCATTATATATTTCACTAGTCTGGTCAGCAGAAGAGCTGCGCACAATTCAAAGCGTGGAATTGACATCTTCCGCATGGGAGCCAACTTAGTCCTTGATGTCAACAGTCCTACACTGACTCCATCATCAGTGGGAATTCTTATGTAAACAGCTGCCGCATAGGCGTCTTCGGAGTCATCATCGGATCCATGCAATTTTACTCCTGGGTATTCCTTCCGAGACCCAACCATCGGGGTATTCTCCAACTTCCTATGAAATTCAATTCCTTTCTAAACTTTGTCCATGTCTCAATCAATGATTCATCCATCGGATCATCCCAATGTAATCCCGTTATCCGCAACCTTTGAACCATTATTTTTCCTGTTACAAGGACAGGTGCCAACCATCTTAAGGGATCCTCTAACTTGGCGATGAAGGAAAGCATTTCGCTCGTGGTAGTCGCCGATGTCTTTTCCAACGACTGAACTTCACACAAGAAACAGTCTTCACCTTGGGTCCATCCCAAACCCAATGTCCCTATAACATTGGACTGTTCAAATGCAATCTTTTGTGCGCAATGTTCTCTCGCAATGCTACCCAAAATCGTCAGATCAATTTCTTTAGAATCTGTGGTTTCTAGGGCTTTGAAGGTGATTGAGGCCGGAGAGGGTTCGTTTCTTCCAGTGTCTTCCTCTTCCAAGTCTATGCTGGATTCTTCTTTCTTCATGCAAGGCACTTTGGAAGACATGGCTCTAGGGCTCTTTGTTTGAGCTCTTACCTCTACATCGCTTGAAGCCCCCACTCCAGAACCCTCCACATCAAGAGGCTCTGAAGGTTGAGAATTTTCAATTGCAGACTTTTCGTCGGAATCTTCCACTGCAATTTCTGGAACCTCTTGAGAACCTTGAGCTTTACCTTTTGAAGAATCAGGATCTGATGCTAAGGCATCGTCTGCAGGCTTAGAGGTATCGTCTGAAGGCCCAGAGGTATCGTCTGCAGGCTTAGAGCAGTCATAGGATTCCAAAATCTTCTTTAGAGATCTCAAACCGCTCAATATTAGTCCTATAACCTACCGGATTCGCAATCCTTTCCAGTTTAGCACTTTTACCAGACTTTTCTGGAGACTTGTCTCCTAAATTAAGACCTTTCGCCAGAGTAGGCACTTGCCCCTTTGGAGAACTGGCCGGAGTATATAATATTGGAGTTACTACAGCTCCAGAAACAGTTTCCTTCGATACAAGTTGCATTTTATTGTTTGGAAGATATTTGCCAATTGAATCTTTTTCTATTGGTTCTCTCTTCACATAGGTGATCTGGATGGTACAACCCTGTTTAGAAAGCGTTTTACTTTCTCCAACCTTTGCATCCTCATTCAACCATTTCCTTTTCTTCCGGATTTTGAGGCACGGGGCACTTAACTAAAATCGTCTACAACGATTTCCCGCCCAAAACCCATCAGTTGTCCATATTCTTCTTCCAAAGAAATCTGAGGTAGTCCCAATCACTTTACTTAATGGCGATCATCCGGAAATATCTTTTCATGTCGGCCAAACTCCAAATTTATTTTCCCGAAATTCCATCCTTATTTCAGGAATTCTCCTCAGTAGATTGGGTCTCCTCCTCAAATATCGTTTCAACGAAAGTCCGTTGCGTCCTCGACAGGAAGCGCCGTCAAACACTGGCCGTATAGGCGTCGTTTTGGACCCACACTCAAATACAGGGCGATCGGGAAGATAGCATCCCTTTACTTTAAATTCCGCATCTCCAGTTTGTCTTGCTTCCACCAATTTCCTCGATGCTGGAACTCTGACAACTCTTTCCTCAATATCATCAATGGACTCAGCCTCACCATCTGAAATATCCACTTCATTAGCGCCCTCAGCTACCGATTTCGAATTGCTCACCGATTCATAACCTTTGATTGCAGTTTTAGAATCCCCTACTCCATTGTCCTTGGTTTCAGCTTCCGAGTCTTTCCCATTCTCTAAATCTGCGTCTTGCTCTTCCGACACCTTTGAATCGGTACCTTGTTCTGCATCTAGCTTTTCTGCCATCTTTGAATCAGTACCTTGTTCTGCATCTAGCTTTTCTGCCATCTTTGAATCAGTACCTTGTTCTACATATAGCTTTTCTGCCATCTTTGAATCAGTACCTTGTTCTGCATATAGCTGCTTCACTTCTTCAGTGTTCTTTGAATTCATTCCTTGTTCCACATCCAGCCCTTTCTCTTCATCTGCTTCAACGGATTCTTTCTCAACTTCAGCCCTATGACTTTCGTCAACTTCTACAACAGACTTCTTCTTGACTTGAGCCTTTTCACCGTCTTCAGCAAAATGCCCTTTTACTACTTGAGCCTTTTTACTTTCTTCAACGGCAATCTTCTTGGATGTCTCTTCTACCATTTGCTCGGATGATACCACAATCCCAGCATCTTCCTTAATAGAAGCTGGATCAACTCCCTTCATCAAGGTAACTCCTACAACCCTTGTCTTCTCACTCATCCCGACTTCTAAACTGCTTCCATCGCAGATCTTCATATCCAATTTGGGCAGTCGGCAAACTCCCGTTCCAGGCAGCGAGCCCTTTTTCGAACTAGCACCATGGAGGGCTTCCGTATCCTTCATCAGAGAGCTGAGGAAGTGATTTGTCTTAATTTCAAGATCTATCCACTTCTCATAATAATGGATCACTGTATCCCTCTCCTCCTCTAGCACCCTGCCATCATTCTCCTTATCTTCTAGCATCAACTTCCAGATCAACTCATCTTCTTCCCAAAGATCTGCTATATTCTTTTCGATGAGTGTATAATTCGTTCCTACCATAATTTCAGGAGTTTCTTCATCCAACTCCGCTTCTGCCCTTTTGATCAACTTGGAAATAATCGTTCTTTTAACGGCTCTACTTCTTAATGCTCGCTTCATTCTAAACTTTCCTTTTGATCTTAACTTAACCTTTTATCCCTTAACGCACTATACCTCGGCCTTATCTTTTTAATCCAATTTGCAAACTTTTTTTTGCAAAACTTTCTTAAAAACTTATTTACATAACTTCTTTTTTCTACTCTTGCTTAAATTTGCATAAGCCTTCTTTATCTTTATCTTCTTCAATTCCTTTAACCTCTTTAGGATTCTTCAACTTCTTAACCTCTTTAGGGTTTCTTCAACTTCTTTAACCTCTTTAGGCTTCTTCAACTTCTTTAACCTCTATAACCCCAACCTCAGCCTATCCGGCTCGAGGGACCAAATGTTAGCCGATCTTCTTCTGGCTGGTTTCCTTCCCTTTACTCTTCCGCCTAGAGGTCTAGTGAGCGTCGAGGTCCTGTCCTAAATGAAGCGGGCTTTCCGAGCTCTAACTACTATGAAAACACCAGTCTCACAAAGCTCAACTTAACACACATTTTATTTTATTATTATTATTATTATTCTGTACATAACCCGGACTCCTGGAGCGTACGAAAGTCGCCAACTGTCCGGGTTTGTCTTCTGACTTATTGTCTATTTGTTGCAGTTGACATCCAACTGATTAGATGTCGCCAGGCTGTTTTATTTTTGGGGAGGTTCTTCAATGCTTCTTGGTTGAATGTGCTGGTGTTAAGTAGAGTTGCAGTCTGGAATCTCTGAAGATGGTAGGATGGGCAACTGAATAGGAGGTGGTCGACTGTTTGATTTTCTTGGTGACAGTGTTGGCATACGGAATCGTTGTTTTTGGAGGTTCTGGAGATGTCGGCTTGAACGAAGCCATGTCCTGTCAGAATTGTAGAGGTGACGTTGCAATATTTTAGTTTTGGGAGAATTGAGATTAGAAGACTAGGAGATGCAGCTACTCTTCTGAGGTTTCTTGTAGCATGGTCTGTGGTGTAGAGGTCGGTCCATAGTTGGAGGGCGAACTGTTTGCTTTGAGAGCGGACATATTTCCTAGGAAGGGTTGCGAAGTGTAAAGGCAATTTGGATTGAGCTGCGACTTTGGCGACTTCATCAGCCTGTTCATTTCCAACGATGCCGCAATGACTCCGGACCCAGCAGAGTTGAACATTGTCCAGAGTATTGAGGTTTCTGATTATCTCTGCAGTAAGTGGGGTTCTAGGGATATCGGGGTGACAGATGGCATGTAGAGCTGCCTGGCAGTCGGAAGCAATGACAAAGTCTTGTCGCGGCATGATCCTAATAGATCTGGTGGCATAAAGAATCGCCAAAAGTTCCGCCTGGAAGGAGGTACAGCTGTTGTGGAGTTTAAGTTTCAGTGGTGAATAGGGAGGTGGGAGCACCACTGCTGCGCCAACCCCATTGGTTGACCGAGAGCCATCTGTATAAACAATAGTGGCCCGTTCTGGCAGTGACTTGGAGAATTGGAGAGGTCTTCTAAGAGGTGGGTAGGGTACCGAGGAGGGACTGGGACGTGACTCAAAAGGGCCTTCTCTTAGCGCTTCCAAGTATGCTAGATGGGATTTGATAGATATATCCAGTGGAGGACAACCTGTGAGGGAGATTGCTGGGATAGTTGGAGTACACGGGCCTCCTCTGATTAAAGCTTTAGCGTATTTGTAATGGAGGCCACGTAGCTTCCGGATGCCATTGGTGTCGAACGCCCGCTTGCCCCAAACCCCAGAGCCATAGAGGATAGCTGGGAGGATCACCATGTTATGTATTTTTCGGCCCGCGCTGAAGGTTAATCCGAACTGCCCCTGGATCGTGCTGGTTAGTCGAGGGAGAATCCACCTGCACCTCTTGAGGATGTTGTCCAGGTGACCTACGAAGTTTCTTTTGGAATCAAAGGTAACACCGAGGATTTTTATAGTGTTATCAATTAGAATAGGTTGGTTTTGGAAATGTATGCCGTGATAGCCTGGACGCTTGGCTTTCCAATGGAAGAGGCAGGCTTGGGTTTTCCTTGGGTTGAATGTTAGCCCCTGAGTCTTGCCCCAATGAAAGAGCTGTTTTAGGAATTGATTGATCTCTCGTGTTGGGAATCTGCGGAGGAACAGATCAAAATAATAAATAATAATAATAAACTCTAACAATCTATATACTAAAATTTTCGTTATTTTTTGCTTCGTGTATAACACTTATTTTTATTCTTCAAATAGTAGTTGTTATATTTATTTTTCAATTTATTCAATTTTCACAAAATTGCTTTTTTTTTAAATGAGTGTGTTTGTATTATTGAATTACTAGACGGGTGACCTGGGCTTCGCCCTATTTGTTTGCATCAGCATAATTTAATCTAATCTTTGATAGAGGGCGCTGTTCGTGAGCTAAGTAGAATAATTTTAATTTATAGTTTTAATAATTGATTTATATATTTTTGAAAATAGCCTATCGTCTTCCCCGTATTTTTTTTTACCTATGTATGGAAATTTTGGTTTGAATTAGTGAACTACTGCGAATTTGTATACCGGACATACAAACAAACAAACATACAAACATTGATTTTTATATATATAGATATCAATTTTTAATGGAATATTTTTCGAGTTTCTGAATCAATTGTTAATTATTTACCCGCCTACAATCAGAAATCCTTCTCTGCAGAAATTTTCCTTGGGGATCTACTCTGGATGGTCAGGATTTATCCATGTGGGTATCTGTACACGAATGTATATACTTTGTTCAGAAAGTATTTTATTTAGCCTTTCTTGGAATGCTGCTTCTAGGAAATTAAAATATACTAATTTCAATTTCAAGCCACTATCTATACTTAACAGGCCCTTAGGGTAAACCCGTCAACTCCCCATCAACAATGGAGGCTGTGGGCCTACATCAACAATTGAGGCTGTGGGCCTACATCAACAATGGAGGCTGTGGGCCTACATCAACAATGGAGGCTGTGGGCCTACATCAACAATGGAGGCTGTGGGCCTACATCAACAATGGAGGCTGTGGGACTACATCAAGAATGGAGGTTGTGGGTCTACATCAACAATGGAGGCTGTGGGCCTACATCAACAATGGAGGTTGTGGGCCTACATCAACAATTGAGGCTGTGGGCCTACATCAACAATTGAGGCTGTGGGCCTACATCAACAATTGAGGCTGTGGGCCTACATCAACAATGGAGGCTGGGGCCTACATCAACAATGGAGGCTGTGGGCCTACATCAACAATGGAGACTGTGGGTCTACATCAACAATAGAGGCTGGGGCCTACATCAACAATGAAGGCTGTGGGCCTACATCAACAATGGAGGCTGTGGGTCTACATCAACAATGGAGGCTGTGGGCCTACATCAACAATTGAGGCTGTGGGCCTACATCAACAATTGAGGCTGTGGGCCTACATCAACAATTAAGGGTGTGGGCCTAAATCAACAATGGAGGCTGTGGAACTACATCAACAATGGAGGTTGTGGGCCTACATCAACAATGAAGGCTGTGGGCCTACATCAACAATGGAGGCTGTGGGCCTACTTCAGCAATGGAGGCTGTGGGACTACATCAACAATGGAGGCTGTGGGCCTACTTCAGCAATGGAGGCTGTGAGCCTACATCAACAATTAAGGGGGTGGGCCTACCTCAACAATGGAGGCTGTGGGACTACATCAACAATGGAGGCTGTGGGCCTACATCAACAATGGAGGCTGTGGGACTACATCAAGAATGGAGGCTGTGGGCCTACATCAACAATGCAGGCTGTGGGACTACATCAAAAATGGAGGTTGTGGGCCTACATCAACAATGGAGACTGTGGGCCTATATCAACAATGGAGGCTGTGGGCCTACATCAACAATGGAGGCTGTGGGCCTACATCAACAATGTAGGCTGTGGGCCTACATCAACAATGGAGGCTGTGGGTCTACATCAACAATGGAGTCTGTGGGTCTACATCAACAATGGAGGCTGTGGGCCTACATCAACAATGGAGACTGTGGGCCTACATCAACAATGGAGGCTGTGGGCCTACATCAACAATGGAGGCTGTGGGCCTACATCAACAATGTAGGATGTGGGCCTACATCAACAATGGAGGCTGTGGGCCTACATCAACAATGGAGGTTTTGGGCCTACATCAACAATGGAGGCTGTGGGCCTACATCAACAATGGAGGCTGTGGGCCTACATCAACAATTGAGGCTGTGGGCCTACATCAACAATTGAGGCTGTGGGCCTACATCAACAATTAAGGGTGTGGGCCTAAATCAACAATGGAGGCTGTGGAACTACATCAACAATGGAGGTTGTGGGCCTACATCAACAATGAAGGCTGTGGGCCTACATCAACAATTAAGGCTGTGGGCCTACATCAACAATGGAGGCTGTGGGACTACATCAACAATGGAGGCTGTGGGCCTACTTCAGCAATGGAGGCTGTGGGACTACATCAACAATGGAGGCTGTGGGCCTACTTCAGCAATGGAGGTTGTGAGCCTACATCAACAATTAAGGGTGTGGGCCTACATCAACAATGGAGGCTGTGGGACTACATCAACAATGGAGGCTGTGGGCCTACATCAACAATGGAGGCTGTGGGACTACATCAAGAATGGAAGCTGTGGGCCTACATCAACAATGGAGACTGTGGGACTACATCAAGAATGATGGTTGTGGGCCTTCATAAAGAATGGAGGTTGTGGGACTACATCAACAATGGAAGCTGTGGGCCTACATCAACAATGGAGGTTGTGGGCCTACATCAACAATTAAGGGTTGGGCCTACATCAACAATGGAGGTTGTGGGCCTACATCAAGAATGGAGGCTGTGGGACTACATCAAGAATGGAGGCTGTGGGACTACATCAACAATGGAGGCTGGGGGCCTACATCAACAATTGAGGCTGTGGGCCTACATCAACAATTGAGGCTGTGGGCCTACATCAACAATGGAGGCTGGGGCCTACATCAACAATGGAGGTTGTGGGCCTACATCAACAATGGAGGCTGTGGGCCTACATCAACAATGGAGGCTGTGGGACTACATCAACAATGGAGGCTGTGGGACTACATCAACAATGAAGGTTGTGGGACTACATCAACAATGGAGGTTGTGGGCCTACATCAACAATGGAGGCTGTGGGCCTACATCAACAATTAAGGGTGTGGGCCTAAATCAACAATGGAGGCTGTGGGACTACATCAACAATGGAGGCTGTGGGCCTACATCAACAATGGAGGCTGTGGGACTACATCAAGAATGGAGGTTGTGGGCCTACATCAACAATGGAGGCTGTGGGCCTACATCAACAATGGAGGCTGTGGGCCTACATCAACAATGGAGGCTGTGGGCCTACATCAACAATGGAGGCTGTGGGACTACATCAAGAATGGAGGTTGTGGGTCTACATCAACAATGGAGGCTGTGGGCCTACATCAACAATGGAGGTTGTGGGCCTACATCAACAATGGAGGCTGTGGGCCTACATCAACAATGGAGGCTGTGGGCCTACATCAACAATTGAGGCTGTGGGCCTACATCAACAATTAAGGCTGTGGGCCTACATCAACAATGGAGGCTGTGGGACTACATCAACAATGGAGGCTGTGGGCCTACTTCAGCAATGGAGGCTGTAGGACTACATCAACAATGGAGGCTGTGGGCCTACTTCAGCAATGGAGGCTGTGAGCCTACATCAACAATTGAGGCTGTGGGCCTACATCAACAATGGAGGCTTTGGGACTACATCAACAATGGAGGCTGTGGGCCTACTTCAGCAATGGAGGCTGTAGGACTACATCAACAATGGAGGCTGTGGGCCTACTTCAGCAATGGAGGCTGTGGGCCTACATCAACAATTGAGGCTGTGGGCCTACATCAACAATGGAGGCTGTGGGACTACATCAACAATGGAGGCTGTGGGACTACATCAACAATGGAGGCTGTGGGCCTACTTCAGCAATGGAGGCTGTAGGACTACATCAACAATGGAGGCTGTGGGCCTACTTCAGCAATGGAGGCTGTGAGCCTACATCAACAATTAAGGGTGTGGGCCTACATCAACAATGGAGGCTGTGGGACTACATCAAGAATGGAGGCTGTGGGCCTACATCAACAATGGAGGCTGTGGGACTACATCAAGAATGAAGGTTGTGGGCCTACATCAAGAATGGAGGTTGTGGGACCACATCAACAATGGAAGCTGTGGGCCTACATCAACAATGGAGGCTGTGGGACTACATCAAGAATGGAGGCTGTGGGCCTACATCAACAATGGAGGCTGTGGGACTACATCAAGAATGAAGGTTGTGGGCCTACATCAAGAATGGAGGTTGTGGGACCACATCAACAATGGAAGCTGTGGGCCTACATCAACAATGGAGGTTGTGGGCCTACATCAACAATGGAGGCTGTGGGACTACATCAACAATGGAGGCTGTGGGCCTACATCAACAATGGAGGCTGTGGGCCTACATCAACAATTAAGGCTGTGGGCCTACATCAACAATGGAGGCTCTGGGCCTACATAAACAATTAAGAGGGTGTGGGACTACATCAAAAATTAAGGGTGTGGGACTACATCAACAATGGAGGTTGTGGGCCTACATGAACAATGAATATTGTGGGACTATATCAACAATGAAATGTGTGGAGCTACATCAACAACGGTGGTTGTGGGCTTATATCAACAATGGAGGTCTTTTGCCTACACCAACAATGGATTTTGTGTGCCTACACCAACAATGGTTGTTATAGGTGTCTACCAACAATGGTTGTTATAGGTGCCTACACCAACAATGGTTGTTATAGGTGTCTACCAACAATGGATTTGTGTGCCTACACCAACAATGGTTGTTATAGGTGCCTACACCAACAATGGTTGTTATAGGTGCCTACACCAACAATGGTTGTTATAGGTGCCTACACCAACAATGGTTGTTATAGGTGTCTACCAACAATGGTTGTTATAGGTGTCTACCAACAATGGTTGTTATAGGTGTCTACCAACAAGGGTGGTTGTAGTTGTACAGTAGAGTCGGGACGCAGGTTAGAGAAAACCGTTTATTCTCTGGAACACCACAGAGGAGAAACACCATCTAGGAGGAGATTATCTTCTCCGCCTGAAGCAGGAGATGGGGTTGAAGTAGCATTGGTGGTAGCGGATCTGGCGCTTGCTGGGAGGGGCGTCGTAAAACTCCACCTCCCGGGCTCCCGGCCACTGCCCGCCGCCGGAGTACAGGGCCTGCAGGCGGTGCAGTAGGGACTGCTCATCCTGCACACGCCATCTGGCTATAATTCCACGCAGAAAATACGTCTTATTACCATATATGGACCATCAAGATACTATATGGATCATATACGAAGCTTAGATTCCACGTAGAAACTACGTCACAACATCATTTTCATATCATACACACATCTAGCTCATTCACGGAGCTTAGATTTCACGTAAAATAATGATTAAGTACTATCCACACACATATCTAGATCATCTACAAAGCTCAAATTACACGTCTAAACATTATATACATACCATACACACATCTAGCTAACACATCTACCGAGCTCAGATATCTCGTTGAAATAACGTCAAAGCACTATCCACGCACCATCTGGTCATCTATCGAGCTCAAATTCCGCGTATAAACTTCGTCTAAACAACATCTACACAGCATCTAGCTCAACTATCGAGCTCAAAAATTACAAGTAGAAACTACGTCTTAATAACCATACACTAGCTCATCTACCGAGCTCAGATTCTACGTAGAAACTACGTCTAAACAAGATCTACATAAGATATACACACCTAGCTAATTTACGGAGTTTCGATCCATGTAGAAACAACGTCTAAGCACTATTCACACACCATTTGGCTCGTTTACCTAGTTCAAACTCCGCGTATAAACTTCGTCTAAACAACATCTACACACCATATAGCTCATCTACCTAGCTCAAAAATTCCAAGTAGAAACTACGTCTCAATACATCTCCGTACCACACACAAACCAACAGATTTCGATTGTTCTATTTGCCTCAGCAACAGCTTTGGAATTTTTGGAAATTTCTTTTCAAGATTATTTGTTTGAATTTATGTGGTTGTGTGTATATATGGAACACTCTCATCCAATATTTACACACAATTAACTTAATATTAATTTACAATCAAAGTTAAACTAAACGCGGTGTTTGCAAAGGAGTTTTTGTATGTGTCTATTTTGACATGTTTTCTCTTGCTTAAAAATAAGATTTTTAAAACGATTTAGGAATATCAGGGTGTTAACCGAATGTGAATATATTTTCTGGTTGTGCAACTAAATATTACTGATTTCAGAACGCCATCTAGCGGAAAATATAGGAGCGTTAATTTATTTTTCAGGAAATCAGTGATACCTTTTCTTGAATTAATAAGAAAATTCAATCAATGTGAGCCTTTCGGGCCTTGTTTTCGTTGTTCAACTTGTAAGTTTGTGGGGTTTGGACCACGCTGAAGAAGGCAAACAAGCCTGAAATGTTTACGTGGTTTCTTATTGATTCAAGAAAATATATTGGTTGAATTCCTTTGAAAATTTCTCCCTATAAATATCAGGTTGCCATCAGTAATCTTTTATTCACGATTAGGGTTACTCTTTTATCATGTTTTATCTTATATTTGGGGAGAAGAGAGAGCTTTTTTTCGCGGAAAGTCTTCTAAAATAATATAGTGTTGATTTAAAAGATTTTGTTTTTGAGATAGGCCGCCTGAACTTCACCGTACACTCTCTTCTATCAAGTCTGATAGACAATAGATATATGGATTTATCTGTATATAATTTCTTCAGAAGAGTTATGGCGGATCTGATAAATTAGTCTTTCCATTATAATAATGATAATTAATATTCAAAACTTTTCTTTTTTTTTCTTCTTTTGTTAGAACATGCTTTTTACTGCATTTCATGTTATATGACATATAAAACTCCACTCATCCTGATCATTATTGTCTACATTCTGGAGAATCTGTGCAAGACCAATGGGGTCTTAATAAAGGCTTTGTGTATGATTTAAAATGTTTACTTAGAGCGAAACTCTCTCATCCTCTTGAATCTCTTTCAAATCATTCTCAACTCTTTAGTTGGCGATAGTTGTCTGTACGTGGCTTCAGGAGTCCGGGTTAAGTACAGTTAGCAGTAATCATACTTTTTATATTCAAACACATATATGAAATTTACCATCTTTTTTTTTTCAAATAAAATTACTTTTTACTGTCCTTACAGCGATAAAAATGATATCAGTTTTTTTTTATTTCAATTTAAAGCGCGATATCCCCCTAGGGACACTTGCGCTGTCATACATGTATGCCTTTACATGCCTTTACCTATATATACAAATATTTTAGGCCGTGAATAGATAATTCATATGATGTTAACAATGAGAAAGAGAGAGAGAGAAAAAAAAAACGAGAAAAGAACTGTGTACAAAAGAAAGAAGTGGTCGGAAAAGGTCGGACTGCTGCTTACCGCCGACGCCGGTGTACTTCCTGGAAGATTCTAGAATGTTCTACGAACTTCTGTCTCCTGTTCTGCTCCTGCTTTCCCTCATCGTGCTGCAGTTGGTGAGTTTGTAACTGCTGTGTTCTTTATTGTTGTTTTATTTTTGCACTCTTCTGTAATTATTTTATTGATTAGGCTTAAATAAAGTCCTAAAGATCCTTTGTACTCACGGAAGTTATTCTTTGTCAACCAACAACGCAACAATATTATAACTCATTGTAAATAGCTCAACTTGATCAACTTTCTCTCTCCACGATACTAATTATTACTGATAACTTCATTAAATCAACTTACATCATTGCTTAACATATTGTAAATAACTACCTTGCGATTTATTCTATCTGCTTAGGTTGTTGCTTATTTGTTTAATGGATATGTTTATTCAATGTACTTTTTCATAATTGTTTATTTTCTTTTTGATAATTCTGTTACCTACTCTACTACAATATGAATTATTGTAAATAGTTTCACGCGCAATTATCCAGATCGGATATAGCGTGTCTTATTTGTAACTGGTGATAAATAAATAAAAATATAATATTATATTGGACTATTACGATTATGTACCGACAAATAATATAATTGCGTTAACACTTCATTTCCACAGTTTGAAGCTGAAAAAACGATGATGATAAATAATAATGATTATATGATGGTTTTTAAAGTGAATTTTCTTTCTCTGTCGTTCAATATATGTTCTCGTTGAACTGTTATTCCTCTATTTATTTACATATAAAAGTAAAATTCTGTCCGCTTGATGTGAGGTGAAACCCATTTTGAATATAATAAAGAAAGTACTATGATATACACTCATGAACATTAAACTTAAGTCAAAAGTCTTTGATGTTGCCAATTGTCTATCTTTTTTTAAGGAGACAGAGGTAATTTTGTTCACACTTGGTTATCATGTGTGTCTTCAATAAAGGTCACTGTGATATCTTTCAGAGTTATTGTCTAAATCACGATATACATGCTAAAAGGTACAACTTCCTTAAGTTTTGTCCATGAGTGTAGTTATCTCGTGTAACTTCAATAAAGGTCACTGTGATATCTTTCAGAGTTATTGTCAGAATCCCGATATACATGCTGAAAGGTACAACTTCCTTAAGTTTTGTCCATGAGTGTAGTTATCTCGTGTAACTTCAATAAAGGTCACTGTGATATCTTTCAGAGTTATTGTCTGAAACCCGATATACATGCTAAAAGGTACAACTACCTTAAGTTTTGTCCATGAGTGTAGTTATCTCGTGTAACTTCAATAAAGATCACTGTGATATCTTTCAGAGTTATTGTCTGAATCCCGATATACATGCTGAAAGGTAGAGAGAGCTTCTTTAAGTTTTGTGTATCCATGAGTGTGTAAGTTTAACTTAGATTTCTATTTGATGGTATTTTAAATATTTATCTGGTATCAAAATATTCTTCAGTAGATCGATGTATATTCTTACTTGACTACGTTCAAAATCATCTTAGATTAACATATTTATTTTATAACAGAATGGAAAATTTATACATATTAACCTATTTGACATTAATAGAAATTTAAAACAAAAACATAATATACCAAATAGCAGCAAACTCTCTCTAACTCTACAAATCTACATCTGGTTCAAAATCACATTAATAGGTACCGCTCAGCAAGAGCAACCTAGTTCATGATAATTGAAACAGTGAATAATATGTGATGGTTATTCACCTATAAAACAAATTTTAACGCGGGATTCAATCCCGGTTCACGACTGTCGGGAATCGAGCGTGTTACCCACTCATCCACCGACTTATTGTCGGGAATCGAGCGTGTTACCCACTCATCCACCGACTTATTGTCGGGAATCGAGCGTGTTACCCTCTCATCCACCGACTAAAAATCTACATCTACAAAAACAAACGAGAGTTCTATATATAGTAATTACAATATATATTTTTCCGAATCTAATTAAACAAAAACTATATATTCAGAGAAATATATATTTAAATATATTTTCACAATCTGTATAGAAGCCATTGGCCGGATTCCAACACTATTAACCTATTTGAAATTAGATTTTAAAAAACAAGTCTATCTATATACACTCCGTAAAAACTCGGTAGTTTCCCAAATCATTCTCCTAGTTTCTAATTATTATAAATAATTAACACGTGCTATATAACTTTCTCTAAACTAATTTAGTAGAGGGGAGATAAACAGGTTAATTTAGATTAGCGGTAATTTAATTGAGAGGAAATAAAAATGGTGTTGACATTTATCAGAAGTGAAGTTGAAATAGTCCCACACAATAGATGGTTGGGGATATACATTTTATATTAGATAAGTGCTGTTTAATATATAAGAAGAACGCACTTTGAGCTATATGAAAAACAAATTAATATTTAGGTAATTAATTCTATTTTTCAGTTCATTAATAAAGTTTTAATTTTAGTAACAACTTGATGTAGGCCTGTTCTACATTACATAGAATCTACCATTACAGCCAGTCCTAAACCTTATCAAAATGTATATAAACAGTTAAACCTGTCTATAGCGCCCCCTCTTGGGACTCACCAAAATAGGGTGCTATAGAGAAGGGGTGCTATAGACAGGTCACTTTTATTGCAAAATGCTTACATTTTAATGTTTAAAATCGGGCGATATAGAGAGGAAGGCATTATTTAGAGGGGGCGCTATAGACAGGTTTAACTGTAATACTTTAAAATCATTATAGACTCTATATATAGCTGTATGGATTATTTTCATTCTCTTACTGAGATCAGTGTCTTTCTATCATCTTCCATAACTTACGGGAATTTGTATAAAGGTAAAGATAGAGTGGAATAAAGAGCTAAAGGCAGAATCATGATAATATTTTTTTTCAAACAAATAAAGAGGATAAAGGAATATAAAGTATAAAGTATATAAAAAGTAGTAAAAGAGTATCTTTTTGTATTTTCTATTTAAAAAAATAAGTTTTAGATTATAATAAGAATTCTTAGTGCAAATATTGGAAGCAACATAATTAGAATTTTTTTTTGTATATTTTTGAATGGAAATCATAATGGTTCAACCAGGATGGAAATAGATTGGTACCAGGCAGGGTCTTGTCAAAAGTTAACCTGACAGTTGTTTACTACTAAACTTTACAACTATACCAATCTCTTCGACCTTTTATGGAGTCAAATCGAAAAAAAAGGGAAGGATTTTAGAGAAAAAATTGAATTTTGTTTCTAGTTGTATTTAGTTGTTTTCATGATAGGTGTAATCAATATATAATGGGTGTTGTGTTGTGCGTGACTGTGTTTTAGCATGAAATATTGATGTGAAGTCTTAGTGTCGTATGTCTATGTAAATAAAAAAAGAGGGTTACACGTGTTAAATATTTATAAAAATATCGAAAAACATTGCGCACTAAGTTTATTTAGTACAAAAAAAAAAAAACAACATAAATATTAAATAGCTATTAAACGAAAGAAGCATATTTTAATTTAAAAAATGCTATATATAAATACAGTTAAACCTCTCTATAGCACCCTATTTTGGTGAGTCCCTAGAGGGGGCGCTATAGACAGGTTTAACTGTATAACATCTTAAATGCTAAGTTGAATATAAAATATATTAATGATTATTTATGATTTAATTAATCAACAGACATCACCCTATCTCTTTATTATTCACGTAAAATTTGAATATTTTTCCTCACAATAAATTATCAAACTGCTGAATCTATTCTTGTCAAGATAAATTTATGTTGTTAATTCTTCCTCACTAAACTACTGAATAGACTATTGGGAAATTTTACATATGTCCCTACATGAATATATATATATTAACATATATGTCTTCTTTATTTCGACTTAGAGCGCTATGTCCCCCTAGAGACACTAGCACTTTAAAGATAAACAAGAATTTTGAAAGAAAAGAAAGAAAGATATTTTAAATACGTACAGAATTAGTATGCAGGTTAGTTAGATGAAAAGATTAAAAAAAAATAAACACAATTGATATATGTACAAAGGGTTGGTATGCAATTTTAGTTAAATTAAATCAAATTGTAAAGTATTGTGTGTATTCGAGAAAAGCAAATTACAGATTAAAAAAAGTTTTAAGGAATATTTTAGAATGAAAATATGCTAGATAGAAAATAATTCAATTAAAACAATACTAAAAAGAGTTAATTTCTAAATATATTAACATATAAGTATTTCATTATCCTTGTCTCAATCTGATAGTCAACAAATATATAACTGGATGAATGCAATGATGTTTGATCAAGGTCTTCTTTTTGGTTTATATAAATTCTACAAGACCGCAGTCACCGTTCGGAGGAGATTAATAGAATGTCGTGGTCCATTTGGATGAGGAAAGTGAAGACTAGAACGCGGCTGATTCCACACTCGCCTGTTCAGTGATATGCTAACCTTGACGTATGTACAAAGGAACGTGTGGCCACTGGACATGCATCGGACCTGTAGGCTGTTATTGATTGGGTGCTGCGCTGCCTGGAGTATAGGAGCTCCATCTATGCTTCCTTTCTGTGGTGAATCTGTATAAGACCGGTGTCTTAATAAAGCAGTGTGTGTGAAAAATATAAGCCTTTCAAAGCCTATATATAATTAGACAAATAATAAACAATATTGTATATTTTGGAGTTATATAACATAATCATAATTATGATATAGTGACTGAATGACCACCCCTGAGTGAATGTTTGTCAGATTAATATTGTTTTAACAAATTTTATCCAAGAATATATCATTATTACTATAATTAGTATTTATGAAGATTTCCCCAATTAAACCTCTACTGATTTCATCATCATAATCGTAATAATCATCATTATTTGAGTTTCATTTTAAAAAATATTATTTTTCTAATTATTTTTTTTCCCACTTTAAAGTGATTATAAGATATAATCATAATCTTATTTTTAAAATTATATTTCGACTTAGAGTTATATGTCTCCCTAAGAACACTTTCACTACAAAGGTAAACTAAACATTGAATGGAAAGAAAGAAAGATATTTGAAATATGTACAAGAATTAGTATGCAAATTTTAGTTAGATGAAAAGAGAAAAATATCAACACAATTGAAATATGTACAAAGGGTAGTTATGCAAATATAGTTAAATGAAATCAAACTTTGAAGTATTGTGTGTATTCGAGGAAAACAATTTACAGATTGAAGAAAATTTTAAGGAATATTTTATAATTAAAATATGCAATATTTGAGAGAATTATTCATTTAAAACTATGCTAAACAGAGATATTTTTAAAATTTTTAAGATATAATCATAATGAATAATGTTTGTTAAATCATTATTTGTTACATCAAACTTTCACTTGGAAAGAAACTCAACATTGTTGTGGATATAATATACAACAACAACAACAACAAAAAGCTTTATTAAGACCTTTTAGTCTTATACAGATTCTCCAAGAAGAAATGTAGGATATATGCAGGAAAAAAGTAATAGTACCTTAATGGTAATATGATATTTATATTCAGGAAAAATTATATAAAGACAATCAAATTAATAAATAGATTAGTATGGGTGGCTAGTAATATATAATCGTAACTAATTTGAGTTAAAAAAAGAAAGAATTTTATTATTTATACACACTAAGATAAAAATATACTCGGGTAAAACACGGGCATTTCCTGGGGCATTCGGCTAGTCAAAGAGAAAATATTGTCAAGAATACATTGCACTAGTAAAGTACAAAACTAACAATGAAAAGGTGCAAACATTTTTTATTGAATATAAAATAGATTAAAAAACTAGCTCTATTTGCATAAGCTGCAGAAAAAAACGAAAGGAATTTAATAATATATAACATACATATTTGAATTACACACACGATAAAATAATTCTAAAAAATATTCTTTTATATTTGACTTCTTCCAAATAAAAAAAGCTATGTCAATATAAATAATCTGTGAAATATTATTATTTGACCTAGTAGAGACAATAAATTGGGGTAGATTTTTAATATTTAAAATCTTCCGATAGTAACATACGCACTCCCAGTTTGGTGCAATTATATTACAACCACAGACAAAAATAGGATAAACGCGTTTATGAGAATCTGCTTTCGGACAAGTATAGGAGCTCCATTCAACCTATCAAACAAGATACTGAAGGAGGACTTGAACCAACCCGATCTAGAAGATATGTACCAAACTTCCGTTAAGAAATTATACCTTCAAATGCAAAATTCAAATAATCCAAAAATACAAGATATTCTACAAAATAAAGGAGATATCAATCCCCGATTCCGACGACCCGGCCCTGACGCTTAGTTAAGAGCTCATCGCCCAACAGCTGCCCTCCTGCAAGGTCTAGGGGGACCACCTCTACTCCACCAACTCGCCATGTGTAAATAGCCAGGACAAGGTGACTCGCGAGCTGTGCTCGAATGTAACACCTGTGAACTGAGACGAAATAAATAAAAAAAATCAAAATAAGAGATTCCAGACGGCTACACTTCTTTGGACTTCCCTCATTCAATGACACTTCCCCATTGAATCTACCAAGAAACAAACCGGCCTGGAAACACTTGAACTGGTTCACTAAGGATACCAAGACAGACTCCTAAACTGTAGGGCTGCCCGGGTAGTTGGTGATACAGTAGAACCTCCCTGTATAGGACACATAAATACAGAGCCAAAGTGTCCTTTAGAGAGAGATGTCCTGTTACCGGTGAGTTGCTAAATTGTAAAAATGGTAATTTTGCAAATGAAAACTGTACTTTGTAGAGAGGTGTCCGCTAGCGAGGTGTCCTCTAAAGGGAGGTTCTACTGTATATGGATACGCTCCAGGAGCCTGAGTTATCATGTTGTTAATAATAAAAAATATTTAAAATTCACCATTTTTATTAGTTAGCGACTTTAGTACGCTCCAGGAATCCGGGTACACAATAAATTCATTAAGGTTTCATTAATTTTGGAGTAAAAATGAATATTTACTTAATTATCTCTGTTTTTCCTAGATTCTCAAAATTTTACTTCTAAAAAAATTGGATATATTTTTTTTACATATATTAAATATCAACATAGTTCATTTACATTTATTTGCAATCCCTTCTTTTTATTGAATATTGATAAACTACAAATAACATTTTTTTATGTTAATAAATATTCAATTTATCTATAGATACTGCGGTGTAAATGAAGTTAACGAATATTTTTGTGAAAAAAAATCTCAAAAATTAATAAAATAAAGCTATTGATTTATTTTTATTTAATTTTCTTCATGAGTTTATCTATTATTCTGCTAGCTTACCAATAAAACTGTTAACATTTTTGTTGTATTCCAATTGATTACACACAGCGCTCAACGTTAATTATTATTTAATTAACTACAAGGTAAAAGGATTATATATAGATTAAATGGTAAACATGGAGAAAAAGAGAATAAGTCAGCGTGGCGATGCCGCTTGCAGGGTTACATCAACAGGAAGTGACGTCAGCTCCAGTGTTACCGAAGCCAACCGTCCGCCGCCACGGTCCAGCAATTTTCAATGTAACATATAGTTTAAATCGTTAAAAAAAAAAATAATTGGCCCTTGATATATCACCAGCTCAAACACCTGTTCGGTAAATTCGACCGATTTCATAATTTCGAAACCATGTATACAGGTTGTCTTTTTTTCTGAATTTGCCATAATGGGTGTTGTGGCTCATTTTTTATCATCACTAGTAAAGTTTTTTTTTTATCAGGGTGATGCATAGTGCATTGTTCTGATGCATAATTAAAAAGTTTAGTGCCTCTTTCGTACAAGTTTCAAATATCTTTATGTATTCTTTATTTTTCTTTTTGTCAACAAATTTTTTTTAGGAAATTTAACAACATTACAATTTATATTATTATGAATAAAAATTCTTACTGCTACTCTTTTTGTGTTGTTTTTCTTGCTTCCCTCTTTCTCTTTCTTGTTTTTTTTTTCTTTTTTTTCTTTTTCTTCTGTATATATCGTTATTTCCTTTGTCTCACTGCTTTGTTCTTATGCATACCTCTGGTGAATCCTGTATAGGGTCAGTGACCCTAAATAAAGGCTTTTTGTTGTTGTTATTATGAATAAAATATTTATTATTGTCTTATAATTAGTTTATCTAGGCTTATTTAAATAAACCAAAGCATATATTTAGAACAAATAAGGTTACCTTTTGTTGATTTCAATAATATAAACATAGAAACTGCAGGATATAATAGAAAACCAATCCAGGCCAATCGTTATATCGTGTCAAAATTTTATCCAGATAGGTCAAATATTGAACAAACGTATATGGATAAGCACACAAACAGAAATTTCATCTTTATTTATATAGAAAGAAAACCCTGATTCATCATTGGAGAACCCTTGCTTCAAACTAGCGATACCACTATGAGGATTCACTATTTGTCTCATTAATTTTTATATTTGAAGTATGTTTAAAAATCAATTAAAATTTCAGTAAAATAATTTCAATTCTAATACAGTAGAACCTCCCTTTAGCGAACACCTCTCTACAAAAGACAGTTTTCATTTGCAAAATTACCATTTTTATTATTTAACAACTCTCAGGTAAGAGGACACCTCTCCCTAAAGGACATTTGGCTCTGCAATTAGGTGTTGTCCTTTACAGGGAGGTTCTACTGTAGTTGATATTCAAGAGTATAGATTTTGAAGATAGAAGTTGCCTGGCCAGCATTCATAATTCTCAAAAATAAGAGACACTTCGGCAATAAAGGTTTCATTTTCTTGACGTTTTGACAAAATTCTTTTGTCCTCGTCACGAAAAATTAAAACTAAAGCATTTGGTAAGATTTTATAAATATATTCTATATACAGTTACGAGCGTCATGGCCTCTGTCACGGTTTGCCGGCGCCCTCCTATTGGTCGGCTACGATCACGCCACCTTTGCCCCCCCCCCATCATTTGGTGCCGCCAATGCGCGAGACACTTCTGTCACCGTTTGCTTTTGGTTCAGTGGTAGAATGCTCGCCTGCCACGCGGGCGCCCCGGGTTCGATTCCCGGCCGATGGTTTGGGGCGGGATGTTTCACAAGAGTGACATCTACGGCGCCAATTTATAATTGTATATAATTGTAACGAATAGTATTTGAATAAAAGCATTTAATCGGGTAAAACCCGGGTCTCTCATTCGGCTAGTATATACATATTTATAAATGTATTTCTAACGCCTTACCAAATGCTTTAATTTTTTTCTGAAGAGGACTGTGATGTTCCTTTGATTAAATATATAAATATGCTTTACCAAATTAAAAAAAAACAAATTTTAATTATATATCTTTCTAATGCTAAATATAAACTTTTAAATATATTTATAACAACAACAATAATTGCAATGCTGCCAAATCCAAACTTTTAAAAATAAATTAATTAAACAGAGTATTGTTACATATTTTTACAAAGGTTGCTGATCAGCGTTCGCCATCTCATAAAATAAACCAGACCGCGTTCTCATAAAACAAGCAACTATATTTTAATAATAATGAAAAAAGTTATTATAGAATAATATATAATATATAAACAAGAATAATATTAACAGCGAACTAAACTAAAAAAAACAAGAGCAGCTAAGCTGAGAACATAGAATGTTTTTCTCCGCACGTGACGCGGCGGCGCGTGACCGTGCCTGCCCGGGTGAGTAGTCGTTGTTTGAACTCTGTATGTTACATATTTTTACAAAATAACTATGCAGAATGTGACACTATATTATAATATTATTATAAGGTATATTACAAGGACAAAAGATTTTTGTTGAAACGTAAAGAAAATAAATACCTTTTCTAGCTGCAGTGTCTCTTATTTTAAGAATCAAGAGTAGATAGGGGCGAAAGAAAGCCAAAAACAAAGTTGACATGACAAATGACATGTCCCCACCTGCTCCACCTATCAAATTACCCCTATCCAGTCAACAGACATCAGCAGATTAAACTCCAAAGTTAATTCGGCGCCAATTTCCCTCCAAATTACCCTCATGATACTTTACCCACTCAGCAGCTACTGTAAAAACGGCCAAATAGTCTAATATGGAACACAATCTTTTTTTTTTACCAAAACCTCACTGAAAACAAGCTTTACATTTAAGTTTTTAATGTTTTTGTTTATTTATAAATCTAAATTTTAAGTTGCTTTGTTCCTTTTTTTATTTAGATTTCGTGTAAGAACCCAAATAAGAAACTATACTGAGAGATATATTTATAATCCAGGTTCCTGTAGTGCAGATAGCTAAAAAACTGCTTCAAAGTAGTATTTAGCAAGTAGCGTTTTCAATGATGATTTTTTATTAATATAAAATTATTATATAATATATTATACACATATAGTTTAATAGTAAATTTAACTACTCGTTTCTCTTTCATATTATAAAATTTAAAATAATTTAATAAACTGAGTGCATTTTTAACTTTTTGTAACATTTGTAAATTCGTAAAAGTAAAATTTTCTCTGCAATACATATAAATATTAGGCAAAACGGGCTTCTGAGGGTGAGCTTCTTGTTTTATTTTATACTAGCGGACGTACCCGGCTTCGCCCGAGGTTTTACCCGAGTAAAGGTTTGTCTAACGAACATTTGTTAAAACAATTCTCTATAAACTTGAAAAAAAAAGAGATATATTTTGATAATTTGAAACTCGTAAATTTGAATCTCTCGATAAAGTGAACATTTTTTCCCGGTCCCTGTGTGCCGTGTCATCCTGAATTTTGTCTTTCATAATTTTCTACATTACAAAATCATCGTTTTATCTAGTGAACATATTTTCCCGGTCCCTTGAAAAATACTCGATAAGTTGAATAAAATCATGGTCGTGAATCTCTCGATAAAGTGATTATTTTTTCCCGGTCCCTGTGTGCCGTGTCATCCTGAATTTTGTCTTTCATAAATTTCTACATTACAAAATCATCGTTTTATCTAGTGAACATTTTTTCCCGGTCCCTTGAAAAATACTCGATAAGGTTGAATAAATTCATGGTCGTTTATGGAAGATGGACGAAGTTCCCGGAGGTCATCTTGGGCAAGCTCCCGCGAGGCTTTTTTTCTTGTCTACTTGGCATAGCTGTGTCACCAACTCTGCCCTGATTGGTCGGTGGGTACTTTGACTGTCGGCCGGCGGCCGGGCGAATCCATTCTCGCACGGGGTCTGCCCCACTCCAAACTTTTGGCAAAGCACTTTCTAATTAAAGATTATTGTCTTAAATAATCTTTAAGAACAAAAAGTATAATAATTGAACGATAGGAAATTATAGTAAATAATTATACTAAACTAAATGATGTAAAAATAATTATACATGAAATTTGATATAAGTTTTAGAAAAGTTATCGTTAAGTCCACGGGAAAAGATGTAGCCAAAACAAATAGGTTTTTAACAGTGACACGTGAGCACCCGCCTCGAGACGCGCTCCTCTCTCCTAACATTACTCCCCCTCTTGAAAAAGCCTATCTCCGTCTCAATGGTGGCGCTGCTTGCGAGTTAAAGCTACAAATCTGCAAATAACTCTAAGGATATTAAAGATATGCAAGATATTATTTTTCGTAAACCTTTCCGGGGATATGCCTAATAATATCCCGAAATTTCACGGCGATTGGATGTATGGTTTTCGAATCCATAGAGGACACACACACACAGACAGACAGACACACACACAGACATTCAATTTTATATATATAGATTATTCTCAAGTGGTTTCACAAACCTTTCTCAGGAGTATATACACTTCGTTCTCTTTTTGTGCGGTTTTTTTTTTATGCGGTTTTGGAGTTATGCGGTGCAAGAAAAAAAAATTATTCGAATTTCGAAATTTTTTTTTTTGGTGATTCACTTTTTCTGAAAACGAATAAGAATAACAACTACAACTCTACTATTACGCAATCAATACAAAGAAAGAATTTTGTAACGTCCTGGTTGTATGTTAAGTTATCCAACAAACAGTAGAGGGGAAGTTCCAATGTCTTTTATTCCGCGCCTGCCGGTGTCTTACACAACTCGTGCAAAACCGAAATCAAAACTGAAAACCCGCCGGCGTGCCAGCTGCCGTTACAAATTTTTTTTTTCTTTTATTGACATGTTTTCTCTTGATTTGTTCTTAAAAACAAAAGAGACAAAAACAAAAATACCTCGTTAAAATTGCGTGTTTTTATGCTGCATTTTATTTTTGTATGAAACTAATTAAAAAAGCCTGCATATTGGAAAGCATTAGAAAATAAAACTTTGTGAAAGAAGGTTACTACCGAAAACCGGAAGATAAATTTACTCAAGTGAATTGTAAGTTTTTTTGAATAATTTTAGTGCGTAATTGTACATAAAGTTTTTTTCTATAATTTTTAGTCCTCTTAAAGAAAATGTGTGACAATAATAAAAAACAAAAAAAGAAGTGCAATTTCGCTAGAAACCAAAATTATAATTCTCGATTGCTTGGCGAAAGGAGAAAGATCAACAGCAATAGGTAAACGTTATAATTTAGGCGAATCTACTATAAGAGCAATAAAAAAAATGAAGCGGCAATAAGAAGATCAGTCAGATCTGGTACAAATTTGAGTTCTAAAATTTCATCATATTCAAGAGGCACTTTAATAGAAAAAACAGAAAAGGCTCTCGTAATTTGGATTGAAGATTTAACTCAAAAAAGAATTCCGTTAGATGGACATTTAATCAAGATGAAAGCCCTTAAATTTTACAAGGAGTTAAAAGAATCAGAGCCATCTACATCTTCACGTGAAAGTAATCCACAATTCTCTGCCAGCACAGGGTGGTTAACTGGTTTTATAAAAAGACATTCTTTTCATAATCTAAAAATAAAAGGTGAGGTGGCTTCTGCAGATGAAGAAGCTGCTAGAAAATATCCTGAAAAGTTGGCTAAAATTATTAAAGATGGAGGATATTGTGCCCATCAAATCTTCAATGCTGATGAAACAGGATTGTTTTGGAAAAAAATGCCAACCCGTACTTACATTGCAAAGTCCGAAAAAAATGCCAGTGGTTTTAAAGCTGCTAAAGATCGAGTTACTTTATTGCTGTGCAGCAATGCATCTGGCGATCGAATGTTAAAACCGCTGCTTGTAAATCGATCTTTAAAACCACGTGCATTAAAAGGAAAAGACTTAAATACACTGCCCGTACATTGGATGGCAAACAAGAAGGCCTGGGTAACAACGGCTATTTTCACTGAATGGTTCAATAAATGCTTCGTACCCGAAGTAGAAAATTATATGAAAGAGATGGGTCTCGAATTTAAGATCTTATTAATTCTTGACAATGCACCAGGTCATCCGAACTTAGAACATCCAAATATAAAGGTAGTTTTTTTCCCTCCAAACACAACGAGCCTAATTCAACCATTAGATCAGGGAATTATTTCAACATTTAAAAAATATTATGTAAAATTCACTTTCCAATTCATTTTCGATAAACTGGAATCCAATACAATAACAGTTACTGAAGTTTGGAAACAATTTAATATCTTGAACTGAGTAGATCATGTTGCGTTAGCAATTGCCGAGATAAAATCACAAACTTTAAATGCATGTTGGAAAGCTGCTTGGCCTGAATGCGTATCAAAGAGAAATGAATCAAATAGAACAACAATAGTAACATCAGATATTATTTCAATTGCTAAGGAAATAGGTGGGGAAGGTTTTGATGATTTTGGCGAGCATGATATAGAAGAATTGCTTGTGGACGAAGCCCTAAATGATGATGATATTTTGGAAAGTATGGTAGATACTACTAAAGATTTCGAAACAGTAGATAGCGAACTGGAAGATGTTACTCCACTGGACGAAAAATTACTTCGGGAAGGCCTTCAACTTTCCGGTAAATTGGAAATTTTTTTTATTCAAAATGATAATGATGTAGAACGCGCCTTAAAATTCCAACGTGATCTGAAATTTTGTATGTCTGGCTACAGAGAACTCTACAAAGAACTAGTCAAGCCATCACAGCGTTTGATTACTGACTACCTTGTCAAAGAAAAAAAAATCACTGAAGTTCCTAAAGAAGCATTACCATGTAGATCTGATGACGTAATTTTATCTTCAAGTGATGAAAGTGATCTTGCACCAATCCACAAACGGGTTCGCACATTATCAGACAGCGAATAATGATGAAAACATTCTTAATATGATTTTAAATAAAGTTTTGTTTATGTTTTTTATTTTACATATTAAGTTTTGTTTTTGTTATTAACACACATATGTGCCATTTATTAAAATATGATGAGAAAAAAAATAAATCTTATTATTTATAAATCTTTTTTTATGCGATTTCTGGTGCATTTTAAAACATTATTTAGGTTTTATGCGATTTTTTTAATAAATGGAACGTATTTATCATTTTACATATAAATGTATGTCTTTTTTTGTGCGATTTTTTTTATGCGGATTCCCCTGGAACGCATCTACCGCATAAAAAAAGAATCAAGTGTACTCCATATTTGAATGTAATTCTACTGTCCTATAAGCTTATGTCCATAGTTTTCTTGAAAACCATTTCTGAGATTCCATCCTTCAGTGCTGCGTATATAAGCAGAATCGTCCAATACAGTATTAGAGCTCTGAGAAGCGGTCTGGTGGATTAAATTGGCGAAACCGCTGGGAGGGTTCACCACTGATTAGCCAAGAGCCCTCCCAATATATTTTTTCATCGCAGTATTATATATACTTCTTATATAAGACTATATACGACTTGAGAATAATATACAATAAAACAAGAAACTCACCCTCAGAAGCCCGTTTTGCCTAGTATTTATATATTTCAATAAGGTTTGCCCCTCTATATGCACATAATTATCGCTATCATTATGATATTCATCGAAATATTTCTGTTTGATGATGAGGACAGAGCCAATATCCTATTATTTGTTTGGGCAGGTACGATAAGCTAACCCCCCACACCGATAAAACGGTGTTTACCTTACAACTCTGAACACTCGGATTTTCCTGGAAAATCTCTTAAAGATTTCTTGAAAAAAACCATGGTCCACCTGTGCTGTGTGAGCAGAAGAGCTTAAATTGACTTGTTCCATTATATGTATGTTCCATATGTAAATACCTGTTTTTTTTCCCTCTTTTCGCTCTCCACTTCTTCCATCCATATTTACAGATCCATATTCTTATTTTCCATAGGTCATTCAACTAATAATCTGTATATATTTATCATGTGTATATAATCTTTCTCCATTTTTACCCCTTTGTATATTTCCCACTTTCATAGTTTCTCCGTCTTGTAACCCCAAGGAGAATCCTCTGTAAGACCTGTGTGTCTTAATAAAGGTTTTTGTGTGTGTGTGTGATATTCATTGAAATGTAATAAATTTATCTAATCATCATTATAATATAACTGAATTTTAAATTTATTTTATATTTTTTAATTCATAACTGAAAATTCTTGAGTATATATTAGAAAACTTTATTTTATTTTTATAAATGAAAATACAATTTTTTTCTTCTTATTTTTTTTTAATATACAAAGCGTGATATTACGTTTAGATGAGAGAAAATAATCGTCTGAAATTTTATCTTCAGGGTGACCAGATTAAATATTTATTTATTTTTTTACGGTCACAGAGGGAAATGTGCTCATGTTACTTGAGACCTCCGATTTCTGATAGGGTAATTAAAACAAGCAGAGAAATAATTGCAGCAGATTCTGGTAACATGAGTGTCGGCTGCAATCATTTTTACTTCCTAGGGAAAATTATTCTGGGGGAAAAAATGGGAATATTTAGCGCAAACTGCTCAAATTATTGCAATAAATTGTAATCGTTAGGGGATAAAATAATGGAATATATATTATAGTAATTAAACCTGATATCTATAAGAACAAACATGAGAAATTGTATCCGAGATTCCTTATATTAAAATCTATGGTTCAATGAAAAAAATTAGATACAGTTAAACCTGTCTATAGCGTCCTCTCTAAATAGCGCCTTTCTCTCTATAGAGCCAGATTTTAAATACATAGTACTATGCGATTTATATACAATAAAAGTGACCTGTCTATAGCACCCTATTTTTGTGAGTCCCAAGAGGGGGCGCTATAGACAGGTTTAACTGTAAATAGAAAATACCATTAAATTGATAAGGCTAATTTTTACGATTGTACTAAAATAGTGCATATTATAAAATTTCAAAATTTGCAAATTCAAAGAAAATTAGGATGCGTTGATTGCTGTAAATTTATCGTTAAAAAAAAAAAAACACGAGTAACAAAAGTATGATAAAACACACACAAATATTAAATTTAAAAAGGCATATCCTGACAACGTTCACATGAACCTTTTAAATGGCAGAGTGCCATCTAGTGGAAAAGAAATTAACTAAACGTTGATATGTAAAAATTACACACACAAATATATACATACCTTCAGAAATAAAAAAATATATAGATAGATATCTCATTAATAATTTACTTTTTCAACATTTAAAAGAAAATAGCTGTAAGTTGACTTGGAAAATTTATTGGAAAATATTATCCATTTATTTCTCCCGAACTCATAGGCTGGTGGCTCTGGCAGTTTATGGCCTTTTAGGACTTACTTTCTATGGTCATTCTTTTGATGGTATCGTAGGATCTTCTCCATAAATTGTCCACAAATTCCATTCTTGGCTTTCATCTTTCTTATTTCCTTTCTATACATCTCTTCAGAAATATCTTTATCCACTCCAAATGTAAGACCAAAATGTCCAAATATGCTTGTTCTCTTCTTCTTAATCATCTCCAGTAGGATGTATATCTCTTCAATCATTTTAAGAACATCTTTCTTCATTGTTTCGTTTGCAGTAATATGGACGAACGGATTAGAAATCTTAAAGATATCTCTTCCTCCACAATTGATGGTGTTTCTGCAGGATAGCCATGTAGACAATCTATCTCTCTCTCTCAACATTCTTTAATTTTATAAAATTTGAAGCAAGAAAATGATTATTCTTTGAGTGTGAAAGCTTGTAAAAAAATAGGAACTTACCCTCTATTATTAATTTGTTTATTTTTCTTTGTCGTCTGTTTTTGCACAAGTTGAATCTGGTTAGAACGATGTATGTAAATTAGATGATTCTTTTGTTGCCTTAAATACGAGGTAATTAATTCGTTTCTCTCTATATATCTAAAAATGTTTAAAGTTTAATAAATTAATTTTATAAATCTGTGAGTTGTCTTCAAAAACGATCAAACAAAATGTAAGAGAATCAGAGGCTGGATCTCAAAAGTATAGTTTAATTAACAATAATATTATATTAAGATGACAAGGAACAAAAAGAGTCACAAAAGGCAAGCGCAGTAGCAGGAAGAAAACCAAAACTTAAACTACTGGTATAGACAGTGTGGCGCCAGGTCACGTGATGTCTGATAGGATGGTGTCGTTGCTAGGCAACAGCTGATGTGCGAAGTTACTCTCCAACACAAAATTATTCGAAAAAACTCACGCAATATGTTTCTTTATTACAAATACACCGCGAGCTTTCGAGTTCTCGCACATCAACAGGTAAAACTATGATCTAAGAGTGGGCAAAGGAGGCAGGATGACTATTCATACTGACAATAAATATTTCTTTCCCATGTCTTTACCTTCTTTAATCTCCCTATTTTATTCATTTTTATTCCTATTGAAAACGTTTTTAGAATAAAACTCTCCAGCATTTAATCACAAGCAAAAATTAAACACACACAAAGCCTTTATTAAGACACCAGTCGTATACAGATTCTCCTCTCTTGTTGTCGGCTTACAACGATATCCTCACAATGATCAATCACCATCAAGTAGTGAATCGACGCAATTATCCCTAGCCGGGATATCGCGTTTTGTGTGTTGAAATAAAATAAAATAAAAATCAAGTAGTGAAGGAGAAAACGATGAATCTAAGTTCTTTTTTCTACTAACTGCTTTGTAAAAATTACTTATATTAAGTAAAGTTGTTAACAGTTATTTAGAGAAATTAATAAAAATGAACAATAAGTATCTTGTCAAAAAATAGTACAAATATGATATTGTACTGGGATAAGGTACATAAATTAAGAAAAAGACATCTCCTTATCGTGCAACTGAAAAGGGCTAATGGCTTGCGCCATCTATTGGAATAAATATAAACTATTCTCGTTGGTTTTTAATTATTCCAAAATTGGCCAAATACCCATTCTTGATTAATCAACGAGAATAGTTGATATTTATTCCGATAGATGGCGCAAGCCATTAGCAACTTTAAGTTGCACGATAAGGAGATGTCTTTTTCTTAATAAGTATCTTGTTATAAGGAATGGAAGCATTAAAACACGAATACAAAACAAACTTCTATTGTCCTTATTGCGATGAAAAACTATTGGGAGGGTTTTGCTCATAAGTGGCGAACCCTTACTCAAATTATTTAAATTATAACCACTAAAAGAGAGAGGAATCAATTTATATTAAGAATTATTAAGTATACGAATTTAAAAATATATTTTTACAAATATTCTGACAAATATTCACTAAAAAATATTTTTATTAAGACTAAATTTATTTTTTGTATTTATAAATCGATTTTTAAATATGCATAAATTTTGGCATACAAAAGCATCTTTAATAGATTTTCTTAATGAGTCCCGATAGATATAATTAAACATTTGAGAACCCATTCCTCAAATTATTGGATTTTATATTTAGTTTTCTCAAGATTTACATTGAAAAATTACTATTTTTAAAAAGATGGCGGCTATTGTTTCCTAATTGAAGGAAATTTGTGTAGCTTTTGGCATATTTAGGGTTGTATTCCATAATTATTGGGCGTTTTTTTGGCGAACTCTATCAAGTGTAGTGTTTCACTTCAAACAAACCTTCATTAATAGAAATATGTTATTAACATTTCTATACAGTTTTGTGAATTACATTTATAAATTTATATTGATGATATATGTGAAAAGAAATACATTGTCAAAAATTATTCTTACAAAGTTTTGCGAATGAACAACAAACTAGCTTATTCCTGTATATCCAAAGTTATATAAAGTTATATACATACAACAACAACCTTTATTAATACCTTTTGGTCTATTTATGAATTATAATACACCTACACCTCGCTTTGCGTCGGGGTTACGTTCCAAAAAACACGATGCAAATTGAAACGACGCAAAGTGAAAATATGTGAAGGCGCAATCAAAAATAAAGGTGTTGCCATATTTTAGGAAAAAATAAAAAATAAAAAATTAAAGACTCGAATCCAAAACAACGCAACTTCGAAAATCTAACGACGCATAGTGAAAATCAGTAAAAATTAAGCAGCGACGCAACTTCGAAAAAAACGCAAAACGAAATGACGCAAAGCGAGGTATTGGTGTAATAAAGTATTGAGTAAAATTAATCATTCCTCCAGGGAAAAGTATCTTTTCAAAACATTTTTATTATTCTCTAGCTTTCGGGTACGGACGCCCTTCTACCAAGTTTTCTTCTGTAGAAGGGCATCCGTGCCCGAAATCTAGAGAATAAAAATGTTTTGAAAAGACACTTTTCCCTGGAGGAATGATTAATTTTACTCAAGATTGATGCAAGGGATTATTTTATAGAATTATAATAAAGTATATTAATTAAAACACACCGCTATATATATTAAAAATAAAGAAGGCATTTCCTAACCAGGAGCACATATGATTTTTAGATGGCAGAGCGCCATCTAGTGGAGAAAAAATAAACTAAACGTTCATTCAACTTGCTCCGTGATATTTGGTCAACCTAATTTCCTGATAAATCAAGAAAAGCCATCCACGAAGGCGTTTCGCGCTGTTGGCGCTCGTCAGCGTGGAGTAGGATGTGCCATGCGACCAAAAATATTTTTGGTCCCAGAGGTTTCTTGAGAACTTATCTTTTATTTTTCTTTTCTTTTTTTCATCTATATATATATATATATATATAAATAAAAGTTTAATTCAAATATTATAAGAATATTAAAATTGTAAAATGATCTAAAAACGTTAATTGATATTTATATATATTAATCTACCCCCACACACTAATATATTTATTAACGATTTGAATAGATTCAATTTAGCCTGAAATATTTTTATCATTCGCATTTATTTAAGCATATCTTAGAGAATGAAATATAGGCATAAAAAAGGGAAAAGTATTTCCATAAAAACCAAATTTCAAATGCAAATTAAAGCTATATAAAAATTTAAATCTAAGATCATAAAATTTCGTTTTATTGCCTCTCTAATTTGAGATTTCTAAATTAACAATTTTAAAATAGAGAGCAATATAATTAATTAGTTTTTTCTATTTAAATTAAAGACACATTTTTTTGTTTAAGTTTAGGTTTTTGTGATTTATTTATGAATAGAATTCTCAATTGGTTTTACTAGATTGAATTGGCCTTGAGTAAAAACCAATTTAATATGATAAAAAAAGTCACATTTATTCGTTTGCTAAATAAACAAAGAGAGAATTGCTATTGGATGATCGTGTCTGCAAACATTAATAACCCAAATATAATTATGACGTGAGTTTTATTAATTAAGTGTTTTTAACACAATATAATACACTGCGGCCTGTGATTGCAAAACGACACTTGAAGTTACACCGCATGAGTTTCTTTTCAATGAAAAATCAAAATTTTATTTCAAGGTGAAATTTTGATTTTTCATTGAAAAGAGGCTCATGCGGTGTAACTTTAAGTTTTTAACAGTTTCCCTTGTGATGTATATGTCAAAAAGGGGGGAAAAAAGAGATATTCAATATAGGTATATATTTATAAAGATTTAAAAATATATATATATAAAACGCGTTCGTGGATGGCTTTTCTTGATTTATCAAGATATTGGGTTGGTCAAATATCAGGGAACAGACTAAATCAATGTTTAGTTGATTTATGTTCCACTAGATGGCGCTCTGCCATCTGAAAAGCACATTTGCTCTTGGTCAGGATATGCCTTTTTATTTTTAATATCAACACCTGACCTTTTTATTTTTTATTTTTTTCCTATTGTTTTTTCATATTAATATATATTAATATATAAAAGAAAAAACAGCATAAGAAAGAAAGCTAATGGGAAAGTGGATAATGAATATAATAAGGTATCAAAAAGTGTTTTTTAACAATAAGGGCTGAAAAAAGCACTCACACACATATATAAGTACACTCTGTATTCGATTATATTTTAACTCTTATCTTATGCGTTTTCTCCTGTAAAAGGGCTTTCGTGCCCGCAAGCTAGAGATTTATGAATTAAAATGTTTTAAAATAAAATTATATTCCTGGAAGTCAGATATTTTCATCTTAATATAAATACTATTAAGAACGTTTCAAATTTAGTAGAGATTAAATTACAGCTTTTATATACATCTTATTTTATTCAAAATGGTTGAAAAGTTTTTTGCGTAGTTATCAATTTTATTTTAAAAAATAGTTTTATCGCTTGGTTAGACTGGAAGAGAGCTTCTGGGGAAACAGTCTTGTTATTTTTTCTCTCTTATCTATTGAAAACATCTCATTTATTATAGTTCTGCCTCAAGATATATTTCCTCAAACTTTTACTACTAATGATTCATCTCATCTTCAGAAAAAAAAAGGAAAAAGGAACAGAGTAAAACATGTTTTTGTTTTGTGAAAATATCTTCTAGGGTTTATTTCCGTCAATATTAACCTTTATTTTTTTTCAAACGGTAGCTTTTGATTACTTTTCCAACTAATAAGTTCTACATACAAAATATTTGATGAATATTAAAATCGGTTTTTGATTAGTTATTTGAACAGGGGAAAATGAAATAGTAAATGAAATATTTTTGGTATTTCCAATTTTTAAAATGTTTTCAATTTTTTTTTATATCTTTGTGTTTGATTTTCTCAGAAATATAAAAAAATACGAAATTTTTTATTAAAATATTCATTTCGTTATAAAAGAAAATAAACGATTTTTTTTTCATTTTTTATTTACATATTGACCTATTATTAATAATAAAAAATTAAAATAAGAATATAAACAGAAGCAATACGTTTCTTTATTCGTGCAAAATTCAAGCTTTCGGATCTTTATAATCCTTCTACAGACATAGTTATAAGTTGAGAGAATGAGAAGATATGTAAAATCTCAACTTACAGCTATGTCTGTGGAAGGATTATAAAGATCAGAAAGCTTGCACTTTGTATGAACAAAGAAACGTATTGCTTCTGTTTATATTCTTATTTTATACTTTATTGCACTTTTCTATTCTAATAAAAAATTAAGATGGACCATATATTCTATTTGTCCATCTTTACAATATCTTTTATAATTTAAATATTTGATGTTTTGATGGGGTAATGGTTAAGAAGGCGAATATTCAGGTTTTAGCTGCGTTCACAAGTATTAAACATGTTTAAATATATGACTTTGGTGGGTAATTGACAAATTTCTTGCTGAAGTAGTTTACATTTCTATAGACAGATGGCGTGCTCATGCATTATTTAATTAATGCCTAAAATGCCTTTTTTGCCGAAAGGATAATCACATTTGAGAATATTCAGGTTTTTGCTGCGCTCACAAGGATTAAACATGTTTAAATATATGACTTTGGTGGCTAATGGACAAATTTCTTGCTGAAGTAGTTTACATTTCTATAGACAGATGGCGTGCTCATGCATTTTTAATTAATGCCTAAAATGCCTTTTTTGCCGAAAGGATAATCACATTTGAGAATATTCAGGTTTTTGATGCGTTCACAAGGATTAAACATGTTTAAATATTTGAGTTTGGTGGGTAATGGACAAATTTCTTGATGAAGTAGTTTTATTTCTATAGACAGATGGTGTGCTCATGCATCATATTTAATTTATGCCTAAAATTCCTTTTTGACGAAAGAGTAATCATATTTGAGATTAACTAAAGTTCTAGTATGCAAATATTCGACTATAATAAAGCTGTTTCTAAAAAGTGATTTCATTGTCTGTAGAACCATAACCCGTTGTACATGCAAAAATGTACATGGATATTACAACAAAGTATTTATTATTTTTATTAACAGATTGGTCATTTTTATGTTAATATTTTGCTACTCTGTAAATTTCCCTCGTGGCTTATCTTTTGTTTACCATTCATAGTTTGTCCTTGCCTTGAATAAATTGCTGTCTCATCCCAAAGATGGTCTTCCCTAAATTTCCACGTGGCAATATGCAAACCTGAAGAAATCTTAGCTTTGCTTGCTAATTCAACAATGAATAATTAAATAAGGGCAATCTCTAAGTGTATTTTTATTATTCATATTGTATTATAAGTTAATGTACTTATTTTGCATAAACACCTTTATCAAGAATTCCTATAAAGATATACAGTAGAACCTCCCTGTAAAGGACAACACCTAATTAAAGAGCTAAAGTGTTCTTTACGGAGAGGTGTCCTCTTACCGGAGAGTTGCTAAATTACAATTACAATTACAATTATTTTATTTTCAAAGCGCTATATTCCGCAAGGGATACTTGCGCCAAACAAGGAGAAAAGTTTATTTACATAAATTATTTACATTATTCAACGCATGAAAACATTAGAGATCCAGATTTTGTAGAAAGTTTAGAATGTATTTACAAAATGAATTGAACTTTAAATATGATTTTTTTTATCGGAAATCAAATCGTTAAGTTCACAAACAACTAGTTCATTCTTCATTCTATAATTCTTCATTCTAAATAGTAAAAATGGTAATTTTGCAAATGAAAACTGTCCGTTATAGAGAGATGTCCTCTATCGCGAGTGTCCTCTCATGGAAGTTCTACTGTATAAGAAAAATAGCATAATAAATTCCAGGGTAGTTAATTATTTAAGATTTTAGAACCCGGATTAGATACCTTTTTTTTGTCTATAAAAACTATTAGAGTTTATTGCTGTGAAATTCTCAAATGAAACTTAATTTATGCAATGTGTGTGAAACAATATTATAGCGGTGCGGTGGATTAAATTGTGAAACCGCTGGGAAGGTTCACCATTGATGAGTCAAGACCTCCCAAAATTAGTTATCATTACAATATGAGACCAGTAGAAATTGTTTTATATTTAAAAAAGAAACATTCGCGCTAGAATGATTTACATTTCAAAATTGAACTCGATTATTGAGATGAAATTTTTTATCATTATGTTTATTTATTTTAAACAATTAAAAAAAGTTTCCGGAGATGAGTATCTTTTTATTTTAAATACCATCTCAAGATTTCAGGCATCTCTGCCCTTCCATAGGAGAACATATACATACTCGTATAATGGATAAATCGCCGCCTGATTATATATGTTCGCCTGTGGAAAGGCAAAGATGCCTGAAATCTTGAGATGGTATTTGAAATAAAAAGAAACTCATCTCCGGTAACCTTTTTAATTGTTTAATTAATATCCAGGATATTTATATCAATTCATGTGAAATTTATTTATTTTAAACAATGTTTAGATTTGCGAACGTAGGGTTACTTTCCTTTACGTCTCGAAGCTAAGATTAAAAACAACCTCTTATGTTGTTTACATTTCGTTTATTTTTAAAGAATGTTTAGAACGAAAAGCACGCGATGACTTTTCACATGACTGCCTGCTAGCGAGAGAAGTTTTACGCGACTGCCCGCCAGCGAGAGAAGTTTTTTCTTAATTACTATGCAAATCCTTAACTATATTAACATTTTTCTATTTTCTAACTATTCCACATATTTACACAATGATCTCTATCTATATCAAAGTTGAGTTTGTTGATTATTATATCAAGGAATGTGATTTAATGGAAATTCATATAATCATAAAAGTAAGCTAAAAAGGTGATTTGCCTTTCACCAAGAATTACGTCTCATGACATGGAAGCGGATCATTTTGGTTGCTTCTCTATTAACATACTTCATTTGATTATATAAGATTCTGGGAAAAATTTAGGCCACAAATATGCTTTATTTATTTCTCAAATATGGTAGAAAATTGTCAAAAATATGATGGATACAATTTGATGATATGATAAAAGAAACACATTGCCAAAAAATTATTTTTTTTTTGTGTTTTTCTTGTAATTATATGTATGCACCCTCTTCTAGAGACCTATAAGCTTATGTCCATAGGTTCATTAAACACTGCCTTCCATAGTAAATGCACAGGGTATATAACAAAACCAATCTAATACAATAGTAGAGCGGTCTGGAGATTGATTTGGCAAAACTGCTGAAAGGATTCACCACTTATGGCCAAGTCATCTCGTTCAACAACTTATATCATTACAGTAAGGTCTGTAGAGATAATATTTGATGATATATGTGAAAATAAACACATTGCCAAAAAAGATTGTTATACATTTTATCGATAGATGGCAAATAAAATTATAAATTAAAAATTTTATTAATAGATGGCAATTAAATTTATAAATGATGGACTTTATTTTGAAGATTAATTTATTAATCATTAGAGTCGAGATATAAAAATAAAGGTCACTTCTCTTGTCAACATAGACGCTAAAACTAAATTATATCTATTAACCATCACCGTAAACTAGTGGACTCAGGTTGATGACAAAACCACAACACCAGCGCTGACAAACTCAGAAGTGTCCACCTAGAGACCATGGTTTCGTGCCAATGTCCCTCGTCAGTCTAGGGCGGACTTTGATTTTATTCGGTTCCAAAATCGCTTTATTAGGTACCGCTCAAAAAGAGCAACCTAGTTTATGATAATTGCAACAATGAATAATATGTAAAGGTTATTCACATATTAAACAAAATGTTAACGCGGGATTCAATCCCGGTTCATGGCTGTCGGAAATCGAGGGTGTTACCCACTTGTCCACCGACTTGTATGTTTGATTTCATAAGATCCACAAAGGATCAAATTAAATTTTCAGAATTTGCCAAAGTGGTGTTCAGATAGTAAGTTGTTAGGCTAATTCTATGGGTATAATATAGTTAAATAGAGCTATATCGTTTATTTTGACTATGAAGGCGACCTTTATTTTATATATCACAATACACAGCAAATGAAAACATTAAGACTAGAAGGTTCATTTTACACAACAACAACAAAAAGCATTTATTTAGGGTCACTGACCCTATACAGGATTCACCAGAGGTATGCATAAAAACAAAGCAGTGAGACAAAGGAAATGATTTATTTTACACAAGAATCAAACATCTACTGTCCTTATTGCGATAAAAAAAATAATTGTGAGGGCTTGGCTCATCAGTATTTCACTGAGCCAAGCCTTCCCAATATTTTTACATCGCTGTAAGGACAGTAGATGTTTGATTCATGTGTAAAATGAACATTCGCGTCTTAATGTTTTCATTAGCGCGCCATATGTTATCAAAATTCGAAACTATTATGGACGCGTATGATTCTTTTTAAAATAAACAATTTCTACTGCCCTTACTGCAAAGGAAAAATCAATGGGAGGGCCTGGCTCATCAGTGGTGAACCCTCCCAGCGGTTTCGCCAGTTTAATCTACCATTTGCTGTATATTGATGGCACGTTATTGCTTTATATAGAACAATATATACAAGTAAATTAAATTTAATTGCCATCTATCGTTAAAATTTTACACAAATAAATTTACTGGCAATGCGTTTCTTTTAAATATCATCAAATAATATCTCTACAGACCTTACTGCAATGATATGAGTTATTGAATGAGAGGGCTTGGCTCATCAGTAGTGAATACTAATATATATTTGTAATGAAAACATATTTTGTGGAAGAGCTTTGCTCGATGCAATACCTTGAAATTATATGTATGTACCTCTACAGACCTATAAGCTTATGTCCATAGTTCACTAAACACCCCTAAGCTGCCTTCCATAGAAAATGCAGGGTATATTCCAAACCAATCCAATACAATAGTAGAGCGGTCTAGAGATTAATTTAACGAAACCGCTGAGAGGGGTTCACTACTGATGAGCCAAGCCCATTCATTCAATAACTCATATCATTGCAGTAAGGTCTGTTGAGATAATATTTGATGATATTTAAAAGAAGCGCATTGCCAGTAAATTTATTTGTGTAAAATTTTAAATATATATACAAGTGTATACATTGTATACACTTCAATTTTGCTCCTAGCAAAATTTCCACCTATAAAATTGTGATGTGTCCTTTTATCGAATTAAACCTGAGGAATTTGATGAATAGCCAAAATATAACTTTTGGGTGTCAATTTTAATGGGAGAAGCAATTTTTATTTTTCTAAACATCGCTGAAATGAATGCGTCTCTCTAACATTAGGGTCTATAGAGATGGGAAAATTTGTGTTCTGTTTCAATTAAAATTCTAATCAGAAACAGGTTTATATAATGCCAATAGCACAAGTTTTATATAACATAATGATATGTAATCCGACAAACTCCTCTGCTAATGGAAATCCTTTCTAATTACCGATTTAAATTAGTTAGAAAATAAATAGTTACTATTAATAGTTATTCACAGTGTGTGTGGTCAGAAGATAAGATTTCTTTGGTATTTGTTGCCAAGTCGATTTCCGGCCGAACTACTTTTGTATTCTGCCTCGGCGTTCCATTAACAGGCGGAGGAATACTGTGACAGCGTTTGGGATTACTTTTTATGTAGTCGTTTGATAATCTTTACAAACATCTAGATTTGATTACATTCCATGTATAAGTTTGAAGTGTTCGTTAACCTTAATTTTTTATCTTTTTTTTTTTGTATTGTGCACATTTCCCGAAAGGGTTTCCATAATTAAATACAAATAAATCTGAATATTAAACAAATTACTTTTTTATAATATGATGCACTAGCGCGCCATCTGTTATCAAAAATCGAAACTATTTTAAACGCGTAAGATTCTTTTTTTTATTAAACAATTTCTACTACCCTTACTGCAATGGAAAAAATTAAAGGGATTGTTGTTAAGTTTATTCATTTGTTGTGTATACTTTCCTTGTTGGTGAGAATCCTAAATCTTTTCGTTTATGAATCTAGTTAAAAATTTATCTCTCCTTATTCCAACCTTCAAAGTGGTGTGTTGTACAGTGTTGTTCTCTGCTACATATAAATAAATTTATATTCTGTAGAAATATAATACATAGTAGTAATATAATTTTATTTGCGATCGAACGTTGTGGCCCATTGTATGTATTACATCCCAAACACTGTGTGGCACAGCCTACTCCATGTTGACGAGCGCTAACAGCGCGAAACGTGGATGGCTTTTCTTGATTTATCAATAAATTGGGTTGGCTAAATATCAAGGAACAAGCTAAATCAATGTTTAGTTGATTTCTGTTCCACCAGATGGCGCTTTTGCCTTCTGAAAAGCACATGTGCTCTTGGTCAGGATATTCATCCCAAACACGATGCGACACCAGCCATCTCTGTCTTGAGCTTGATGTATAATCTCGGCGACCGTTAAACCAGTGTATGATGCACTAGCGCGCCATCTGTTATCAAAATTCGAAACTATTTTAAAGGGGTAAGATTCTTTTTGAAAATAAACAATTTCTACTGCCCTTACTGCAATGGAAAATTAATGGGAGGGCCTGGCTCATCAGTGGTGAACTCTCCCAGCGGTTTCGCCAGTTTAATCTACCATACCGCTGTTATATTGCATTTTTGGAACTTCCTTTTATAGTGATACTGTTGCTAGACTCTTAGAATGGGTATTTTAGAAGAACTATGGACATAGGATTAGAGGACAGTAGAAATACATACATTTATAAATATATAAAACCAGTGTATAATACATATTCAACACGAAAGGTATGTATAGTATTATTTATAATTAAGACAACAATGATTTTCCTATTCTATATAGAAGAATAAAGACAAGTCAGGGAGATGAGATTCTTTTATAAGAGGATGATGGTATAAGCTTTCAGACAAGACGACCTTCTACGGATACTCAAAGCTTGTACGATTGTCTTCTTATAAAATAAGCTTTTCTCTCCGACACTTGTGTTTCTTCTTCTAAAAAATGAAATCACTCACTATATTTTTGATTGCTCTGCTCTGAAAGAAGAACCCTTATGCTCAAAACTGGGCAACTCTGTGCTTCAATTCCATCAATAATTGACAATATGACCCAGAATAAGTATATTGCTACGGCTTTTAATGGTTTCCACAAGTCCATATCTCAGAAGAAGGCCAAGCGACACTCACTCCTCACTTTCTTACTGCTACTCTTTTTGTGTTGTTTTTCTTGCTTCCCTCTTTCTCTTTCTTGTTTTCTTTTTCTTTTGTCTATATCGTTGTTTCCTTTGTCTCACTGCTTTGTTCTTATGCATACCTCTGGTGAATCCTGTATAGGGTCAGTGACCCTAAATAAAGGCTCTTTGTTGTTGTTGTGTTTCTTATTCTTCTATTATTCAAAATAATCAATCTCTATATAATACACTAACACAACAACAACAACAAAAAAGCTTTTATTAGGGCCCATTGCCCTGTATGGATTCGCCATACAACAACAAAATAATACAGTTATTTTTTTCTCCCTTTCCCCATGTGCACGTGAACCGTTGTTTGAAAAGGGATTTATTTACATATCTATTCTAAAACTTTCCACACTACCTCTATTGTATATGAATCTATTTTAAAATTACAAATATATTCTCACAATGAGTATCTTTTTTTTTTTTTTTTAAATGCTAGCTTTCAAGCGTTAATCGCTCTTCAACGGGCTTACTATAATTTCGAATTTATCCCACCATTATTATAAAGCCCGTTGAAGAGCGATTAACGCTTGAAAGCTAGCGTTTTTTAAATAAAAAAGATACTCATTGTGAGAATATATTTGTAATTTTAATACTTTTTTTTTCACAATTTTATCATGAATGAATCTATTTACAATTGATCTGTAGAAATTATAGAGTTCTATTGCTATCTTTTCTGAAATAGTTCTCAGCGTCAATAAACTAACATAGATTTATCAATTTTGTAAAGTTGAAGCTTTAATTACGTTTGTTTAATAAAAGAAAGATATCAAAATTATTTTAGAGTTATAAAGGAATTGTATATAACCAAGTTAAGAGTACATGTATGCTCGAACATTATCGAAGAATTCTTAGTAAACTAAGATGTTAAAATCGAATGGTCATCTTCTCAAACCTCCCAAGAATGTGCTTAGAAACAAACTGCGAAATAGAACTGAAGTGAGGCTATTATCTTGGAACGGTCCCATTGTCAACATGGCCATTTATAGAAAGCCAAACGCGTGTTGATAATTATCCATATTATCTTACCCCACAACTATAATAATCTAGATTATTAGTAATTAACAATATATGTATTTAATTGTAATAAGTTCTGAAGTTCATTAGCTGGTTGAAAGTTGATTCAGAGAAGAACACAGCCATGTCAGCCAATACTTTATTTAACTCCTGACGTTTCAGTGATCTGCTGTGACTTTAATCAGGGGAATGTTTATTTTGAATCCTAGTTAATGCACATGGTTCATAGTATAATACACTAGACGGGTGACCCGGGCTTCGCCCCGGGATTGACCCGTGTGCATATCTACCCGAGTGATATATATTTAGATAAGATTTTTTTTAAATAATTGTTTGTTATTAGCATTATCTATTTGTTTGAATCAGCATAATTTAATCTAATCTTTGATAGAGGGCGCTGTTCGTGAGCTAAGTAGAATAATTTGAAAATATAGTTTTAATAATTTATTTATATATTTTTAAAATAGTCTATCGTCTTCCCCGTATTTTTTTTACCTATGTATGGAAATTTTGGTTTGAGTTAGTGAACTACTGCGAATTTGTATACCGGACAAACATACAAACTTTCATTTTTATATATATAGATAGAGATAGATATCCCCTCTCGTTTTTTTATAACATTCTTCAATATATCGTAAAGAAAGAGGTTGCCTGGCCGGCATTCATATTTCAATGGAAAATAGAACGTTTTGTCGAAACGTTGAGAAAAATAAAAAAAAACTCTAACTGGCCGAAGAGTCTATTTTTCATAGAAATTCTTCAATATAGTCGCTTTTGCACAATTTTACTCCATAGTTGATTTTATATTATTTACTAGACGAATGACCCGGGCAACGCCCGTGTTTTACCCGATTGAATGTTTTTATTCCAATACTATTTGTTACAATTATAAATTGGAGCCTGGATGTCACTCTTGTGAAACGTCCCGCTCCAAACTTTACATGTACATTAGGTCAGCTGGTATTACCCCTCATTTTCACCGCTAGAGGCGCGAGCGAATTGACTTTTTGTAAATATACATAATTATAAAGATAGAAGCTTCTATAGAAGATAATGATCATAATGATGATGCGCGCGCATCCGTGACATGAGGAATTGAGGAAAGACGGTCGTGAGTATATATATTAATAATAATAATAATATAATAATAATAATAATTATTATTATCATTAGATAATGATAATGATCATAATGATGATGCGCGCGCATCCGTGACATGAGGAATTGAGGAAAGACGGTCGTGACTATATATGTTGATATTTTTGCATATAAATACAGTTAAACCTGTCTATAGCACCCCCTCTGAATAGCACTTCCCTCTCTATAGCGTCCGATTTTGAATACGTAGTACGATGCGATTTACATTAAAATTGACCTGTCTATAGAACCCCCTTCCTATAGTACTCTATTTTGGTGAGTCTCAAGAGGGGGCGCTATAGACAGGTTTAACTGTATATGTATAATATATTTTGATGTCTTGTATCATGGCACTTCCCCTTTAAGAAAACATTAAAACAATTAACAAAATCGAAGATAAATCCCTGAGAATAAGTTTATTTATTAATTTTAATTACTTGAACTCAAGCTTTCTGACTTATTGGCCATTCTCGAATTGAGTGTAACAGACAAAAACTAAATAATTAAACAGGTTACTGGAAATGAGTTTCTTTTCATGATATTTTAACTTTAACAAGAAATGTAAAGAGGCTAATTTCATTCCCACATCAATACGTGTTAAAGATCCAGTAAAAAATGAAAAGAAACTCACATCTCCAGAAACTTATTTAATTATTTATTTCCAGGAGAGATTTTTATATTAATTGAGAGAATAACTAAATAAATGAAATGATAAGTCACAATTTGGATTATAGATTATAAACACAAGTTAATAAGACCAAATCCAAGGATAAGTCACAATTTGGATTATAGATTATAAACACGAGGTAATAAGACCAAATCCAAGGATAAGTCACAATTTGGATTATAGATTATAAACACAAGGTAATAAGACCAAATCCAAGGATAAGTCACAATTTGGATTATAGATTATAAACACAAGGTAATAAGACCAAATCCAAGGATAAGTCACAATTTGGATTATAGATTATAAACACAAGTTAATAAGACCAAATCCAAGGATAAGTCACAATTTGGATTATAGATTATAAACACGAGGTAATAAGACCAAATCCAAGGATAAGTCACAATTTGGATTATAGATTATAAACACGAGGTAATAAGACCAAATCCAAGGATAAGTCACAATTTGGATTATATAGATTATAAACACAAGTTAATAAGACCAAATCCAAGGATAAGTCACAATTTGGATTATAGATTATAAACACAAGTTAATAAGACCAAATCCAAGGATAAGTCACAATTTGGATTATAGATTATAAACACAAGGTAATAAGACCAAATCCAAGGATAAGTCACAATTTGGATTATAGATTATAAACACGAGGTAATAAGACCAAATCCAAGGATAAGTCACAATTTGGATTATAGATTATAAACACAAGGTAATAAGACCAAATCCAAGGATAAGTCACAATTTGGATTATAGATTATAAACACAAGTTAATAAGACCAAATCCAAGGATAAGTCACAATTTGGATTATAGATTATAAACACAAGTTAATAAGACCAAATCCAAGGATAAGTCACAATTTGGATTATAGATTATAAACACAAGGTAATAAGACCAAATCCAAGGATAAGTCACAATTTGGATTATAGATTATAAACACAAGTTAATAAGACCAAATCCAAGGCTAAGTCACGATTTGGATTATAGATTATAAACACAAGTTAATAAGACCAAATCCAAGGATAAGTCACAATTTGGATTATAGATTATAAACACAAGTTAATAAGACCAAATCCAAGGATAAGTCACAATTTGGATTATAGATTATAAACACAAGTTAATAAGACCAAATCCAAGGATAAGTATCAATTTGGATTATAGATTATAAACACAAGGTAATAAGACCAAATCCAAGGATAAGTCACAATTTGGATTATAGATTATAAACACGAGGTAATAAGACCAAATCCAAGGATAAGTCACAATTTGGATTATAGATTATAAACACGAGGTAATAAGACGAATCCAAGGATAAGTCACAATTTGGATTATAGATTATAAACACAAGGTAATAAGACCAAATCCAAGGATAAGTCACAATTTGGATTATAGATTATAAACACGAGGTAATAAGACCAAATCCAAGGATAAGTCACAATTTGGATTATGATTATAAACACAAGTGTGACACACACGTCACACACTATTTATTTATTTGAATTTGGTCTTATTACCTTGTGATAAATAAATGAAAGTTACTGTCGTAAAGATAAAGGCTGCCTGGTCGGAATTCATAGTTCTTTAAATTAAAGATACTTCGGCTAGTAAATATTTTTTTATTGTCTCAACGTTTCGACAATAAAAATGATTTACTGGTCGAATTATCTTTAATTTAATGAAAGTTACTGTGTTACACCCGTCGAAGGGTTGATAAACCTGAAAACTTGAACTTATGTAATATAAAATGATAAGGAAACTTACCATAGGGGGGATGGATCTTCAGTATGTTTAATTAAGAGTGTACAGAGTATCAATGTCACATATTAAAACATTGCCCATTCGATTTATCACTCCAGTATACAGAACGTACATGGTTGATCCAATGTGTCACATCACCAGCTCTGGAAAATACAGACAATATCTAACTAATAACTAACTACAATGAGAATTATTTATAACGTCTTTCTCCAAATGCTTCAATTTTTATTTTTTTCTGACGAGGATTAAAGATTTTTTGTCGAAACGTTGAGTAAATAAAACAAATTTCTGTGTGGTCGAAATGTATTTTACTTTAAAGACGTTAATTAAAGGTTAATAAATATTTATTAGTTAAATATTAACGCGTGAAGAGACCGGGCGAAGCCAAGTTATTAGGTTAATTTAATTTTGTTTTGCTTATTCCTAGTACACGTGGTACAGGCCATGATAATCATGGTGGATAGAAGTAGGCGACTGTTTTTACTGTAAGTGCACCACATGTGTATACATGTGAAAAACAGTTCGACTTTGCACTTACAAATGTGCCAGCCCCGTTTGGTTACTTGCACTCGCTGGTGGGGTTGGACTTTTGCAAGAATCGGGTGCTATTGGAGCATTTTTTTTTAAATAAGAAAAAGTGTCCAATGAGGAAATCGAACCCGGGTCGTAGCAGTCGAAAACCAACGGCTTAGACCATCCTTCCAACGACCCCCATTATATATTCCTGTTTTGGGAAGTTACATAGGTGTTGGAAACTATAGGGAACAAATGTTGTTGTTGTCGTTTCCTTCATTGGAAAATGGGTGACGTTGGCACCTTGGAATCGGACCAGAATTTGGCCGAATATTCCAAAGATCCAAGAAAGACCATAGGGAGGTGTGATCGGACTTCTCCCCATCCCAGAGAACACATGTAGAGGCAGTGTTATGATGTATTCATGTTTATATAGGGAGTTTTAAAGAATTTCGCGACACGCACAATCCATCCACATAAGTATAAAAGACTTTATCAAGATGAAAATACCAGGCTTCAAGGGATAAGTTTCTTTTAATTCCTGGAATATCCTGGGAGATCGATATTTTCATCTAAATATTGACACAAGAGAGTAATTTATTGAATAAAATACTTTAGAAAAGTATTCGCTATGCGAGCGTGATCTTTAAAGAAGAATCTTTTCACTATACATTCATAGACAAATCTTAAGGAAGTTTTACCTTTTAGCATGCATATCAGGATTCAGACAATAACTCTGAAATATATTTGATACACAGTGATCTTTATTGAAGACACACGAGATAACCAAGTGTGAACAAAATTGCTTCTATCTCTTTAAAAAAATCAGACAACCAGCGACATTAAAAACTTTTTACTTCCTTAAGTTTTATCCATGAGTGTACGTGCTGTACCAAATTTCAATGTAAACAGTAAAGTATTCGAAACTATTATAGACGTGTCTGATTCTTTTGGCTCATCAGTGGTGAACCATCATAGCGGTTTCGTCAGTTTTAACTATCATACCATATACATAACAGTAAAGTATTTTGTGTGTAAAATATTTTTAGTGTCTCTTCTTGGAAAAAATATATAAAGGGAATTCAAACTTTTTTTAATATAAAATTATTTTACAAAACTCACTATTATTTTTTTTATCTTTCTCTTCCCTCTCTCAGAGAGTTTTCATTTTAAAATGAAGCTGGTCAAATATCAAAGAAAAGGATTAATATTTCTTTTTTTAATGACTTTTGGAAATATTAAACTGGAAATTAAAAAAAAAAAAACGAAAAAAACTCAACAAATAAATGCTTCGTTTACTTGCAATCTTAGACATTAATATAAATCGAAGTTTTTTCACAATTTTTCAAAATATTTCAAGGATTACATTTCTACTAAATATTCAATAACTTTTTGAAAAAAAATCCTCTATATATTATTTCCCAGTCTTTCTCAATAAACATTCATCTCTTCTAATTGCAAGTTCTAACATTTCACTTAATTGGCCTACAATAATGTTAAAATATTACATAGCTTTAAAAGATCGGGTTTCAAATCTGTTTTGACCAAAAGACAATAAAAATAAGTTATTTATTGAAAAATAAAGATACTTCGGCCAGTAAATCTTTTTATTATTTCGACTTTTCGACAAAAATCTTTTGTTATGAAAATATATTTTGCGGAAGAGCTTTGCTAGATGCAACACCTTGAAATTATATGTATGTTCCTCTACAGACCTATAAGCTTATGTCCATAGTTCACTAAACACCCCTAAGCTGCCTTCCATAGAAAATACAGGGTATATTCCAAACCAATCCAATACAATAGTAGAGCGGTCTAGAGATTAATTTGGCGAAACCGCTGAGAGGGTTCACTACTGATGAGCCAAGCCCTCTCATTCGATAACTCATATCATTGCAGTAAGGTCTGTAGAGATATTATTTGATGATATTTAAAAGAAGCGCATTGCCAGTAAATTTATTTGTGTAAAATTTTAAAAATCTTTTGTCCTTGACAGGAGCAAACTAAAATGAAAACATTTGGTTTGAAGAACAATGAATGCCGGCCAGGCAGCCTCTTTCTTTACGAAAAATAAGTTCGTAATTACCATTGGCTGAATTGATGTCTTTAGTAATTGAATATCCATTAAAAGACAAAATTGTATTATTATAAAATAAATAAAGCTTCCAGGGTTAAGTTTCTTGTGCAACTTTTTATTTTCAAGCTTTCAGACTTGTCAGTCCTTCAACAGGATTATCATGTTAACAACTTAATAATAAATACAATATAATACACTGCGGCCTGTGATTGTAAAACGACACTAGAAGTTACACCGCATGTCACAGGCCGCAGTGTATTATATTGTATTATAAGTTACTTTATGTATCATTTACGAACGGAAAAATACGTCCAGGGTAGCCTAGTGGACATGGCATCTGCCCGGTAAGCGGAACATTGTGGGTACGATTCCCATCCCTGGACACTTTTATTTTTCCGTTCGTCATTACTCTTCATAATTCAACCTTTCATACCTCATCCAAAAAGGTTAGAAATAGTCGATATTTCACCTTGAAATAAAATTTTAATTTGTCGTTGAAAAGAAACTCATGCGGTGTAACTTCAAGTGTCGTTTTAATAATAAATATAATTTTTATATACATTGAAGTACTGACAAATCCGAAAGCTTGAAAATAAAAAGTTAAACAAGAAACTTAACCCTGGAAGCTTTATTTATTTTATAATATTATAAATCAGAGAAGAACGTTTATTTATAAACAAAAGAGTATTATATAAATAGTGAACATATACAATATATTATTAATATTATAACATCTCAAGGAAATATTGGACATATCTTGTGGTTGTAAACAATATATAGGTGTATGCGTGTATATGTGTGCATATATGTATATATTTTTAAATTTAATGATGTAACTGTAAATAAAATTCAAAGAATATCTCTCTTTATGTAAATAATATTTATGAATCTTTCTAAGTTACTTTCTGTGTGTCTTTCCATGTTGAATATTTTCTTTGGCTTCACTTCCATCAATAATTGACAATATGACCCAGAATAAGTATATTGCTACGGCGTTTTATGGTTTCCACAAGTCCATATCTCAGAAGAAGGCCAAGGGACACTCACTCCTCACCTTCTTACTGCTACTCCTTTTGTGTTGTTTTTCTTGCTTCCCTCTTTCTCTTTCTTGTTTTTTTCTTTTTCTTCTATATATATCGTTATTTCCTTTGTCTCACTGCTTTGTTCTTATGCATACCTCTGGTGAATCCTGTATAGGGTCAGTGACCCTGAATAAAGGCTTTTTGTTGTTGTTGTTGTTGTTGAATATTTTCTTTGTTATATTTGTATGTACATTTAGCGCAAGTGTCCCTAGGGGGACATAGCGTTTTGAATATTGAAATAAATAAATAAATAACATCCATCGGTAAAATGATAAATAAAAGACAATTTACTGGATGAAGAGTTTCCTCTCTTTTATATATAACGGCAATAGAAGATTTCGAGCTCAACAGCTCTTTGATTGGTATAATTACGATACTAAAAATTCATTTTTTTGCTTATCCCTAAGTACACGTGGTACAGGCCATGATAATCATGGTGGGTAGAAGAAGGCGACTGCTTATACTGTAAGTGCACCACATATATACACATGTGAAAAGCAGTTCGAATTTGCACTTAAAAATATGCCAGAGCCCCGTTTGGTTACTTGCATTCGCTGGTTGGGTTGGACTTTTGCAAGAATCGGGAGCGATTGGAACATTTTTTTTATCAGAAAAAAAAGTGCCAAATGCGGGAATCGAACCCGGGGTGCTTTTTTAGATGACAGAGCGCCATCTAGTAGAACAAAAATCAACTAAACATTGATTTAGCCTGTTCCCTGATATTTGGCCAACCCATTTCTTGATAAATCAAGAAAAGCCATCCACGAACGCGTTTCGCGCTGTTGGCGCTCGTCAGTGTGGAGCAGACTGTACCACTGCCAAATATCAGGGAACAGGTTAAATCAATGTTTAGTTGATTTCTGTTCCACTAGATGGCGCTCTGCCATCTAAAAAATCACATGTGTTCTTGTTCAGGATATGCCATAATTATTTTAAATATCCACACCTGACCTTTATTTATTTATTTTTCATATATAGAGATGAAAAGACAATAGAAAAAATAAGTGGGTCAGGTGTTGATATTAAAAATAAAGAAGGCATATCCTGACCACAAGCACATGTGCTTTTTAGATTGCAGAGCGCCATCTAGTGGAGCAAAAATAAACTAACGTTTATTTAACTTGCACCGTGATATTTGGACAACCCAATTTCTTGATAAATCAAGAAAAGCCATCCACGAATGCGTTTCGCGCTGTTGTCGCTCGTCAGCGTGGAGCAGGCTTTTTTTTGTCGCAGTGGTACAGCCTACTCCACGTTTACGAGCGCCAACAGCGCCAAACGCATTCGTGGATGGCTTTTCTTGATTTATCAACAAATTGGGTTGGCCAAATATCACGGAGCAAGTTAAATAAACGTTAGTTTATTTTTGCTCCACTAGATGGCGCTCTGCTATCTAAAAAGCACATGTGCTTGTGGTCAGGATATGCTTTCTTTATTTTTAATATATAGAGATGTAACATTGAAGAATGTGAACCAATGGAAGAAAACATACCCAGCCAGTACCTATGTATATAAATACCAGGAACACCATTTAGCCCAATCCACACCACTAATCCATCCCCGCTGAGTGGAGGGATTAAAGAATGAAAGAGATTTGTGATAAAAGCTTTTAAAGCCAGCGTGATGTTTCTAGAAACTTTTCTGCAAAAATATTTTTTACACACAGTGCTTAGTTAATAATCTTTTAACACAACTCTTGTATATCTTAGTATTCTTTAATATTTTTATTATGAATATCATATTGTATAACTCGCTATGTGTTATATTTACAATGAATGTAGGTCTCTAATTTATGAATTAGCGATAAGCAGATTTATTTCTTGGAAGAATTTTCGGCAATTGTGGGTTTAGACTTTAAGGAAACTTACCTTTTTCTCTCAACAATAGAATGAATAAAATGTGTTTTACAAACTTTAAATAATCTACTTATAATATTGTATATGAATATCATACTAGAGAGAGAGAGAGAGAGATTGAGATTGAAACTGATTTATTATGACGTCCATATAAGATTATATAAGGTTAAATACATAAAATGAATAAATAAGATTAATAATGATAGATATATGAATAAATAGATATATAGATATATAAATAGAGAGAGAGAGAGAGAGAGAGAGAGATTGAAACTGATGTCCATATAAAGTTATATAAGGTTAAATAGAGATAAAATATAAATTTGAATAAATAAGATTATATAATTATAAATATATGCATTAATAGATATAAATAAATAAAAATAATTGATAAATATACATATATAAATATAGATGGAAAATTTGCCGGGAGGAAATTAATCCATAGAAGCAATGGGCGCTTCTCCCGTCAAAATGAACGTCAGAATCTGACGCCATCTATTGACTGTCGCGGCAACTAGCGGCTTCGGGTCGGTGACAAAGCCACAAACACCAACTTTGGCAAACTGATAAGCGTCCACCTAGAGACCATGGTTTCGGGCTAATGGCCCTCGTCAGTTTAGGGCGGACTTTATTCCATGAGATCCACACGGGATCTAATGGAATCCTCACAATCTACCAAAGAGGTGTTTTGCTGGCAATGTGGCTGGGCCAAATCTATTGGCAAAACATAGATGGAAAATTTGCCGGGAGGAAATTAATCCATAGAAGCAATGGGCGCTTCTCCCGTCAAAACCATTGGTGGCGCCCACCACGGGAAAGACTCCGCCACCGGTGGACTGAGAAAGTTCTTAGAGAGAGAGAGAGAGAGAGAGAGATTGATTATAGGTAGACTATATTTAAAGTCTTGGAAAGTGCATTTAAAAACATCTTTATTTTTGCTTATCCCTAGTACACGTGGTACAGGCCATGATAATCATGGTGGGTAGAAGTAGGCGACTGCTTTTACTGTAAGTGCACCATATGTCTACACATGTGAAAAGCAGTTCGACTTTGCACTTCCAAATGTGCCAGAGCCCCGTAAAAAATCTTATGCATAATAATTGATGTAGCACCTTGTAAAAATAGTAAAATTGACAAAAGAAATCAGCATACATATGGTTACCTTGGTTTAGGGGTAACACCCGGGAAGGTGAGGGAGAACTATGGGGGAGTCCTAGGATCACTGGGCAGTATGGCGACCATTTACTGCTACTGTATTCTGCTACCTGTCGTGCAACTGCCTGACTGTCTTGGGCTCAGAAACAACCCAGCTTATATGCTGATGATGACGTCAGAGAGGGCGGACTTTGTTAGGCGTCCGTGTTCAATCAAGAACTGGCATGGACGATATTGTGTCTTTGCATATTTGCTCTTTAAATATTTGTTATTTGTGTACGATTTACATAGTTTTTAACCTAACGTATTTGTGCTATAAATAGGACATAAGAATAAAGTTAGGCGGTCCAGCCTTAGGAATAAAGTAGTCTTGTTGCCTTAAACTTCTTTCTTTCGATTGTATGTCTTATTGAAGCCATTTTAAGTTACATAACGTGTTTCTTGTTGTTCCAATGTACATAACATTTTATATACAACATTTAGAGCAGAGCAGCAGCTTTACACACCCAAGATAGTGGACATTGCGACTGCTGTCATAGAGAGATGCACGAGGACATCTGAGGCTCTTCATTGGACACGACAACAACATATAAAATACGATATATATAAAAGTCGCCTCTCCTGTCAAAATAGACTTTAAAACTAAGTGCCATCTATTGACAGTCTCAGCAAACTAGCGGACTCAAGTCGGTGGCAAAGACACAACACCAGCTTTGACAAACTGAGAAGCGTCCACCTAGAGACCATGGTTTTGAGCTAATGGCCCTCTTCATCTCAGGGCGGACTATATTTCATGAGATCCACAAGGGATCAAACGAAATCTTGACAATCTGCCAAAGAGATGCAGCTTAGTTTTAGCGTCTTATTTGACGGGAGAGGCTACCATTATTTTTATAAATCAATTTCCACAGCCGGTAAAATTTCCATATATATATATAAATTTTAAAGAGACAAGGGTCGCCTCTCCCGTCAAAATAGACGTAAAAGCCAGACGCCATCTATTGACCGTCGCCGCAAACTAGCGGCCTTCGGGTCGGTGACAAAGCCACAACACCAGCTTTGGCAAACTGAGAAGCGTCCACCTAGAGACCATGGTTTCGGGCTAATGGCCCTCGTCAGCCTAGAGCAGACTTTATTCCATGAGATCCACAAGATCTCCAATGGAATCTTATATATAAATTCTATCCGGTGGGTTGTAAATGTAGAGCGAAAATCATTATCTTTAATATAAGGTTGTCCCAAAAGTTTGTGTTTTTCCTATTACTTGGCGAATAATATTAATACGGGGAATAAGTAATAATACATAATACAATTACTTTATACATAATACAAAGATATTATACATAACGGCGAATAATATTGGTATTTCAATTTTTGCAAGTGTTTACGAACTTTTGGGACAACCTTGAATAATGATTATATTAATATTATATTATATTGATTTATCAAGAAATTGGGTTAGCCAAATATCAGGGAACAGGCTAAATCAATGTTTAGTTGATTTCTGTTCTACCAGATGGCGCTCTGCCTTCTGAAAAGCACATGTGCTCCTGGTCAGGAAATGTCTTTTTCACCTGACCTTTTTATTTTTTTATATTGTTTTTTTCAAATTATTATATTGTTAATACCACTTATACCTCAAAATCGAATAGGTCTATTTGATATCTGTTATTAAATAAAA
>CP092866.1:27035473-27148865 GCA_030710605.1 Cordylochernes scorpioides | reverse complement strand
AAACAAATTAGAACAAAATAAAACTGCTAGAAAGGTTCATCATAATAAAAACCTAACTCTCTTTTTTATTATTTGAACTTTTTGATGGCTAGTGTCAATTTAAAAATAACGCCAAATTTTCTGAATTTATTAGGTAGAATTATCTCCCTCTTTACATAAATCCCAGAAGTTTTGAAGAATAATCAATAAAGATTTGGGTTTTTCACCAGCTCCTCTTCCCTCTAAGATGAAATATGATGCAGCTTGGCTGCTATCAACTTAAACCAAGCAAAATGCCGTGAAAGAATCGATAACCAAATAATCCTCCTATTTGCTCTTCCTTTTCTATTTTTTTATATCAAATTTTCAAAATTAAGAATTATATGCAGTCCATATGTAATAGAAATGATACTTACTATACAAGGTTGTCTCAAAAGTTCGTAAACACTTGCAAAAATTGAAATACCAATATTATTCACCGTTATGTATAATGTATTTATATTATGTATAAAGTAATTGTAATATGATGCACCAGCGCCCCATCTGCTATCAAAATTCGAAACTATTTTAAACGCGCAAAATAGGCCTTTCCTTTAATTTTTCCATTGCAGTAAGGGCAGTAGAAATTGTTTAATTTCAAAAAGAATCTTACGCGTTTAAAATAGTTTCGAATTTTGATAAAGTAATTGCATTATCAATGGTGAATCCTTTGATATAACAGCGGTATGGTGGATTAAATTGACGAAACAGCTGGGACGGTTCTCCACTGATCACCAGGCCCTACCATTAATTTTTCAATGCAGTATGGGCAGTAGAAATTATTTAATTTTTAAAAGAGTCTGTTATATGTACAACAAACTAAAATGTTCTAGTTTTAATCTGAATTCTAAAATATGTTTAAAAGAAACGCATATATTAGAAAAGATATTAGAAGCTTATAAAAACATATTTAAAAGAAATTTGGGATGAATATATTTAAATACCTTTGAATGTACAACGTTATTTTGAATCTTAATTATATTTTTTTCCTCTCTAATCTATTAAAGTTTGAAATTAATTTTAGCAGAATATATATATCTATAACTATATTTTATAAACTAAACTTTCTATAAAATATAAACTAAAAAAAATCCTGTTTAAAGTTTTGAAAACTTTTAAATTTTACTTGCGCGTGTGGGAATATATATTGATGCATGAATAAGTTATTTCTTAAAATTTGGCTGCAAAGTTTTCTACAAAATTTAGTTGTATTTTGAATTATCTACTTCAAAATTCACAATATTAGTAAAATATGAAAAGAAATAGTTATGTAGAAATACATGTATTACATAAATATATATTCTTATATTCATTATGCAATCTATATTTATATGATATCATATAATACAAATTCAAATATATATATTTAAGTTATATAATGCCAGATAAATAAAAAATGGATAGCCTTTTTCTTTACTTATATATGTTTTGAAAATAGAGCAATCCATAAATATATCTTTAATTTATTTATTTATTTCAACACACAAAACGCGATATCCTGGCTAGGGATAATTGCGTCGATTTACATTTTTTAAAACAGAAACAGCTATAAACATATTATACAAGAAAAGTAATCAAAAATAAAAAGAGAGAAACAATAATATATATTAGGAACCTGAACCTTTCAGGTTTGAAAGATAATCATAAATATATTTACAAAAATAGTTAAATCTATGATAATTACCTCTGTTATTTACAAATTGATATAGATCTACAACATTATTTATTGTCTGTTGTCTAGCGGTGAAGAAGAGTGGGCATTCCAGCAGTAGGTGTCTCGATTCCTGGAATTCGTTGTCACAATGACAGCTAGTCTTCAACCGCGCCAATTTTGATAAAATCACTTGAATATATGCCTTTTTAATTTAGAAAAAAACGTACATAGGTATTTTAATTCCTAATTATTCTGTACGCTCCATGAGCCTATGTTATAGTTATTCAAATGAATAATAAAATGAATGTAAATTATAAATTATAATGTCATCTATCGATAAAATGTATAATTATTTTGGTAATATGTTTATTATGATAAATATTTTAAAATTGTATCTCTATAGACCTTTCTGTATGTAATTATATGTATGTACTTCTACAGACCTATAAGCTTATGTCCATAGATTTCTTAAATACCCCTAAGCTACCTTCCTTAGTCTTCTTCTTTCTTATCTCCACTCAATCATATTAGGGTATCAAGTTGTGACCCTTGATGGTGTCTGTTTGACAACCATCATGACTGGGTGAAGTAAAATGTGTCTGCTTTTGTCATTAAGACTGGGAGCACTATTCAGTGGCAGGCCGACTTAGCTCCAAAAGAAATAGCCTTCTCTGACATGAGGAACAGACGCCATGTGCAGCCGCTCCTAACATGGAGTACAAACGCTGCTCATCCTGTATCCCTGGATTAGGAGCCCTTACAGAGTACTATCAGCTGAGCACAGGTTTTTTTAGCTAGCTTGTTACTGCTCCCCCTCCTCCTTTTTCATTCTGGCTTGGGACCGGCAAAGGTGGAGTTCCTTCCTTAGTAAATATGTGCATGATATATAGAGAAACATTCCAATATATAAGCATAATCGGTGGCTGGAAGTCTAAACCGTCGGTTTCCGACAACCATGAACCAGGATCGAATCCCGTATTGGACTCTTTTTTTTTTTTATGAAGAACCTGTTCACATATTATTCATTGTAAATAACATAAACTAAGTTTCTCTTCTTGAGCGGTACCTAATAAAGTTATTTTAAAACAGAAACCAATCCAATACAATAGTAGAGCGGTCTGGAGATTAATTTGGCAAAACCGCTTAGAGGGTTCACCACTAATGAGCTAAGCTCTTTCATTTAATAACTTTAATCATTGCAGTAATATCTGCATAGATATATTATGTGATAATGTTCATCATTAGAAACACATTCCCAAAAAAAACCTAATTATTACAAATTTATTATTATAAATCATTGATATTAGAGACGCCGGTTATGTAAATTTATCTTTTTTTTTTAATATTCATTCAGAATATTTACATATTTGTAAATATGAAAAAAACAATAGAAAAATTAAAAAGATTTGGTCGCAGGGGTTAGAGCCCACGCTGACGAGCGCCAACAGCGCGAAACGCGTTCGTAGATGGCTTTTCTTGATTTATCAAGAAATTGGGTTGGCCAAATATCACGGAGCAAGCTAAATAAACGTTTAGTTTATTTTAGCTCCACTAGATGGCGCTCTGCCATCTAAAAAGCACATGTGCTCGTGGTCAGGAAATGCCTTCTTTATTTTAAATATTTTTAAATATAATTCTGTGTACAAGGATATGTAAGTTTAATAAAAGTGTGTCAGTAACAATCGGATGTTGGTGAATTATTAGTGTCATCAGGGTGTTGTGGGAACTTTTAAGGAAGCATATAGGCTTCAATTCGGTTGGAGACCAGAAGAAGTCTGGCAAGAAGATACATTCAAGCTCTGCCATAACTATTTAGATAAGACCAGACATATCCAGGATGCGGCAAGCTTTCCGAAATTAGTAAGTGAGGCAGTGATCATATCCGAAACAGATATTATTTTAAATTAAAAACTGATATCTAAACAGTAATTTTTCTCTATTACGATAAAATATAATGTTTTGATGTCTAAGAGAGTTAAACGGTGAGATATTGACAAGTAGAAATGTAATAACATCAACTTCAGTCATCAAAACCTATTTATTTATTTTACAAAAAGAATTAATTTTAATAAATGTCTTCTAAATTCTCTCTCTCTCTCTCTCTCTTAATGAAAATAAATGGTAACTGTTCTGTTATATAATTATTATTAGTTTTTCAATTGATTCATCAACACCATAATTAGGGTTTTCTTTGTCATTTGAGTTCCTGTCAGACCGATTCATTATTAGAGTTTTTAAAAATATAATAATGATTAATATGAGGAGAGAAAATTAATTATAAAAGATTCGTAATATTGTTTTTCTCTCGTCACACTTCTGTGTGTAGAATAAGGCAAAGGTTGGTCTACATGTGTTCAGACCTTGTGGTCTACCTCTAATGTAGATTTCCTTGTATTGTGGTGGCATTAAAATCTGAATCTTCGTTGAGGTCATACTTGAATTTGTGTCAGTATATGTATGTGCGCATGTATGTATGTATTATGTGTGTGGGTGTGTTTTGTGTGTATGTGTGTGTGACAATTTTTTTTTTTTTTTTTTGAAATTAAATAATTTTTATTGACCGCTGGTCAACAATTACTCACGAGGAGTCAAAAGGGCAAACTATGTACATTGATCAGGAGGGCAAGGCTATCCTTAGCTTGTGAATACCCCTGCGAATGGTGTATGTGTGTGTGTTGTTTATGTGAGTGCGCATATGTCTGTGAGTGTAAGTATGTATATGTGTGTGCGTGTGTGTATATGTCTGAGTGTAAGTATGTATATATGTGGCAATATAGTGGTAATGATGTGGTGAGGTGAGAAATAATGAAACAACAAGTTTGGAAGGAATTCCAGGCAATCAGCGAGAGAGAGCGGATCGACGGGCGACCGACCCGCTGAACGACCGTTTTCCCTGTGTACACAACCGGGGGGCTATCCAAAATAGTCCCCAGGTGTTGACGGGCGGCCCCCTCAGGAATGTGGCTAAAATGGTCGTAAGTTAGTTGTCTTCTATCGACGTCTCTCTCTCGTTGACTGTAGGTTTACTTTATTATTCCTGTAAGAGCATATATTATGACATATATGTGTGCGTGTGTATGTGTTTGAGAATATGTGTGTTTTAACCCTCCCCCCCAGTACATGTGATACAGGCCATGATAACCATGGTGGGTAGAAGTTGGCGAATGCTTTTACTGTAGGTGCACCACATGTTTACACGTGTGAAAAGCAGTTAGACTTTGCACTTACAAATGTGCCAGAGCTCCGTTTGGTTACTTGCACTCGCTGGTGGGGTTTGACTTTTTCATGAATCGGAGGCCATTGAAGCATTTTTTCGGAGCATATGTGTGAATCATTTGAACCAATTTAAATTGTAATTTATATCTTTAATTCTTTCGATTATACAGGTATTGTGTCAATCATCTTGTGAAATGCTTTGAAATTTTCGCATTTTGCTCGATAATGGCAGTATTATAATCGTTAAGTATCTAAACTATGTACTGAGTTTAAAATACATTACTTTAGGAGCTAGAAGAGAGTATGGAGTCAATCTCATTGGATTCTGAGTTAAATCATGTATTAATCGATGGCAAAATGATATTAAGATCCATTAAGATTATTTCTAGAAAAACCTAATATGCATGTAAAAAGTTAGAACTTAAACAATGAATGAGTTTTTTTACATTGAAACATCGAAATTTTTGTTCGCTCCTGACGAGGACAAAAGATTTTTTGTCGAAACGTCGAGACAATAAAAAAGATTAACTGACCGAAGTGTCTTTAATTTGAAGAATTATAAATGTCGGCCAGGCAGCCTGTATCTTTACGATTGTAACTTGAATTATTCTAAAATAATTGAGTTAAACTATTTGGTTTAATAACTCATGGTTTATCTGTCTTAAATATATACGTTTTCCAGAAAGAGTATGAAGGAAGGAGATAGCACCTCTCCATGACAGAGATGACTAAGTGATTTACGCAACTTATGCAGAAAATCTGAGCTTTCAGAGACTTAAAAGATTAACTTCTTATCTTAGTGTTGCCCAATCCCTTCAATGACGCTGTGACACATGTAGCAGCTGTCGATAAAAAAATATCATCGACGTCTTTTTTATTTTATTTGACATTTCATTGAAGTTTTTAAAGGTTTTCTGAGTAGATATAATGGGTCTCGTAGAGAGGGTTTTTTTCAATATATCAAATATATTGATCTTAATTATTTAATATAATTGGTTAAAAACAATCTTTGGTAGCTAAAAATGTATGTCTTTTCTCTATGTTGAATAATATTTAAAATACACAAGTATGTACACATAAAATGAAAGGATTTAAAAGCACGAATGTTTCCTTTTTACATAATACAAACTTCTACTGCCCTTACTGCGATGAAAAATATATTGGGAGGGCTTGGCTCATCAGTGGTGAACCCTCCCAGCGGTTTCGCCAATTTAATCCCCCAGACCGCTTCTCAGAGCTCTAATACTGTATTGGACGATTCTGCTTATATACGCAGCACTGAAGGATGGAATCTCAGAAATGATTTTCAAGACAAGTATGTATGTTAATACGTTTACTCCCCCTTTCAATATCATTAATAATTAAATATGTAAAAATTAATTTGTATATAAAAATAGTATATATCATCAATTTATTATTGTGATACTCCTGTTGAAGGACTGACAAGTCCGAAAACTTGAAAATAAAAATTTGAACAAGAAACTTAACCCTTGAAGCTTTATTTATTTTATAACGTTAATACTTGAGCGTTACTCTTTTTTCTATGTCAATATCTTCATATTGAGAGAAAGATGTTGATCCATTAATTTATCTAAAAAATAATTGTAAATATAGAGCAATCCATAGATAAATATTTAATTAAAAAGGCATATATTGGATCAAAATATCATTTATTTTACCAATATTTCAGTTGGCAGAACGCCAACCTTTATCAAGCTATTATAACATTGTAAAGTGTAAAACGAAAATTAAAATTATACCGCGAATGTTTCTTTTAAAAATCGAAATTTATTTTCAAAGAGAAATAGCGACATTTCTAACTTTGAGATGAGGTATGGAAAGGTGAAACATGAAGAGTAATGGAGAACGGAACCGCCCCTGGACACTTTTTATTTTTCCGTTCTCCATTACTCTTCATGTTTCACCTTTCCATACCTCATCTCAAAGTTAGAAATGTTGCTATTTCTCTTTGAAAATAAATTTCGATTTTTAAAAGAAACATTCGCGGTATAATTTTAATTTTCGTTTTACAATCATCAGCCGCGTTATATTGTATTTTAAATTGTAAAGTGTGTCAACAACAAACTCAGCGCCATGTTATAACACCTTGATAAAGGTTGGCGTTCAGACAACTGAAATATTGGTAAAATAAATGATATTTTGATTCAATATATGTCTTTTTAATTAAAGATTTATCTATGGATTGCTCTATTTTCAAAACAGATTTATATATTCGGAAAAAGTAAAATCCTCTCTCTCTTATTATTATATAATCATATTTATATTTATTCTATATTTAACCTTATATAATCTTATATGGACTTTGAAATAAAGTAGTTTCAATCTCAATCTCTCTCTCTCTCTCTCTCTGCAATAAATAAAACATAAAATATAATAAACAAAACAGCTTCCAAGGATGAGTTTCTTGTTTTATTGTATATTCATCTCAAGCTTTCTGGTATTACCAACCTTTCTACAGCAGAGTATCTATGTGAAGAATAATCGCCCATTTTTCCAGTAAATAAAGAAAGTAAATCGTGAGGTGAGGTATCTTTCATTGATATACAAATGGCAATCTTTAGACCACAATGCTCTTCTACTCCTTAAAACTGTTCTTCCTTTTAATTCATTCACCAAAAAGATATCACACACTTCATCTTCTTAACTATGCTCTTTATATTTGGTAAAACATTATATTTAGTTTTGAAAATAGAGCAATCCATAGCTAAATCTTTAATTAAATTATATTTTGAGCCAATATATACCTTTTTAATAAAAGATTATATTTAGTTTTGAACAATTATGGATTCATCGAGAGACAATTAACATAGTTTTTATTGACATCTTGTCAATACAGAGGTAAAAGTACACAGTCCACACACTATTTAAGTCTTCTTTCTTATCTCCACACTGGGTGAAGTAGAATGCGTCTGCCTTTGTCGTTAAGACTTGGAACACTACTCAGTGGCAGGCAGACTTAGCTCCAAAAGAAATGGTCGCCTCTGACATGAGGAACAGATGCCATGTGCAGCTGTTCTTAACATGGAGTACAAACGCTGTTCATCCTGTATCCCTGGATTAGGAGCCCTAACAGGGTACTATCAGCCGGGCCAGCTGAACCCAGGTTTTTTCAGTGAGCTTGTTACTGCTCCCCCTCCTCCTTTTACATACGGGCTTGGGACTGGCAAGGGTGGAGTTAACAATTTACTATTTAAGTAATGATAATGAGTAATTTACAATGATGATAAGGATGATATTTAAAAAAAAATAATTCAAATATAGTCTATATACAATTGACTATGTACATGGCACCTCTCTCACCGCTGCAGAGTTAATTGATAAAGATTGGTAGAGAGAGGATTGAGGGAGTGAGAATTAAGACAATACCACCAATTATACTTAGTAATGTGTTTCTTTTATCAAAAAGAAGATAGCTTTCAAGCACAAACGCTATTCAACTGGCTTTATAACGTTTTAAAAAAGACATTTTCAGCATAGTAATGCTAGGCTAAATGCTAGAATAAGTTTTAACGCCTTGCTAACTGTTTTAATTTTTGTTCTTTCCTTACGAATATAAAAGATTTTTATCGAAACGTCGAGATAATAAAAAGATTTATACTGGCTACTATACTATATTTAATTTTAAGAACTATGAATGCCGGCCAGGCAACCTTTATCTTTACAATAATCTAAATACGTTTATGCTCGAAAACTTGCTCATTTTCAATAAAAGAAACGCAATTCTAAGTAGAGAAGTGGTAAGTATAGATTCAACATTAGCGCAATTATATTATATATCAAAATAAAAAGATATTTAACGCTATTTTTTACTTAAATAATGAAATAAACTTAAACATCTATCTATATATATAAAAATGAATGTATGTGTGTCTGTTTGTTTGTTTGTTTGTTTGTTTGTTTGTCCTTTATGCCTGACCAAACCACTCATTGGATCGCCATGAAACTTTGGGAAGTTATTTAGTATAGTACTGGGAAGGTTTCTAGCAAATAAAATTTTTGAAATAACTTTTCGCCTAGAAATAATCAAGATAAATATTATAATTTATCTGTTATAATTCAACAATCTGCTCTAAATATTATCATGATGATACGATGATTTTGTAATGTAGAAAATTAGGAAAGACAAAATTCAGGATGACACGGCAATTTATTTGAGACAAGAATAATGATACAATTCAAAGGCACTATTCCTTTAACTTCCAATTACCGAGGGAACCAATTAATATTGATTTTATTCAACTTATCGAGTATTTTTCAAGGGACCGGGAAAAAAATGTTCACTTTATCGAGAGATTCGTTAGACAAACTTTTACTCGGGTAAAACCCGGGCGAATCTTAAATATTATTTATCAAAAGTAAGATTATCTCAGGATGACACGGCAATGTGACACGGGAAAAAATGTTCACTAGATAAAACTATGATTTTCTATATGATATAAAAAGCCAACAATGAAGAGTGAATGTAATATAAAAAGCCAACAATGAAGAATGAATGTAAGATAAAAAGCCAACAATGAAGAGTGAATGTAAGATAAAAAGCCAACAATGAAGAATGAATGTAAGATAAAAAGCCAACAATAAAGAGTGAATGTAAGATAAAAAGCCAACAATGAATAGTAAATGTAATATAAAAAGCCAACAATGAAGAATGAATGTAAGATAAAAAGCCAACAATGAAGAGTAAATATAATATAAAAAGCCAACAATGAAGAATGAATGTAAGATAAAAAGCCAACAATGAAGAGTAAATATAATATAAAAAGCCAACAATGAAGAGTGAATGTGAGATAAAAAGCCAACAATGAAGAGTGAATGTAATATAAAAAGCCAACAATGAAGAATGAATGTAAGATAAAAAGCCAACAATGAAGAGTAAATCTCTATCTATCTATATATATAAAATTGAAATAATATTATCATGCATATAGAAAAAAATGATTATATGCCTCTTCTTTATGCCGGACCAAACTACTCATTTCATCGACATTTTTGAAAGTAAAACAGTGTAAACGGTATTAAATATGTATAATGGAACAATGGCTTAAAATATAATAGAAAGTGAGCTGAATGAAGACAAAAAAAAATGTTAAGAATTCCCTATGAATTGAAATGAAGTGATTTTGGATATAAAATATAAAAAAAAACTCGATTGATACACATTTAAAATGGTTAAAATGGCATTTATTAAGCCAAACAGTGTGAAAAAGTAGATACAGTAGAGCTTCCATTGAGAGGATGCCTAAAATCGTAGCTTAAACCGTCTCTCCGAGAGGCAGTCTCTTATTAAAGGTCTATTAGAGATTCTTTAATATCAATTAGAACCTCCAATGAGAGACCACCTACAGGAGAAACAAGTTGAGTCATGTTTTTAGGTGGTCTTTCTTAAGAGACTCTATTTACATATATTAAAATCAACATTTTCTTACTGTTACGTTTAATTACTGCTAATCTATATATATAAATTTGAATGTCTGTCTGTACTCTATAGATTCAAAAACCATACATCCAATCGCCGTGAAATTTTGGAATATTATTAGGTGTATATCACCGGGAAGGTTTTTGAAAAATAATTTCATGAATATCTTGAATATCCTTAGAGTTATTTGCAGATTTGTAGATTTAACTCGCAAGCAGCGCCCCCATTGTGACGATGATAACAAGTTTTCTTATCACTAAGTTTGTTATCTTAAATATTATTTATCAAAAGTAAGATTATCTCAGGATGACACGGCAATTTATTTGCGACAAGAATAATGATACAATTCCAAGGCGAAGATACTATTCCTTTAACTTCCAATTACCGAGGGAACCAATTAATATTGATTTTATTCAACTTATCGAGTATTTCTCAAGGGACCGGGAAAAAATGTTCACTAGATAAAACTATGATTTTCTAATGTAGAAAATTAGGAAAGACAAAATTCAGGATGACAAGGCACACAGGGACCGGGAAAAAATGTTCACTTTATCGAGAGATTCAAATTTACGAGTTTCAAATTATCAAATATATCTTTTTTATTTTTTAATAAGTTTTTAGATAATTGTTTTAACAAATGTTCGCTAGACAAACCTTTACTCGGGTAAAACCCCGGGCGAAGCCGAGTACGTTTTATAAGTTTAAAGAGAATTGTTTTAACAAATGTTCGTTAGACAAACATTCACTCGGGTAAAACCCGGGCGAAGCCGGGCGGGTCCGCTAGTATATATATAAATGAATGTTTGTATGTTTGTTTGTTTGTTTGTTTGTCCGGTATACAAATTCGCAGTTGTTCACTAATTCAAATCAAAATTTCCATACATAGGTAAAAAAATACGGGGAAGACGATAGGCTATTTTAAAAATATATATAAATCAATTATTAAAACTATATATTTTTAGTCAGAAAATGATTATGACGATATTGCTGTATCATGTTTGATTATCAGATACAAAATTATATCGGGAAAAATTCCTAAAAGCAGAGACCACGGGTGAAACCAGTTCATTATTTTGTACGCAGGAACAAATTTCTAACAGAAAAACATCCATTCGAGCAGAAAACAAAAGCCAGATCATCTTTCTATAAAAAATATCGCTTCTCAGACACAAAGTTTGGAGCGGGACGTTTCACAAGAGTGACATCCACGGCGCCAATTTATAATTGTAACGAATAGTATTTTAAAATCAAAATAATATAATTTTCAAATATCGTTGTGAAAATTTACATATTTATTTTATATTTTAAAAACACACAAAGTTTGGAGCGGGACGTTTCACAAAAGTGACATCCACGGTGCCAATTTATAATTGTAACGAATAGTATTTGAATAAAAACATTTAATCGGGTAAAACCCGGCTAGACAATTCGGCTAGTTGATTATAAAAATTAACACTCAGTTTTTTATTTTTTTGTGAAATAACCAAACTCTCTCTTTCAAAAAACGAAAATCTTCTACCTTCTTAACAATGGCACATGGAGAAATAAAAACTGTTTCTAAAAATAAATGTTGAATATCTTTCAATAATTAGACTCAATAAAGGAAAATATTCCGAAAGAGCTTCTCATTATTTGAAATTTAAAAAGCTTTTTATGTTTCTTCATTTTTAATATAAGTAGAAGAGTATTGTCTAAAACATTATCTTTTTGAAATATTAGTATATATTCTGTATATGTTGATATAAAATATCATTGCAGTAAGAACAGTGGAAATTTGTTAATTTGTTAAAATACGCGTCAAAATTAGTTTCAAATTCTTGTAACAGATGGCGTGATAATGCGCCATGTTAATAGAAATATTTCCACGTGGAAAATTAGGAAAGACAAACATCAGGATGACACAGCAATGTATTTAGGACAAATAAAAATTATGAATTTAAAAAATCAATGAGAGAAGTTTACAGAGTAGCAAAATATAGAGATGAAAAATGATACTCTGTTAATAAAATAATAAATACTTTGCTACAATATTTATAAATTTCCTTGAGTTAAAATATTAATATTAATAACATTGCAATCTGTCATCTTGTTTGAAACATTTTTAAAACCATATAGTATACTCATGGACAAAACTTAAGGAAGAGTTGTACCTTTTAGCATGTATATCGGGAATCAGACAATAACTCTGAAAGATATTTGATACACAGTGATCTTTATTGAAGGCACACGAGATAACCTAGTGTGAACAAAATTGCCTTTGTCTCATTCAAAAAAATAAAGATGACCTGCGACATCAAAGGCGTTCCACTTAAGTTTTGTCTATGAGTGTTTATTGATATGAAAATAACATATTACAGTAAAATAATTAAGCAATAACCCTTTTATAGTATATCCAGCTGTTCCGCTTTCCTGAGACAAAGGAAAGCAAATGGACTTTCATTTTGGACAGACCAACCTCAATCTTATATCTATGTCATACACCCATACCCCAGCATGGAACTTTCTGATTTTTCTCAGCACCCATTCAGACTGCAGCGATTGGATGATATAGTCCTATCGTTAATTAGGCCACCGTTCCCTTTGGAAAAGCAAACCATCGAAGTTTTATTGTGCCAATTTATCAGCACAACTGTTGATTAACTATTAACGACCTTCGAAGGTAAAATGGCCAATAATTCACAATGAATAGAACGGTCGAGTTATCTGACTTTGGACAACGTTAGGAGGAAAAGTAAATGATGATTATAGCAGCTTTAAGTTAATAATGGTTAGCGATTCAACCCAAGTTATTATAGGATGGTTTATGGTGATGAAAGCCCTAGTAAATGGTAATGGTAAATTGTCGCCAATTCTTCATGGTTTAATCGACGGTTTAATTAAAAGAATAAAAGGCGTAGAATATTCTTATATTGTATATATTGTAGTTCGATTATTAGATTTTATATGTTTTATTATATTGAGAGAGAGTTATACAAACGAATTCATTTTCCATTAACAAATCTGTAATCACAGCCAGTTCTTATTATGTTTTGTTACAATAATTTATTATCATTATATTAGGATCATTAGCGTCATTACTATCATTGTTATTAATATCTTTGAATTATGCAAATTTTTTTTACTGCTATGAAAGAGCATATTAGATTAGAGAGTTTACCACTGATGAGTCAAGACCTCTCATTTAACATTTGCTATCATCTCAGTAAAAGAGAGAGGTAATTATTATTATTTACAATCATGGACAAAACTTTATAAAGTTGTACCTTTTATCATGTATATCGGGATTCAGACAATAACTGTGAAAGATATTTGATAAACAGTGACTTTTTTGAAGACAAGAGATAATCAAGTGTGAACAAAATTGTCTCTGTCTCCTTAAAAAATAGAGAACCGGCGACATTGAAGACTTTCCACTTTCTTAAGTTTTATCTGAGAGTGTTTATAATAAAAAACAACACCACACACAAACAACACAACACATATACAGCACACCACACAACAATACACACAAAACACAACACACACAACAACAACACATATACAGCACAACACACAACAAAACACACAACACACACACAAAATACAACACACACAACAACACAACACACAAACAATAACACAACACACAAACAACAACACAACACACAAACACAACACACACACAACAACACAACACACACAAACACAACAACAACACATATACAGCACAACACACAACAAAACACACAACATACACACAAAACATAAACATCAACAACATAATTCTTGAAATATTTGCATAATTTATCGACACCATCTATATAAATACGATATCTATCTGTGATCCACGATTTCAACTCGAAAACTGCTGGAGGTCGATATTTTATTTTTTCAGCGCTTGCTTATTACCAAAAAAAAGCAATAAATTCAGGTTTATAACTCAAACCTCTTTGGAATTACAAGCAAAAACTGGTCAAAAAAATCAAGAAAAATAATAAATAATCTGTTATCTTTAATTAATATGCATCAAATATCATCATGCATATATTTATATCCATTTTTATGATATCTATGTGACTAACATATATTTAAAAATATATGTGTGTGTGAAAAAATAATATAAATAATAAAAAAATAAAAATGCCAGGTGTTGATATTAAAAATAAAAGGGCATATCCTGACCAGGAGCTCATCGGATTTTCAGATGGCAGAGCGCCATCTAGTGGAACAGAAATCAACTAAACATTGATTTAGCTTGTTCCCGGATATTTGGACAACCCATTTTCTCGATAAATAAAGAAAAGCCATCCACGAACGCGTTTCGCGCTGTTGGCGCTCGTCATAAAAGTCAAAACTAAACGCCATCTATTGACTGACACCGCAAACTAGCGGTCTCGGGTCAGTGACAGTCACAACGCCAGCTTTGTCAAACTGAGAAGTGTCTCCAGCTAGACTATAAAATACAATAATGTTTTTCTGTGATATTCTCTCCGTTATTATAATTTTTTCTACTTATTTAAACATGTATATAATGGTAGATTAAACTGGCGAAACCGCTGGGAGGGTTCACTACTGATGAGCCAGGTTCTCCCATTAATGTTTCCATTACAGTAAGGACAGTAGAAATTGTTAATTTTCAAAAAGAATCATACGCGTCTATAATAGTTTCGAATTTTCATAACAGATGGCGCCCTAATGCATCAAAAAAATATTATCTTTAAACTAACCGTGTGACCCGGGCAACGCCCTGGGTTTACCCTAAGGGCCTGTTAAGTATAGATAGTGGCTTGAAAATGAAATGAGTATATTTTAATTTCTTAGACGAGCAGCATTTCAAGAAAGGTTAAATATACTATTTTCTGAGCAAAGTATATACATTCGTGTACAGATACCCACATTGATAAATCCTGACCATCCAGAGTAGATCCCCAAGGAAAATTTCTACAGAGAAAGATTTCTGATTAAAGGCAAGAAAATAATTAAGAATTGATTTAGAAACTCAAAAAAATCTACCTTAGAAATTGATATAATTCAATAATACAAACGCAATTATATTTTTAAAAACAAAGCAATTTGGAGATGATAAATATATAAAATGAAATTTGAAGCAAAAAATGTACAATTGTAAAATTGAATAATCTTTATATAATGGGATTATAGGGAAAGGTTTTGCGAAACTTTCTATAAATTAAATGTCTATGAATTGAGTACGATCCCCAGAGTTATCATGGCGAATCATGAATTTGAAAGGGGATCGGTGGAAGGATGATCTAAACCGTTGGTTTTCGACCGCTACGACCCGGGTTCGATTCCCGTATTGGGCACTTTTTTCTGGTTAAAAAAAAAAGCTCCAATGGCCCCCGATTCTTGCAAAAAAGTCCAACCCCACCAGCGAGTATAAGTAACCAAACGGAGCTCGGGCACATTTATAAGTGCAAAGTCGAACTGCTTTTCACATGTGTAGACATGTGGTGCACTTACAGTAAAAAAAGCAGTCGCTTACCTCTACCCACCATGATTATCATGGCCTGTACCACGTGTACTAGGGATAAGCAAAAAATATGAATTTGAATATTTGGTTTCGTTCCTGATTTATGGTTCCTCAAAATACTGATTATCCCTAGGCTTGAAATTCAAAGAATGAAAATGTTTTAGATTGTCACCTGTTGTGTATTTGCATATTTGCTTATTGTGTCTGCACTATTTTGCATAGTTGTTGGTTATGTTTTTATAAGATATAAATACCGTTGTTAGTTTTAGAGCGGCAGTCCAGTAGCACGTTAATCAAGTTTTGTACCTTGGCAATAAAAAGCCTTATTTGCCCAGGCAGTCGTGTTAGTAAATGGAAAGACACGATGACACAACAGCACCCAAATCTCATGACATTTTACTATTACGTTATCATTGTTTTATCATTTTTTGGCGCAAATCGATATATATATATTGGAGGCAAAAGAAAATTCATACAGACGATATAGCCAATAAGTCTTTTGGTAATAAATTTGCATAGAGATGGGGTGTTTTTATTACATATGGGATTATAGGGACAAACAGGTTATGGTTTGGGGCCGTTAGTAGAGATTAAAGTTAACGGTTGACTGTTGGAAGACGGATTCCTTTACTGCAGGGGGGATAACAAGATTTGCCTTCCATTACCAGCAGTTGCTCTTTGTGCTATATTGGATCGCGGCTGGGAATGCTGGATGGAAAGATTAAACTCAGAATATGTAAATATAAATTAATGATTTCTGAGATTTTTCAGTTTCAATTGAAAACTGTTTGTTTATAATTCCATACAGGAAGTTAAAAAAAGATCTAGTTGGTAAAATGGAAACAGAGAGACATCTTCTAATCAAAACTAAGCATTACGAGATAATGTCTCCTGTCATATGTTTTATTCGGGGGAAACAATCACCGTGTAATCAGTTTTTATATCAATAGATTATTCAATTATTCAATTATTTTATTTCCAAAGCGCTATATCCCGCAAGGGATACTTTTGCCAAACAAGGAGAAAAGTTTATTTACATAAGTTATTTACATTATTCAACGCATGAAAACATTAGAGATCCAGATTTTGTAGAAAGTTTAGAATGTATTTACAAAATGAATTGAACTTTAAATATGACTTTTTCGGAAATCAAATCGTTAAGCTCACAAACAACTAGTTCATTTTTCATTCTATAATCTTGACTAGATGGTATTAATAGTCAATTCTCATTTATATATATATGTCATAAAAAAAATATGATTTTTATTATTCATTAATATAATTATAATTTAAATAATCATAGAATTAACACAGAGTTAATTTTTTAAAATCCTTAACAAAAGGAGTACAACCCAAGATGTTTTTTGTATATACTTAGATTATATTTATAAAATTGTATGTATGCAAACTGTTTTGTTCTTAAAATATAATTATTAAAATAAATACAATTTTGGATATAAAAGTTATCATTTCACTTCAATCCACGACTGCATGAATGAATTGGTAACGTACCTAAAATACATCTTTTTTTTACGACATATATATTATTGTTATCAAATTTAGGCTTTTTTTTTTCGATACCATTTTCCAATAGGCTTCTTCGCATCTGAAGAAGGTAAAGTTCAATCTGTAGAACTGGGAGTGGACGCCATTCCTGGAAGATAAACACTTCATCCATATGGCAATGATGGGACATATCGCTTCATCTCGAACATCAGTACAAGGTTAGTACAGGGGTGTCGTTGTCTGCCTTCAAAGTTCATCAAGGTTTGTTGCAAAAATATAGAAATCTGTCCAAACATTCCTTTATACAAGATTCCAATGGTCCAAAAACACTTCATAGTTTCGACCTTCGAATTAGTACTAATCATTTCAATAACGAGCTAATTATTATCATCTGGGAGGTTTGAAACTGATTAGGATAATGATGCAAAGATTTCTTATCATCATCATCATTACTGCTATGAATAATAATTAATATTATTACACACACATTTTTATAAAACAATATATTAAAAATAAAGAAAGCATATCCTGACCAGGAGCACATGTGCTTTACAGAGGACAGAGCGCCATCTGGTGGAATAGAAATCAACTAAACATTGATTTAGCTTGTTCCCTGATATTTGGCCAACCCAATTTCTTGATAAATCAAGAAAAGCCATCCATGAACGCGTTTCGCGCTGTTGGCGCTCGTCAGTGTGGAGTAGGCTGTACCACTCACATAAAACAATATAGATGATTAGACAAGCGTACACAAGCGAATTTAAATCCAGCTTAAACTGTGTGTGGTGTATAAACAATAAATAAATGATAATGTTTTAAGTGTGTGTTTGATTTTCCTATGTTCCCATATTAATTGCCGTGTTCAGTTGAAATTTGGCCGATATTTAGAGTTAGGATCTGGAAAGTGTCATAATTTTTATACTCCTAAAAATAGATTATTTCCTTTTCAATATATGTTCATACTTACTATTCCGCAACTTATTGTAATGTTTGAGTCAAAAGGCGATCCATCAATTAAGTTTATATAAAAAGGCGTACCTGGATCTGTAAAGAAAATTAAAAAAAAACTATTTTTTCTCAAAATATTTCGAGAGATTGCTCCCTCTTTATCAATGTGAAATAAATTGATAAAAAGGGAGCAATCTCTCGAAATATCTCTCGGTGTCCTTTACAGGGAGGTAGTTCTACTGTATTAGAATCGATATCTGTCAATATTTTCACATTCCTCCTCATATTTATTTCAAAATGGCCAACTTTTTACTCTTTATTAAGATGAAAATACACGCACACACAAAGCTTTATTAAGACCAGCGGTCTTATACAGATTCACCACAGGAATAAATAATAGATAGAGCTCCTATACTCCAGGCAGCGCAGCACCCAACAACAGCCTCCAGGTCCGACGCATGTCCAATGGCCACACGTTCCTTTGTACATACGTCAAGGTTAGCGTATCACTGAACAGACTAGTGTGGAATCAGCCGCGTTCTTGTCTTCGCTTTCCTCGTCCAAATGGACCACGACATTCAGCGATTCAATTAATCTCCTCAGAACGGTGACTACGGCCTTGTATATTAAGATGGAAATATCAGGTTTAAAGGGAAAAGTTTCTTTTTAAAATTTCTAATTGACAAACCTCTCAAGCTTTTGGTAACGAAAGACCTTCTACAGGAGAAAAAGAATGTGTGTATATTTTTTTCAGTTGCACGATAAGAAGATGTCCTTTTTTCTTTTCTTAATTTATGAACATTATCCCAGTTCAATATCACATTTGTACTATTTTTTCATATATTTATATTACATTAAAATGTGTATTTTCTTTAATAAACCCCAATTCTCCCTTTATTATATTTAATCATTATACACAAGTATATAACCATATATAGCGTAATTTCTTTATAAAATAAGAGACACACTTCGGCTACATACAGAAAAGATTTTCTATGAATGCCAGATAGACAACCTCAATATTCAAGATAACGTAATTTTTTTATTCTAATTTTTTATCATTTATTAAGAAAAAGGCATCTCCTTATCGTGCAACTGAAAGTTGCTGGTGGCTTGCGCCATCTATCGGAATAAATATCAACTATTCTCGTTGATTTTTAGTTATTCCAGAATTGGCTAAGTACCAATTTTTCTTAATTTATGCACCTTATCCCAGTACAATATCACATTTGTGCTATTTTATCACATTTATCATTTATATTTTTTTCAGCTCATCATCTCGTCTCGTTTTTATTTGCTAATTGAGTATAAAGTTTCACAATCTCTCTCGTCTAAGATACTTTTAAAAAACAAAAATTCTTAGAAGTACTATTAGCTCCAAAGAGAAATACGAAAAGTTCCAGGTCGAGACTTTCGTAATTTGCCTGAGAAACCTCGAGACGTGTGGTAATTAGAAAGATAAAAGAAGCTTAAGCTGAGAGGGAATGAAGAAATACATGGAGGGATCTGTTCGACCACATAGTCATTACGTCATCAGACACGTGGCTTCTCTTTTATAGAATATAGTGAAATATCGCTTGTGTTGGGTAAGTTAATATTCTCCTTAACACTAAGAATTTTTTAACATAATAGATCTTATGATTTAGTTCTTCGAGTAAAAGACACTTCGGCCAGTAAATATTTTTATTGTTTCGACAAAAATCTTTTGTCCTCGTCAGGAGCGAACAAAAATTAAAACATTTGGCAAAGCATTGTCCTGACGAAGACAAAAGATTTTTGTCGAAACGTCGAAATAATAAAAATATTTACTGGCCGAAGTGTCTTCTACTTAAAGAACTATGAATGCCGGCCAGGCAGCCTCTATCTTTACAATAGATCTTACGATGCACTAGCGCGCCATCTGTTATTAAAATTATAAACTATTTTATACGCGTAAGATTCTTTTTGAAATTAAACAATTTCTACTGCCCTTACTGCAATATGGAAAAATGGGCCTGGCTTATCAGTGGTGAACCCTCCCAGCGGTTTCGCCAGTTTAATCATAGTTAATCTAAAATACCCATTCCAAGAGTCTATCGTCACTATCACTATAAAAGGAAGATCGAAAAATGCAATATAACAGCGGTATGATAGATTAAACTGGGGAAACCGCTGGGAGAGATCACCACTGATAAGCCAGGCCTTCCCATTAATTTTTCCATTGCAGTAAGGGCAGTAGAAATTGTTTAATTTAAAAAAGAATCTTACGCGTCTAAAATAGTTTCTAATTTTCACAATAGATCTTCCCTTTAAAGTATGCTAAAACATTAACAAACCTTTCTGGCCTCTTCTAGAGAATCATTTGTTCATCAGGGGTTTCAATTATAATGATATTTTGATCAATTATGATGATATTCAATTATTATGATTATATAATTTATCATTAATTCTTGCTTCGTTGTGTGAAGGCTCCTAATTTTTGTTCTAAGGTCTTTACTGAAACGTTTATATTTCATGATTGTTCTTATGATTGTTCTTATGATAATTCTGTCAATGTAAGAGCATTGAATATTGTTTCTAGTAATAAGATTCGATTACACAGTCATTATAAAGTTATAGCGATAAATTAATATATTGATATTAATGTTTGACTGGTATAGTATTTGTGTGACTATACATTATATAATGTAAATAAAGTAATTCGTCCCGCCCAGAACCCCTTCTCTAAGTGGCGGGCGGGAGAAGCAGTACAAGTAAGGGACTGCCCTGTAGTACGGTGTCGTGAGCCCCGAGCCGCTACGGTAACCGTGAACAGGGAACTCTGAAATGTGGCTGACTAACGGGGTAATGGCACCCTCCCCCTTTCCATGGAGCAACAAAATCAGGAATTGACGGTCCATGCTACTGCGTCAACAAGGTACATGGACCTATCTGATCTGCTCCATTGACAAGACACCACCACCAAAGTAATTCTTAAAATTAAAGATACTTTGGCCAGTAAATCTTGTTATTATCTAAACGTTTCGGCAAAAATATTTTGTCCTTGTCAGGAACAAATAAAAATTAAAGCATTTGGCAAGGCATTAAAAATTATTCTCTCAACAAAATTATTTTATACTCGTCGGAAGCAAATAAAACTTAAAGCATTTGGCAAGGCATTAAAAATTATTCTCTCGACAAAATCGTTTGTATTCGTCGGAAGCAAATAAAAATTAAAGCATTTGGCAAGGCATTAAAAATTATTCTCTCGACAAAGTCGTTTGTATTCGTCGGAAGCAAATAAAAATTAAAGCATTTGGCAAGGCGTTAAGAACGTCGAGATAATAAAAAGATTTACTAGCCGAAGTATCTTCAATTTTAAGAACTATGAATGCTGGCCAGGTAGCCTTTATCTTCATGGTAAATAAAGAAAATGATTTTTTTCTTATATCGGTCAATTATGCCACAGAAAGTGGATCTTTCCATTTACAGCCTGGCAAACAATGTTATAATATGGCCTTACCAAAAAGACGATGGTAAAAAAAAATTAATTTACACATTCTTAAATTGGCAACATATAAATTTAATGGCAATGTGTTTATTTTCAATAATATCATCAAACATTATCTCTACAGACCTTACTGTAATGATAGAAGTTATTGAATGAGAGAGCTTGGATCATCAGTAGTGAAGCCTCTCAGCGGTTTCGCCAAATTAATTTCTAGACCGCTCTACTATTGTATTGGATTGTTCTTGTTGTTGTCGTGTCCAAAGAAGAGCCTCAGATGTCTCCATACATCTCTATCACAGCAGCAGCAATATCCACTATCTTTGGTGTGTAAAGCTGCTGCTCTGAGTCTATGTCAATTTTCTTCAAGGCTGCGGCCATTACTGGGCATGAGAATTAGTGATTAGGTGTTATTTTCCAATATTTTCCTATGAAGAGCACTGTATTGGATTGATTTGGGATATACCCAGCATTTTCTATGGAAGCAGCTAAGGAATGTTTAGTGAACCTATGGACATAAGCTTGGCGAAACCGCTGAGAGCGTTCACCACTGATAAGCCAAGCCCTCTCATTCAATAACTTATATCATTGCAGTAAGGTCTGTAGAGATAATATTTGATGATATTATTGAAAAGAAACATATTGCCAGTAAATTTATTACAAATTTAAACGATAGATGGCAATTAAAATTTAAATCACTAACATTCTTAAATAATAAATAGAAATGTTTATATCAATAGTGTTTAAATTTATATTTTAATTTTGTAATTATTCTTATCTTTAATTCATAGAAGCATTTTCTGGGAGACATATTCAATCTTTTTATCATCATCACTTTAATTTTTGTTTACATTATTATTATGGCGTAGTTATCAAATAATTTTTGTAACTGTAGTTTCTTTCTTTATTTTGTTCCTTTTTAAGCAATAAAATAAATTGGAATAAGGCGTAATATTCAATTCAAGCATAAAGAAACATCATTGATTCATTTTTAGAACAAAGGAAAACCATAAGCCTATTCAACTTCACATTTTCATACAAATAGTATTAAATTTTAAAAATGTAATATTTCGACGAGGCTGTTCGCTGATCTTCTCGTGTATCACGTGGATGATATACTTACAAGAAATTGGAATTTTATAAGAAGATGGATGGACAGTCTCGTTGAATTATTGAATTCTAAAGTAAATATGATATTTCTTTTTTAATTTTATTTTATTTATCTATTGTTACAAAAGCACAAAGTCCAAAGGACTATTGTGCTGTGATAGTATTATTTACATATATGTTATGAATATTTTGTGTTGTGGTTAGATTAGGCTTGATAAGACAAAGGATCGATAAGATAAAGGGTTGAGGTGCAGTCGTGATAAAAAAAAGATAATTATTTACCGTCAAGTAGCTTTTATTTTCAATTACTTTAGGAAAGATTACACATTTGTTAGTTTTCACATTATATAGAATTTATAATTTAATCCTATATTAGTGATTTAAAAGGATTGATTCGTTAACTACGCATATTTACAACAAAATTATACAACTAAAACTGAAAGTCTTTCTAAAAACGATGATAGCCAAAATAAAATTATCAATGAATAAAATAAAGTATATATTTTTTAAAATATAGAAATATTTGAGGTTTTTAGATTATATAATATTTTTAGATTATATAATATATATATGATTAATTATTTACACGATGGATTAGTAGTGTTTTGTAAATTATTGTAAAAATAGTTCTAAACTTAACAAAGTTCTCATAAGATAGAGTATATACACAAAGAGAATTTGGTAATGTTTCAAAGTATCTACATACTTAGGATATATTGATCTAAACACAAAGATAATTTTTTTTATTTAATGTATTTTTTATAAATGGAGATTGCTCAATTTTCAATATTCTAAACAATAATAAAAATCTAAAATTTCCCTCCTTATTTCTCAATAATTTCAAATATATTTTCTTCAATTTCGAAATAATTCAATAATGAACTCTATTAATGAACAACAATTTTTTTTTTTGATAAATCCAAAATTTTCCAAATATTTTTTTATTTTTAACTTTTATCAACGTTTAATTATTTGAAACAGGTTTTTTTTTTCTTTGTGATCAATTTGTGAAAACTTATATCATTTATGCACTAACGAGGCCCCCTCTTTTAACAATGCTCATTTAAATTTCTTTTCTTTCAAAATGGTTTCTGATATAAAATTTCTAGACGGATAGCCATGTGTGCCAGGATGAACCTTGAGTTCACTTTTATCCGAGCGTATAAAGAATTAAAGATATTTTATTTAATCACAGATCTCAAATAGATTAATTCGATTTTGAGGTATAAGTGGTCTTAACAATATGATCATTTGAAAAAAAAAAACAATATAAAAATAAAAAGGTCAGGTGTTGATATTAAAGATAAAAAGACATTTCCTGACCAGGAGCACATGTGCTTTTCAGAAGGCAGAGAGCCATCTGGTGGAACATAAATCAACTAAACATTGATTTAGCCTGTTCCCTGATATTTGGCCAATCCAATTTCTTGTTAAATCAATATAATATAATATTAAGATAATCATTATTCAAGGTTGTCCCAAAAGTTCGTAAACACTTGCAAAAATTGAAATACCAATATTATTTGCCGTTATGTATAATGTGTTTGTATTATGTATAAAGTAATTGTATTATGTATTATTATGTATTCGCCGTATTAATATTATTCGCCAAGAAATAAGAAAAACAACGTTTTAATAAAACCACGAACTTTTGGGACAACCTTATATTTGCGATAATGATTTTCGCTCTACAACCCACTGGATAGAATTTATATATAAGATTCCATTAGATCCCGTGTGGGTCTCATGGAATAAAGTCCGCCCTAGGCTGACGAGGGCCATTAGCCCGAAACCATAGTCTCTAGGTGGACGCTTCTCATTTTGCCAAAGCTGGTGTTGTGGCTTTGTCACCGACCCGAGGCCGCTAGTTGCGGCGACGGTCAATAGATGGCGTCTGGCTTTTACGTCTATTTTGACGGGAGATGCGACCCTTGTCTCTTTAAAATTTATATATATAGATGGAAATTTTACCGGCTGTGGAAATTGATTTATAAAAATAATGGTATCCTCTCCCGTCAAATAAGACGCTAAAACTAAGCTCCATCTCTTTGGCAGATTGTCAAGATTTCATTTGATCCCTTGTGGATCTCATGAAATATAGTCCGCCCCGGGATGAAGAGGGCCATTAGCCCAAAATCATGGTCTTTAGATGGACGCTTCTCAGTTTGTAAAAGCTGGTGTTGTGTCTTTGTTACCGACTTGAGTCCGCTAGTTTGCTGAGACTGTCAATAGATGGCACTAAGTTTTAAAGTCTATTTTGACAAGAGAGGCTACTTTTATATATATCGTATTTTATATGTTGTTGTTGTCGTGTCCAATGAAGAGCCTCAGATGTCCTCGTGCATCTCTATCACAGCAGTCGCAATATCCACTATCTTGGGTGTGTAAAGCTGCTGCTCTGCTACAAATGTTGTATATAAAATGTTATGCACATTGGAACAACAAGAAAAACCATGTGATGTAATTCAAAAATGGCTTCAATAAAACATACAATCGGAAAAGGAAGGGCTTCACACAGAAAGTTCGTAAAACGGGTCGTTAACATTGTCCAAGAAGCTAAGGCAGGATGTGAGCGTCTGTCGTGTCGATCCGGGCCACAAAAGAAGTTTAAGGCAACAAGACTTTTTTATTCCTAAGACTGGACCGACAAACTTTATTCTTACGTCCTATTTATAGCACAAATACGTTAAGTTAAAAACTATGTAAATTGTACACAAATAAGAAATATTTAAAGAGCAAATATGCAAAGACACAATATCGTCCATGCCAGTTCTTGATTGAACACGACGCCCAACAAAGTTCGCCCTCTCTGACGTCATCATCAGCATATAAGCTGGGTTGTTTCTAAGCACAAGACAGTCAGGCAGTTGCACGACAGGTAACAGAAGACAGTAGCAGTAAAGGGTCGCCATACTGCCCAGTGATCCTAGGACTCCCCCATAGTTCTCCCTCACCTTCCCGAAGACACCCCTAAACCGAGATAACCATGTTCCTATGCGTGCTGTTTTCTTTTATCAATTTTACTATTTTCCACAAAGTCCTACATCAATTATTATGCATAAGAATTTTTACGGGGCTCTGACACATTTGGAAGTGCAAAGTCGAACTGCTTTTCATATGTGTAGACATATGGTGTACTTACAGTAAAAGCAGTCGCCTACTTCTACCCACCATGATTATCATGGCCGGTACCACGTGTACTAGGGATAAGCAAAAAAAAATATGTTTTTTAAATGCACTTTTCAAGACTTTAAATATAGTCTACCTATAATCAATCTCTCTCTCTCTCTCTCTCTAAGAGCTTTCGCAGTCCACCGGTAGCGGAGTCTTTCCCGTGGTGGGCGCCACCAATGGTTTTGACGGGAGAAGCACCCATTGCTTCTATGGATTAATTTGCTCCCGGCAAATTTTCCATCTATGTTTTGCCAATAGATTTGGCCCAGCCACATTGCCAGCAAAACACCTCTTTGGTAGATTGTGAGGATTCCATTAGATCCCGTGTGGATCTCATGGAATAAAGTCCGCCCTAGACTGACGAGGGCCATTAGCCCGAAACCATGGTCTCTAGGTGGACGCTTATCAGTTTGCCAAAGTTGGTGTTTGTGGCTTTGTCACCGACCCGAAGCCGCTAGTTGCGGCGACGGTCAATAGATGGCGTCAGATTCTGACGTTCATTTTGACGGGAGAAGCGCCCATTGCTTCTATGGATTAATTTCCTCCCGGCAAATTTTCCATCTATATTTATATATGTATATTTATCAATTATTTTTATTTATTTATATCTATTTATGCATATATTTATAATTATATAATCTTATTTATTCAAATTTATATTTTATCTCTATTTAACCTTATATAACTTTATATGGACATCAGTTTCAATCTCTCTCTCTCTCTATTTATATATCTATATATCTATTTATTCATATATCTATCATTATTAATCTTATTCATTTTATGTATTTAACCTTATATAATATTATATGGACGTTATAAGATATCAGTTTCAATCTCAATCTCTCTCTCTCTCTCTCTCTCTCTTTCTCTAGTATGATATTCACATACAATATTATAAGTGGATTATTTAAAGTTTTATAAAACACATTTTTAATTTATTTATTCTATTGTTGAGAGAAAAAGGTAAGTTTTCTTAAGTCTAAACCCACAATTGCCGAAAAATATTCCAAGAAATAAATCTGCTTATCGCTAATTCATAAATTAGAGACCTACATTCATTGTAAATATAACACATAACGAGTTATACAGTATGATATTCATAATAAAAATATTAAAGAATACTAAGATATACAAGAGTTGTGTTAAGAGAGTATTAACTAAGCACTGTGTGTAAAAAATATTTTTGCAGAAAAGTTTCTAGAAACATCACGCTGGCTTTAAAAGCTTTTATCACAAATCTCTTTCATTCTTTAATCCCTCCACTCAGCGAGGATGGATTAGTGGTGTAGATTGGGCTAAATGGTGTTCCTGGTATTTATATATGGTATGTTTTCTTCCATTGGGTTCACATTCTATTATGTTACATCTCTATATATTAAAAATAAAGAAAGCATATCCTGACTACAAGCACATGCGCTTTTTAGATAGCAGAGCGCCATCTAGTGGAGCAAAAATAAACTAACGTTTATTTAGCTTGCTCCGTGATATTTGGCCAACCCAATTTCTTGATAAATCAAGAAAAACCATCCACGAACGCGTTTCGCGCTGTTAGCGCTCGTCTGCGACCAAAAAAGCCTACTCCACGCTGATGAGCGCCAACAGCGCGAAACGCGTTCGTGGATGGCTTTTCTTGATTTATCAAGAAATTGGGTTGGCCAAATATCACGGAGCAAGTTAAATATACGTTTAGTTTATTTTTGCTCCACTAGATGGCGCTCTGCTATCTAAAAAGCACATGTGCTCATGGTCAGGAGATGCCTTCTTTATATTTAATATCAACACCTGACCCACTTTTTTTTTCTATTGTCTTTTCATCTCTATATATGGAAAAAAATGAATAATAGAAAGGTCAGATGTTGATATTAAAAATAATTAAGGCATATCCTGAATAAGAACACATGTGCTTTTTTAGATAGCAGAGCGCCATCTAGTGAAACAGAAATCAACTAAACATTGATTTAACCTGTTCCCTGATATTTGGCAGTGGTACAACCTACTCCACGCTGACGAGCGCCACTGGGCACTTTTTTTTATTTAAAAAAAATGCTCCAATGGCTCCCAATTCTTGCAAAAATCCAACCCAACCAGCGAGTGCAAGTAATCAAACGGGGCTCTGGCATATTTGTAAGTGCAAATTCGAACTGTTTTTCACATGTGTAGACATGTGGTGCACTAACAGTAAAAGCAGTCGCCTTCTACCTACCATGATTATCATGGCCTGTACCACGTGTACTTAGGGATAAGCAAAAAGAAATAATTTTTAGTATCGTAGTTATACCAATCAAAGGATGTTGAACCCGAAATCTTCTATTGCCGTTATATAAAAGGAAACTCTTTCCTCAGTGAATTGTCTTTTATTTATCATTTTACCGATGGATGTTATTCATTTATTTATTTCAATATTCAAAACGCTATGTCCCCCTAGGGACATTTGCGCTAAATGTACATACAAATATAACAAAGAAAATATTCAACAACAACAACAACAACAACAAAAAGCCTTTATTCAGGGTCACTGACCCTATACAGGATTCACCAGAGGTATGCATAAGAACAAAGCAGTGAGACAAAGGAAATAACGATATATACAGAAGAAAAAGAAAGAGAAAGAGGGAAGCAAGAAAAACAACACAAAAAGAGTAGCAGTAAGAAAGTGAGGAGTGAGTGTCACTTGGCCTTCTTCTGAGATATGGACTTGTGGAAACCATAAAACGCCGTAGCAATATACTTATTCTGGGTCATATTGTCAATTATTGATGGAAGTGAAGCCAAAGAAAATATTCAACATGGAAAGATACACAGAAAGTAACTTAGAAAGATTCATAATTATTATTTACATAAAGAGATATTCTTTGAATTTTATTTAGTTACATCATTAAATTTAAAAATATATACATATATACACACATATACACGCATACACCTATATATTGTTTACAACCACAAGATATGTCCAATATTTCCTTGAGATGTTATAATATTAATAACCTATTGTATATGTTCACTGTTTATATAATACTCTTTTGTTTATAAATAAACGTTCTTCTCTGATTTATCTACTTATATAATTGCCTTATTCTGTCTGTGTGAAGTTCACGGATAGATTTTGGTCAGAATGGATAAAATAAAAAAAGTGTCAAAGGATGGGAATCGAACCCACGACCTTCCGCTTACCGGGCAGATGCCATGACCACTAGGCCACATGACCACAATTTATAATTGTAACAAATAGTATTTGAATCAAAACATTCAATCGGGTAAAACACGGGCGTTGCCCGGGTCATTCGGCTAGTGATATTATAAAATAAATGAAGCTTCCAGGGCTAAGTTTCTTGTTTAACTTTTTATTTTCATGCTTTCGGACTTGTCAGTCCTTCAATGTATATAAAAATTATATTTATTATTAAATTGTTAACATTATAATCCTGTTGAAGGACTGACAAGTTCGAAAGCTTGAAAATAAAAAGTTGCACAAGAAACTTAACCCTGGAAGCTTCATTTATTTTATAATAATACTCTTTTGTCTTTTAATGGATATTCAATTACTAAAGACATCATTTTAGTCAATGGCAAATCTAGCTTATTTTGCGTAAAGACAGAGGCTGCCTGGCCGGCATTTATAGTTCTTCAAACCAAATGTTTTCATTTTAGTTTGCTCCTGTCGAGGACAAAAGATTTTTAAAATTTTATACAAATAGATTTACTTGCAATCCGCTTCTTTTAAATATCATCAAATAATATCTCAACAGACCTTACTGCAATGATATGAGTTATTGAATGAGAGGGCTTGGCTCATCAGTAGTGAACCCTCTCAGCGGTTTCGCCAAATTAATCTCTAGACCGCTCTACTATTGTATTGGATTGGTTTGGAATATACCCTGTATTTTCTATGGAAGGCAGTTTAGGGGTGTTTAGTGAACTATGGACATAAGCTTATAGGTCTGTAGAGGAACATACATATAATTTCAAGGTGTTGCATCGAGCAAAGCTCTTCCTCAAAATATGTTTTCATAACAAAAGATTTTTGTCGAAAAGTCGAGATAATAAAAAGATTTACTGGCTGAAGTATCTTTATTTTCAAGAAATAACTTATTTTTATTGTCCTTTGGACAAAACAGATTTGAAACCCGATCTTTTAAAGCTATGTAATATTTTAACATTATTGTAGGCCAATTAAGTGAAATGTTAGAACTTGCAATTAGAAGAGATGAATGTTTATTGAGAAAGACTGGGAAAATAATATATAGAGGATTTTTTTCAAAGTTTTATTGAATATTTAGTAGAAATGTAATCCATGAAATATTTTGTAAAATTGTGAAAACTTCGATTTATATTAATATCTAAGATTGCAAGTAAACGAAGCATTTATTTGTTGAGTTTTTCGTTTTTTAATTTCCAGTTTAATATTTCCAAAAGTCATTAAAAAAGGAAATATTAATCCTTTTCTTTGATATTTGTCCAGCTTCATTTTAAAATGAAAACTCTCTGAGAGAAGGAAGAGAAAGATAAAAAAAATAATAGTGAGTTTTGTAAAATAATTTTATATTTAAAAAAAGTTTGAATTCTCTTTATATATCCTGTCCAATAAGATACACTAAAGAATGTTTACACACAAAATACTTTACTGTTATGTATATGGTATGGTAGATTAAACTGGCGAAACCGCTGGGATGATTCACCACTGATGAGCCAGGCTCTCCCATTAATTTTTACATTGCAGTAAGGGCAGTGGAACTTGTTTAATTTTCAAAAGAATCATACGCGTCTATATTAGTTTCGAATATTTTACTGTTTGCAATGAGATTTGGTAATAATTAATAAAGCACGTACACTCATGGATAAAACTTAAGGAAGTAAAAAGTTTTTAATGTCGCTGGTTGTCTGATTTTTTAAGGAGATAGAAGCAATTTTGTTCACACCTGGTTATCTCGTGTATCTTCAATAAAGGTCACTGTGTATCAAATATCTTTCAGAGTTACAAAGTGGGATAAATAAATAAGGTGAATTATATTTTATTTTAAAAAATAAGAACGATATTAAAATTTAGGACTTGATTTATTCAAAATAATCACCTTGGCTTTCTATACATCGTCTCCATCGTTCTGGCAACTTGTAAATACCCTCTTTATAGGCACTCTTAGGAAGCGTGTGAAAAAAATCTTGCACCACTTTCTGGACATCTTCATCCGAGTCAAATCGCTTTCCCTTTAACTCCTTCTTTAGTAGTCCAAAAAGGAAATAGTCAGAGGGGGCTAGGTCTGGACTATATGCAGGATGTTATATTATCAGAATCCCGATATGTATGCTAAAAGGTACAACTTCTTTAAGATTTGTCTATGAATGTATAGTGAAAATATTCTTCTTTAAAGATCACGCTCGCATAGCGAATACTTTTCTAAAGTATTTTATTCAATAAATTACTCTCTTGTGTCAATATTAAGGTGAAAAATGTAAGTCTCCGAGGATATTCCAAGAAATAAAAGAAACGTATTCCTGGAAGCCTGATGTGCTCATCTTGATAAAGTCCTTTATACTGTAGACATGTGGTGCACTTACAGTAAAAAGCAGTCGCCTACTTCTACCCACCATGATTATCATGGCCTGTACCACGTGTACTAGGGATAAGCAAAACAAAATTAAATTAACCTAATAACTAGGCATCGCCCGGTCTCTTCACAGTTAATATTTAACTAATAAATATTTATTGACCTTTATTTAGCGTCTTTAAAGTAAAAAATACATTTCGACCACACAGAAATTTGTTTTATTTACTCAACGTTTCGACAAAAAATCTTTAATCCTCGTCAGGAAAGATAAAAATTGAAGCATTTGGAGAAAGACGTTATAAATAATTCTCATTGTAGTTAGCAATTAGTTAGATGTTGTCTGTATTTTCCAGAGCTGGTGATGTGACACATTGGTTCAACCATGTACATTCTGTATACTGGAGTGATAAACCGAATTATTTGTTTTAATGTGACATTGATACTCTGTACACTCTTAATTAAACATACTGCTTGCACCACGCTGATGAGGGCCAACAGCCCGAAACGCGTCCGTGGTTAGCTTTTCTTGATTAATCAAGAATGGGTATTTGGCCAATTCTGGAATAATTAAATATCAACGAGAATAGTTGATATTTATTCCGATAGATGGCGCAAGCCATCAGCAACTTTCAGTTGCACGATAAGTAGATGCCTTTTTCTTAATAAGTTCAAGTTTTCGGGTTTATCAGCCCTTCGATGGGTGTAACACAGTAACTTTCTTTACAGCGCTGTTACCGAAACGTCACACACTATTTATTTATTTGGATTTGGTCTTATTACCTTGTGTTAAATAAATAAAAGTTACTCGTAAAGATAGAGGCTGCCTGGTCGGGGAATTCATAGTTCTTTAAATTAAAGATACTTCGGCCAGTAAATCTATTTTATTGTCTCGACGTTTCGACAAAAATCATTTTGTCCTCGTCAAGAGCGAACAAAAAAACGCTTTGCCAAATGTTTAGATTTTTGTTCGCTCCTGTTGAGGACAAAAGATTTTTGTCGAAACGTTGAGACAATAAAAAGATTTATTGGCCGAAGTATCTTTAATTTAAAGAACTATGAATTCCGGCCAGGCAGCGTCTATCTTTACGATTAACTTTCATTTATTTAACACAAGGTAATAAGACCAAATCCAAATAAATAAATAGTGTGTGACGTATCGGTAACAGCGCTGTTACCGATACGTCACCCACTATTTATTTATTTGGATTTGGTCTTATTACCTTGTGTTTATAATCTACTAGCAGAATGACCCGGGCAACGCCCGTGTTTTACCCGATTGAATGTTTTTATTCAAATACTATTTGTTACAATTATAAATTGGAGCCGTGGATGTCACTCTTGTGAAACGTCGCGCTCCAAACTTTACATGTACATTAGGTCAGCTGGTATTACCCCTCATTTTCACCGCTAGAGGCGCGAGCGAATTGACTTTTTGTAAATATACATAATTATAAAGATAGAAGCTTCTATAGAAGATAATGATCATAATGATTATGCGCGCGCATCCGTGACAGCGATGAGGAATTGAGGAAAGACGGTCGTGACTATATATGTTGATAATCCAAATTTTGCCTTATCATTTCATTTATTTAGTTATTCTCTCAATTTCAAGTTAAGTAAAGCACGAAGGAAGATGAGTTTCTTTTTAATAAACGCGAGCGAGCTTTCGGGCCACACGCCCTTCTACTGCCAAAAAAGCTAAGAGATTCAAAGAGATACAAGCCTATTTATACTATGGTAAACAATATTTTAGCATACTTACATTTTTTCTTATAGATGGAGAAACAAAATACAACTATGATTACAATTAAGATATGCAAATATAGGGAAAAAGACAATGAGGTAAATTCTAAATCTGACACATTAACTTATCTTCCTTCGTGCTTTACTTTATTTGATTATCTAAATAGGAAGAGTTCTATCGTTTATTCTTTCAATTGATTTAAAAATCTCTCCTGGAAATAAATAATTAAATTGGTTTCTGGAGATGAGTTTCTTTTCATTTTTTTACTGGATCTTTAACACGTATTGATGGGGGAATGAAATAAGCCTCTTTACATTTCTTGTTAAAGTTAAAATATCATGAAAAGAAACTCATATCCAGTAACCTGTTTAATTATTTATTTATTGTCTGTTACATTCAATTCGAGAATAGCCAATAAGTCCGAACGCTTGAGTTCAAGTAATTAAAATTAATAAATAAACTTATTCTCAGGGATTTATCTTCGATTTTGTTAATTGTTTTAATGTTTTCTTAAAGTGCCATGATACAAGACATTAAAATATATTATACATATACAGTTAAACCTGTCTATAGCGTCCTCTCTTGGGACTCACCAAAATAGGGTGCTATAGAGAGGGAGTGCTATAGACAAGTCACTTTTAATGTAAATCGCATCGTACTACCTATTTAAAATCGGACGCTATAGAGAGGGAGGTGCTATTTAGAGGGGGCGCTATAGACAGGTTTAACTGTATTTATATGCAAATATATAAATAATATAAAATCAACTATGGAGTAAAATTGTGCAAGGGCGACTATATTGAAGAATTTCTATGAAAAATTGACACTTTGGCCAGTTAAAGTTTTTTTTATTTTTCTCAACGTTTCAACAAAACGTTCTATTTTTCATAGAAATATGAATGCCGGCCAGGCAACCTCTATCTTTACGATATATTGAAGAATCTAAAGAGACAAAGGTCGCCTCTCCCGTCAAAATAGACGTCAAAACTAGACGCCATCTATTGACCGTCACCGCAAACTAGCTGTCTCGGGTCGGCGACAAAACCACAACACCAGCTTTGGCAAACTGAGAAGCGTCCACCTAGAGACCATGGTTTCGGGCTAATGGCCCTCGTCAGTCTATGGCGGACTTTATTCCATGAGATCCACACGGGATCTAATGGAATCTTGACAATCTGCCAAAGAGGTGTTTAGCTGTCAAAGTGGCTGGGCCATATCTATGGCTAAGATATAGATGGAAATTTTGCCGGGAGGAAATTGATCTAAAGAGACAAGGGTCGCCTCTCCCGTCAAAATAGATGTCAAAACTAGGTCTCTAGGTGGACGCTTTTCAGTTTGCCAAAGCTGGTGTTGTGGCTTTGTCACCGACCCGAGACCGCTAGTTTGCGGTGACGGTCAATAGATGGCGTCTAGTTTTGACGTCTATTTTGACGGGAGAGGCGACCCTTGTCTCTTTAGATCAATTTCCTCCCGGCAAAATTTCCATCTATATTGAAGAATGTTATCAAAAACGAGAGGGGATATGTATTATACTATGAACCATGTGCATTAACTAGGATTCAAGATAATCATTCCCCTGATTAAAGTCACAGCAGATCACTGAAGCGTCAGGAGTTAAATAAATCATTGGTTGACATGGCTGTGTTCTTCTCTGAATCTACTTTCAACCAACAAATTATCTTCAGAACTGATTACAATTAAATTCATATACACCTACCCCCCGATTTACACGGTACTTGTTTTACACGTTTTCGCTTTTACACGGTTTTCCAAATAAGTTTTTTTTTTTTTTTTTATCGCACTATACTAAATGCTACTGTGATTGAACACATGCGCTGTGTACACATCTCACGAGGAATCCCGAGCTTATGTGCTGACTACATATTTTAACCTGTCAATGCATTTTATTTTTATTTCTGTGTACACCTATCCCCCGATTTACACGTTTTTCTCAGGAACGTATCTACCGTGTAAATCGGGGGATAGTGTATTGTTAATTACTAATACATCTAGATGATTATAGCTCTGGGGTAATATAATATGGATAATTTGCAACACGCGTTTGGCTTTCTAGAAATGGCTATGTTGACAATGGGACCATTTCAAGATAATAGCCTCACTTCAGTTCTAACTCTCAGTTTGTTTCTAAGCACATTCCTGGGAGGTTTGAGAAGATGACCATCCGATTTTAACATCTTAGTTCACTAAGAATTCTTCGATAATGTTCGAGTATACATTTTCTATTTACTTGGTTATATACAACTAGCCGAATGACCCGGGCAACGCCCGTGTTTTACCCGATTGAATGTTTTGATTCAAATACTATTTGTTACAATTATAAATTGGCGCCTTGAATAAATGCATATGTTAGTTAATAACAATAGCCTATGTGCTTTATCTGTCTATGTACTGTTGGCTTCCGTAGGCGTCTCTTACAGGGAAAAAGAAAGAGAGGATTCCATTTGGTTATTAACTAATATATGCATTTATTTAAGGAGCGACCCGCTCCAACACAATAATTACATAAACGAAAAGGCGAGTGGGGGGGGGGGGGCATGATGGGGGGGGCAAAGGTGGCGTGACCGTAGCCAACCAATAGGAGGGCGCCATTCCAAAAAAAAAAGCAAACGGTGACAGAGATGAAAACTGATGACTGATTGTTGATTAGGAGATGAGGAATGACGCTCGTAACTGTATATAGAATTCCTTTCTATATATAAAGCTCTCAAATAATTTTGATATCCTTCTTTTATTAAACAAACGTAATTAAAGCTTCAACTTTACAAAATTGATAAATCTGTGTTAGTTTATTGACGCTGAGAACTATTTCAGAAAAGATAGCAATAGAACTCTATAATTTCTACAGATCAATTGTAAATAGATTCATTCATGATAAAATTGTGGAAAAAAAGTATTAAAATTACAAATATATTCTCACAATGAATATCTTTTTTATTTAAAAAAAAACGCTAGCTTTCAAGCGTTAATCGCTCTTCAACGGGCTTACTATAATAATGGTGGGATAAAGTCGAAATTATAGTAAGCCCGTTGAAAAGCGATTAACGCTTGAAAGCTAGCGTTTTTTAAATAAAAAAGATACTCATTGTAAGAATATATTTGTAATTTTAAAATAGATTCATATACAAAAGAGGTAGTAAGGAAATTTTTAGAATAGATATGTAAATAAATCCCTTTTCAAACAAAGGCTCACGTGTACATGGGGAAAGGGAGGAAAAAAATTACTGTATTATTTTGTTGTTGTATGGCGAATCCATACAGGGCAATGGGCTCTAATAAAAGCCTTTTTGTTGTTTTTGTGTTAGTGTATTATATAGAGATTGATTATTTTGAATAATAGAAGAAGAAGAAACACAACAACAACAAAAAGCCTTTATTTAGGGTCACTGGCCCTATACAGGATTCACCAGAGGTATGCATAAGAACAAAGCAGTGATACAAAGGAAACAACGATATAGACAAAAGAAAAAGAAAACAAGAAAGAGAAAGAGGGAAGCAAGAAAAACAACACAAAAAGAGTAGCAGTAAGAAAGTGAGGAGTGAGTGTCACTTGGCCTTCTTCTGAGATATGGTTAAAAGCCGTAGCAATATACTTATTCTGGGTCATATTGTCAATTATTGATGGAAGTGAAGCACAGAGTTGCCCAGTTTTGAGCATAAGGGTTCTTCTTTCAGAGCAGAGCAATCAAAAATATAGTGAGTAATTTCATTTTTTAGAAGAAGAAACACAAGTGTCGGAGATAAGAGCTTCTTTTATAAGAAGACAATCGTACAAGCTTTGAGTATCCGTAGAAGAGCGTCTTGCCTGAAAGCTTGTACCATCATCCTCTTATAAAAGAATCTCATCTCCCTGACTTGTCTTTATTCTTCTATATAGAATAGGAAAATCATTGTTGTCTTAATTATAAATAATACTATACATACCTTTCGCGTGTTGAATATGTATTATACACTGGTTTTATATATTTATAAATGCATGTAATTCTACTGTCTTCTAAGCCTATGTCCATAGTTCTTCTAAAATACCCATTCCAAGAGTCTACCAACAGTATCACTATAAAAGGAAGTTCCAAAAATGCAATATAACATCGGTATGGTAGATTAAACTGGCGAAACTGCTGGGAGGGTTCACCACTGATGAGCCAGGCCCTCCCATTAATTTTTCCATTGCAGTAAGGGCAGTAGAAATTGTTTATTTTCAAAAAGAATCTTACGCCTTTAAAATAGTTTCGAATTTTGATAACAGATGGCGCGCTAGTGCATCATACACTGGTTTAACGATCGCCGAGATGATACAACGAGCTCAAGACAGAAATGGCTGGTGTCGCATCGTGTTTGGGATGTATATCCTGACCAAGAGCACATGTTCTTTTCAGAAAGCAGAGCGCCATCTGGTGGAACAGAAATCAACTAAACATTGATTTAGCCTGTTCCTTGATATTTAGCCAAACCCAATTTCTTGATAAATCAAGAAAAGTCATCCACGAACGCGTTTCGCGCTGTTAGCGCTCGTCAGCATGGAGTAGGCTGTGCCACACAGTGTTTGGAATGTAATATATACAATGGGCCACAACGTTGGATCGTGAATAAAATGATATTACTACTATGTATTATATTTCTACAGAATATAAATTATTTATATGTAGCAGATAACAAAACTGTACAACACACCACTTTGAAGGTTGGAATAAGGAGAGATAAATTTTTAACTAGATTCATAAACGAAAAGATTTGGAATTCTCACCTACAAAGGAAAATATACACAACAAATGAATAAACTTAATAACAATCCCTTTAATTTTTCCATTGCAGTAAAGGCATTAAAAATTGTTTAATTTAAAAAAAAAAAGAATCTTATGCGTTTAAAATAGTTTCGATTTTTGATAACAGATGGCGCGCTAGTGCATCATATTATTAAAAAAGTGATTTGTTTAATATTCACATTTATTTGTATTTAATTATGGAAACCCTCTCTCTCGGGAAATGTGCACAATACAAAAAAAAAAGATAAAAAATTAAGGTTAACGAACACTTCAAACTTATACATGGAATGTAATCAAATCTAGATGTTGGTGAAGATTAGCAAACGACCACATAAAAAGTAATCCCATACGCTGTCACAGTATTCCTCCGCCTGTTAATGGAACGCCGAGGTAGAATACAAAAGTAGTTCGGCCGGAAATCGACTTGGCAACAAATACCAAAGAAATCTTATCTTCTGACCACACACACTGTGAATAACTATTAATAGTAACTATTTATTTTCTAACTAATTTAAATCGGTAATTAGAAAGGATTTCCATTAGCAGAGGAGTTTGTCGGATTACATATCATTATGTTATATAAAACTTGTGCTATTGGCATTATATAAACCTGTTTCTGATTAGAATTTTAATTGAAACAGAACCCAAATTTTCCCATCTCTATAGACCCTAATGTTAGAGAGAAGCATTCACTTCAGCGATGTTTAGAAAAATAAAAATTGCTTCTCCCATTAAAATTGACACCCAAAAGTTATATTTTGGCTATTCATCAAATTCCTCAGGTTTAATTCGATAAAAAGGACACATCACAATTTTATATGTGGAAATTTTGCTGGGAGCATATACACGTATAAACACTTGTATATATTTATCTATAGAGACAAGGGTCGCCTCTCCCGTCAAAATAGACGTCTAAAACCAGACGCCATCTATTGACCGTCGCCGCAACTAGCGGCCTCGGGTCGGTGACAAAACCACAACACCAGCTTTGGCAAACTGAGAAGCGTCCACCTAGAGACCATGGTTTCGTGCTAGAGGCCCTGGTCAGTCTAGGGCGGACTTTATTCCATGAGATCCACACGGGATCTAATGGAATCTTCATGATCTGCCAAAGAGGTGTTTAGCTGGCAAAGTGGCTGGGCCATATCTATGACTGAAATATAGATGGAAATTTTGCCGGGAGGAAATTGATCTAAAGAGACAAGGGTCGCCTCTCCCGTCAAAATAGACGTCTATATTGCGGCGACGGTCAATAGATGGCGTCTGGTTTTAGACGACTATTTTGACGGGAGAGGCGACCCTTGTCTCTATAGATCAATTTCCTCCCGGCAAAATTTCCATCTATATTTATCTATATAAAGCAATAACGCGCCATCAATATACACCAAATGATAGATCCAACTGGCGAAACCGCTGGGAGGGTTCACCACTGATGAGCCAGGCCCTCCCATTGATTTTTTTCCATTGCAGTAAGAGCAGTATAAATTGTTTATTTTAAAAAGAATCATACGCGTCCATAATAGTTTCGAATTTTGATAACATATGGCGCGCTAATGAAAACATTAAGACGCGAATGTGTCTTTTACACATGAATCAAACATCTACTGTTCTTACTGCGATGTAAAAATATTGAGAAGGCTTGGCTCAGTGAACTACTGATGAGCCAAGCCCTCACAATATATTTTTTTTTTATCACAGTAAGGACAGTAGAGATGTTTGATTCATGTGTAAAATAAATCATTTCCTTTGTCTCACTGCTTTGTTCTTAAGCATACCTCTGGTGAATCCTGTATAGGGTCAGTGACCCTAAATAAATGCTTTTTGTTGTTGTTGTTGTTGTGTAAAATAAACCTTCTAGTCTTAATGTTTTAATTTGCTGTGTGTATTGTGATTTATAAAAATAAATGTCATCTTCTCTGTCAAAATAAACGATATAGCTCTATTTAACTATTATTTACCCATAGAATTAGCGCCTAGAAACGTACTATCTGAACACCACATTGGCAAATTCTGAAGATTTAATTTGATCCTTTGTGGATCTTTTATGAAATCAAACATAGAATTCGGTGGACGAGTGGGTAACACCCTCGATTCCCGACAGCCATGAATCGGGTTTGAATCCCGCGTTAACATTTTGTTTAATATGTGAATAACCTTTACATATTATTCATTTAAAATAAAAGGATTTAAAAGCGCGAATGTTTCTTTTATACATAAAACGAACTTCTACTGTCCTTGCTGCGATGAAAAAATATATTGGGAGGGCTTGGCTCATCAGTGGTGAACCCTCCAAGCGGTTTCGCCAATTTAATCCACCAGACCGCTTCTCAGAGCTCTAATACTGTATTGGATCAATCTGCTTTTATATGCTACACTGAAGGATGGAATCTTAGAAATGGTTTTCAAGTGAACTATGGACATAAGCTTATAGGACAGTAGAATTACATTCAAATATTTGCTTCGAGCAATGCTCTTCAGCAAACTATAAATACAAGGCCAGGCTCTGAGAAGCGGTCTGGTGGATTAAATTGGCGAAACCGCTGGGAGGGTTCACCACTGATGAGCCAAGCCCTCCCAATATATTTTTTCATCGCAGCAAGGACAGTAGAAGTTCGTTTTATGTATAAAAGAAACATTCGCGCTTTTAAATCCTTTTATTTTATATGTATAGATGGCGCGTTATTGCCTTGTGTTAATATTATTCATTGTTGCAAATATCATAAACTATGTTGCTCTCTTGTTGAGCGGTACCTAATAAAGTGATTTTGGAACCGAATAAAATCAAAGTTCACCCTAGACTGACAAGGGCCATTATCTCGAAACCATGGTCTCTAGGTGGACGGTTCTCAGTTTGTCAAAGCTGGTGTTGTGGCTTTGTCATCAACCTGAGTCCACTAGTTTGTGGTGATGGTCAATAGATAGCGATTAGTTTTAGCGTCTATGTTGACAAGAGAAGTGACCTTCATTTTTATATCTCGACTCTAATGATTAATAAATTAATCTTCAAAATGAAGTCCGACATTTATAAATTTAATTGCCATCTATTAATAAAAATTTTAATTTATAAATTTATTTGCCATCTATCGATAAAATGTATAACAATCACTTTTGGCAATGTGTTTATTTTCACATATATCATCAAATATAATCTCTACAGACCTTACTGTAATGATATAAGTTGTTGAACGAGAAGACTTGGCCCATAAGTGGTGAATCCTTTCAGCAGTTTTGCCAAATCAATCTCCAGACCGCTCTACTATTGCATTGGATTGGGTTTCTTATATACCGTGCATTTTCTATGGAAGGCAGCTTAGGCGTGTTTAGTGAACCTATGGACATAAGCTTATAGGTCTCTAGAAGAGGGTGCATACATATAATTACAAGAAAAACACAAAAAATAATAATTTTTTGGCAATGTGTTTCTTTTATCATATCATCAAATTGTATCCATCATATTTTTTGACAATTTTCTACCATATTTGAGAAATAAATAAAGCATATTTGTGGCCTAAATTTTTCTCAGAATCTTATATAATCAAATGAAGTATGTTAATAGAGAAGCAACCAAAATGATCCGCTTCCATGTCATGAGACGTAATTCTTGGTTAAAGGTGAAGCACCTTTTTAGCGTTCTCATATGATTATATGAATTTCCATTAAATTTCATTCCCTGATATAATAATCAACAAACACAACTTTGATAAAAAATAGAGATCATTGTTTAAAATAAATAAGCATATTGACAATTTTTCCAATAATCTAGTTCAATTTAGAATGTAAAGCCTTCTAGCGCGAATGTTTATTTTTTAAATATTAAATATATAACACCAATATAAAACAATTTCTACTGGTCTCTTATTGCAATGATAACAAATTTTGGGAGGGCATGAATCATCAATGGTGAACTCTCCCAGCGGTTTCACAATTTTATCCACCGCATTGCTCTAATATTGTTTCACACACATTGCATAAATTAAGTTTCATTTGAGAATTTCACAACAATAAACTCTAATAGTTTTTAGAGACAAAAAGGTATCTAACCCGGGTTCTAAAATCTCAAATAATTAACTACCCTGGAATTTATTATGCTATTTTTCTTATACAGTAGAACCTCCATGAGAGGACACTCGCGCTAGAGGACATCTCTCTATAAAGGACAGTTTTCATTTGCAAAATTACCATTTTTACTATTTAGAATGAAGAATTATAGAATGAAGAATGAACTAGTTGTTTGTGAACTTAACGATTTGATTTCCGATAAAAAAATCATATTTAAAGTTCAATTCATTTTGTAAATACATTCTAAACTTTCTACAAAATCTGGATCTCTAATGTTTTCATGCTTTGAATAATGTAAATAACTTATGTAAATAAACTTTTCTCCTTGTTTGGCGCAAGTATCCCTTGCGGGATATACCGCTTTGAAAATAAAATAATTGTAATTGTAATTTAGCAACTCTCCGGTAAGAGGACACCTCTCCCTAAAGAACACTTTAGCTCTTTAATTAGGTGTTGTCCTTTACAGGGAGGTTCTACTGTATATCTTTATAGGAATTCTTGATAAAGGTGTTTATGCAAAATAAGTACATGAACTTATAATACAATATGAATAAGAAAAATACACTTAGAGATTGCCCTTATTTAATTATTCATTGTTGAATTAGCAAGCAAAGCTAAAATTTCTTCAGGTTTGCATATTGCCACGTGGAAATTTAGGGAAGACCAACTTTGGGATGAGACAGCAATTTATTCAAGGCAAGGACAAACTATGAATAGTAAACAAAAGATAAGCTACGAAGGAAATTTACAGAGTAGCAAAATATAAACATAAAAACGACCACTCTGTTAATAAAAATAATAAAATTATTAAATACTTTGTTACAATATCCATGTACTTTTTCGCATGTGCAACGGGTTATGGTTCTGAAGACAATGAAATCACTTTTTAGAAACAGCTTTATTATAGTCGAATATTTGCATACTAGAACTTTAGTTGATCTCAAACGTGATTACCCTTTTAAGCAAAAAGGGATTTTAGGCATAAATTAAATAGGGCGTATGAGCACACCATCTGTCTATAGAAATGAAACTACTTCAGCAAAAAATTTGTCCATTACCCACCAAACTCAAATATTTAAACACGTTTAATCCTTGTGAACGCACCAAAAACCTGAATATTCTCAAATGTGATTATCCTTTCGGCAAAAAGGCATTTTAGGCATAAATTAAATAGGATGTATGAGCATGCCATCTGTCTATAAAAATGCAAACTACTTCATCAAGAAATTTGTCAATATTACCCACCAAACTCAAATATTTAAACATGTTTAATCCTTGTGAACGCATCAAAAACCTGAATATTCTCAAATGTGATTATCCTTTCGGCAAAAAGGCATTTAGGCATAAATTAAATAGGATGTATGAGCATGCCATCTGTCTATAGAAATGTAAACAACTTCAGCAAGAAATTTGTTAATCACCCCCCAAACTCAAATATTTAAACATGTTTAATACTTGTGAAAACGCAGCTAAAACCTTAATATTCGCCTTTTTAATCATTAACCCATCAAAACATCAAATATTTAAATTATAAAAGATATTAACACAAAGCAATAACGCGCCATCTATACATATAAAATAAAAGGATTTAAAAGCGCGAATGTTTCTTTTATACATAAAACGAACTTCTACTGTCCGTACTCCGATGAAAAAATATATTGGGAGGGCTTGGCTCATCAGTGGTGAACCCTCCCAGCGGTTTCGCCAATTTAATCCACCAGACCGCTTCTCAGAGCTCTAATACTGTATTGGATCATTCTGCTTTTATATATAAAAGAAACATTCGCCCTTTTAAATCCTTTTATTTTATATGTATAGATGGCGCGTTATTGCTTTGTGTTAATTTATTCCTAACTGGCCTTGTCTTTATTGTTTGCTGAAGAGCATTGCTCGAAGCAAATATTTGAATGTAATTCTACTGTCCTATAAGCTTATGTCCATAGTTTACTTGAAAACCATTTCTAATATTCTATCCTTCAGTGTAGCATATAAAAGCAGAATGATCCAATACAGTATTAGAGCTCTGAGAAGCGGTCTGGTGGATTAAATTGGCGAATCCGCTGGGAGGGTTCACCACTGATGAGCCAAGCCCTCCCAATATATTTTTTCATCGGAGTAAGGACAGTAAAAGTTCGTTTTATGTATAAAAGAAACATTCGCTCTTTTAAATCCTTTTATTTTATATAAAAGATATTGTAAAGATGGATAAATAGAATAGAGGGTCCATCTTAATTTTTTATTAGAATAGAAAAGTGCTATAAAGTATAAAATAAGAATATAAACAGAAGCAATGTGTTTCTTATTCGTGCAAAGTACAAGCTTTCAGATCTTTATAATCCTTCCACAGACATAGCTATAAGTTGAGATTTATATATCCTCATTCTCTCAACTTACAGCTATGTCTTTAGAAGGATTATAAAGATCCGAAAGCTTGTACTTTGTACGAATAAAGAAACTTATATTGCTACTGTTTATATTCTTATTTTAATTTTTTATTATTAATAACAGGTTGTTGTTGTTGTTGTTGTCGTGTCCAATGAAGAGCCTCAGATGTCTCCATGCATCTCCATCACAGCAGCAGCAATATCCACTATCTTGGGTGTGTAAAGCTGCTGCTCTGGGTCTAAGTCAATTTTCTGCAAGGCTGCGGCCATTGCTGGGCATGAGAATATGTGGGTAGGTGTTAGTTCCACACCAGGACAGTTGTTGTATGCTTTATAAGGTATTGTGCCATCTGTATGTATTGTCATTCCTTTATAGTGTTTTGTTCTAAGTCTTGTTATAGTTTTTGTCAGTTTTCTCTCAGAGTTTATTTCACATATTTGATCTTTTCTTATTTTTTGTTTGATTTCTTGTATTATTAATAATAGGTCAATATGTAAATAAAAAATGGGAAAAAAATAGATTCGTTTCTTTTATAACAAAATGAATATTTTAATAAAAAAAATTCGTATTTTTATATTTCTGAGAAAATCAAACACAAAAGATATATTTATAAAAAAAATTGAAAACATTTCAAAAATTGAAAATACCAAAAATATTTCATTTACTATTTCATTTTCCCTTGTCCAAATAACTAATCAAAAACCGATTTTAATATTCATCAAATATTTTGTATGTAGAACCTATTAGTTGGAAAAGTAATCAAAAGCTACCGTTTGAAAAAAATAAAGGTTAATATTGACGGAAATAAACCCTAGAAAATATTTTCACAAAACAAAAACATGTTTTACTCTGTTCCTTTTTCCTTTTTTTTTCTGAAGATGAGATGAATCATTAGTAGTAAAAGTTTGAGGAAATATATCTTGAGGCAGAACTATAAGAAATGAGATGTTTTCAATAGACAAGAGAGAAAAATAACAAGACTATTTCCCCAGAAGCTCTCTTCCAGTTTAACCAAGCGATAAAAAGATATTTTTAAAATAAAATTGATAACTACGCAAAAACTTTTCAACCATTTTGATTAAAATAAGCTGTATATACAAGCTGTAATTTAATCTCGACTAAATTTGTTCTTAATACTATTTATATTAAGATGAAAATATCAGAATTCCAGGAATATATTTTTTTATTTTAAAACATTTTAATTCACAAATTTCTAGCTTGCGGGCACGAAAGTCCTTATACAGGAGAATACGCATAGGACAAGAGTTAAAATATAATCGAATACAGAGTGTACTTATATATGTGTGTGGGTGTTTTTTTAAGCCCTTATTGTTAAAAAAAAATATTTTTGATACCTTATTATATTCATTATCCACTTTCCCATTAACTTTCTTTTTTTCTTATGCTATTTTTTTTTTCATATATTAATATATAGAAGCACAGGGCGCTTCTCCCGTCAAAATAAACGTCAAAATCTGACACCATCTTTTGACCGTCGCTGCAAACTAGCGGCCTCGGTCGGTGACAAAGCGACAACACCAGCTTTGGCAAACTGAGAAGCGTCCACCTAGAGACCATGGTTTCGGGCTAATGGCCCTCGTTAGCCTAGGGCGGACATTAGCCCGAAACCATGGTCTCTAGGTGGACGCTTCTCAGTTTGCCAAAGCTGGTGTTGTCGCTTTGTCACCGACCCGAGGCCGCTAGTTTGCAGCGACGGTCAAAAGATGGTGTCAGATTTTGACGTTTATTTTGACGGGAGAAGCGCCCTGTGCTTCTATGGATAAATTTCCTCCCGGCAAATTTTCCATCTATATTAATATATATATATAAATATTAAACAACAATAGGAAAAAATAAAAAGGTCAGGTGTTGATATTAAAAATAATGAAAGCATATCCTGACCAGGAGCAAATGTGCTTTTCAAATGGCAGAGCGCCATCTAGTGGAACATAAATCAACTAAACATTGATTTATTCTGTTCCCTGATATTTAGCTAACCCAATTTCTTGATAAATCAAGAAAAGCCATCCACGAACGCGTTTTATATATATAAACTTTTAAAGCTCTAGAAATATATACCTATATTGAATATATCTTTTTTTCCCCTTTTTGACATATACATCACAAGGGAAACTGTTAAAAACTTGACGTTACACCGCATGAGCCTCTTTTCAATGAAAAATCAAAATTTTATTTCAAGGTGAAATATTGACTATTTCTAACCTTTTTGGATGAGGTATGAAACCCTTTCATACCTCATCCAAAAAGCTTAGAAATAGTCAATATTTCACCTTGAAATAAAATTTTGATTTTTCATTGAAAAGAGGCTCATGCGGTGTAACTTCAAGTGTCGTTTTGCAATCACAGGCCGCAGTGTATTATACAGTGTACTCCGCTTATAACGAAGTCACATTATCCATGACAATCACTTTGTTATATCCGAAGTTTGTTATATCCGCAGTTGGAAAAAAAAAATGTTTTGTACCAATAATTTTATTTACTATTCAACTCAAAAGAGCAACACAAAGATCAATAACAACCTCATCAGGTGTTTTTGGAGAAGTAGTTTGTGATTTTCTTTTGACATTTAGAAGTCAGTAACAAGTGCTGAACACTCTTTTCGATGTTGTCCAAGTCTGACAGATGCCTATGAAGAGACTTGGACTCATCCTGACATTGAAGAAACAATCGCAGAGTTTGAATGCTCTCCAAGACCTCTTTTGGATGCGGAATGTGGACAATTGGGTCTACTTCTTCATCAACTTGGTCCGTTTCTTCTTCTTCTTTTGCTTGAAGAATGCTCTCGACAATTTCTACATCGGATAACATGGCATTTGTAACGACGTCATTGTCAGCATAAGAATCGAAATCCATCTCTAACGGTATTTTTAAAACTTCTTTCATGCGATCGAAGAGGCTTTGTTGCTCCCGTTTATTAAACAATTTAATTTTGTTTAAATAATGTAAAAAAAAATACTTATAATATGTTTGCATATTTTTAAATTGTATATTATTAACTTATTTGTTGTGTATCATTAAATTTGTGTCATTCACACGTTGTAATTTGATATATATTATGCATAATATATTAGTCAATTATAATGGTAAATGAGAAAACTTCGTTATAAACGGATAAAATAAAAATTTATACATGCAAATCACTTCGTTATAAGCGAAAATTCTTTATATCCGACTTCGCAATATCCAGAGTTCTTTTAATGGTTTAAGCCCTTCTTTTCTTTCGTGCAGACAATTTCATTCGCTATATGCGGAATTTCGCTATAACCGACTTTGTTATAAGCGGAGTACACTGTATTGTGTTTAAAAAAACTTAATTAATAAAACTCACGTCATAATTATATTTGGGTTATTAATGTTTGCAGATTCGATCATCCAATAGCAATTCTCTCTTTGTTTATTTAGCAAACGAATAAATGTGACTTTTTTTATCATATTAAATTGGTTTTACTCTAGGCCAATTCAATCTTGTAAAACCAATTGAGAATTCTATTCATAAATAAATCACAAAAACCTAAACTTAAACAAAAAAAAGTGACTATAATTTAAATAGAAAAAAAAACTAATTAATTATAATTTTTCTCTCTATTTTAAAATTGTTAATTTAGAAATCTCAAATTAGAGAGGCAATAAAACGAAATTTTATGATCTTAGATTTAAATTTTTAAATAGCTTTAATTTACATTTTAAATTTGGTTTTTATGAAAATACTTTTCCCTTTTTTTTTATGCCTATATTTCATTCTTTAAGATATGCTTAAATAAATGTTAATGATAAAGATATTTCAGGCTAAATTGAATGTATTCAAATCGTTAATAAATGTATTAGTGTGTGGGGGGAGTAGATTAATATATATAAATATCAATTAAAGGTTTTAGATATTTTTGCAATTTTAATATTCTCATAATATTTGAATTAAACTTTTATTTATATATATATACAAGGTGAGTTCATTAATTTCTAGGACTGGTTAAAAAATAAAATAAATAAAAAAGCTAAATAAAAAATTGTTTAAACAGAGTTAAATATTGGACATTCGACCACACCTGACTGAAAGCACGAGTCTCGTGGCGCACGCGCCGATCTAAAAATAGAACAAAACAACTTCCTTGTAAGGTTTGCATTTCTAATTTTAAAATGGCCATTTTCGAAGAGCAGAGAATCTGCATTAAGTTTTGTTTTAAATTGAAAAAAGTGCTACTGAGACGCATGATTTGATCAAAGAAGCTTTTGGCGATGCAGCTTTATCCCGTTCAAGAACTTTTGAATGGTTTTCACGCTTCCTAAAAGGTCGGGAAAAGGTAAACGATGATCAGCATACTGGGCGTCCAAGATCATTACGTTGCGAGGAAAACAAGCTCAAAATAAAGGAATAAATTAAATATAACAGAAGAATTTCTATTAAAGACTTATCGTCAGAGACTGGACTATCTGTAGGACTGTGTCATCAAATAGTAACAAAAGATTTGGACATGATCCGGACGTCTTCAAAATTTGTTCCCCGGATTCTAACAGAGGAACAAAAGGAGGTTAGAATGGATGTCTGCAAAAACATGGTTAAAATGACTCAGACCGATCCAGAATGGATGCAAAAAATCATTACCGGGGATGAGACATGGGTGTATTAGTATGACCCGGAAACCAAACGTCAATCCAGCCAATGAATAGAAAGAGGGGAACCGAAACCCAAAAAGGCAAGATTTGCAAAATCCAAAGTCAAGACATTGCTTGTTACATTTTTTGATATTATTGGTTTGGTTCACCTTGAATTTATTCCTTTCGGACGTACAATTAATCAAGAGGTTTATTTGGGGATAATGAGGCGCTTAAGGGACTTAAAATATGGCAAAACAATGACTGGGTACTTCACGTCGATAATGCGCGGCCGCACACAGCCCATGTTGTTTTGCAGTTCTTGGCCAAGCATTCAACCATACAGATCCCTCATCCACCCTATTCCCCCGACTTAGCCCCCAATGACTTTTTCCTCTATCCTAAATTTAAAATGAAGTTAAAAGGAAGGAAATTTGACAACGTTGATATGATACAAGCTGAATCGAAGGCAACCTTGAGGAAGCTCTAAAAAGTGATTTTATCTCCTGCTTCGACAATTGGAAAAAAATGGAACAGGTGTATTGAGGCAGGAGGGGCATATTTTGAAAAATATTAAATTAGTTTTTTTTATTTGTTTTATTTTTTCAAAGATACAGAGCAGTCCTGGAAATTAATGAACGCACCTTGTAAATATGAAAAAACAATAGAAAAAATAAAAAATAAGTGGGTCAGGTGTTGATATTAAAAATAAAGAAGGCATCTCCTGACCACGAGCACATGTGCTTTTTAGATGGCAGAGCGCCATCTAGTGGAGCAAAAAAAAACTAAACGTTTATTTAGCTTGGTCCGTGATATTTGGTCGCAGTGGTTACAGCCTACTCCACGCTGACGAGCGCCAACAGCGCGAAACGCGTTCGTGGATGGCTTTTCTTGATTTATCAGGAAATTGGGTTGGCCAAATATCACGGAGCAAGTTAAATAAACGTTTAGTTTATTTTTGCTCCACTAGATGGCGCTCTGACATATAAAATGCTTATATGGGCGGTCAAGATATGCTTTTTTTTTCCTTATATATATATATATATATATAAAGGCGCAGAAATTAGACAAAGAGTAGTTGTTTCAGAGCGACGCCGTTATACGCTCGGCTAGGGCATCCGCGACACCCGTGGTTCGACTACCTTCGTCCGTGGTCTACCTCTTCCTCTTGGAGTTACCATCTAGACCTGCCTCTGTCTCTTGCTGTCCCAGTGCGGGAATCCCATCACGCACCCACTACCACGACTGCCCAGCACATTCCACAGCACAGCATATATATATGTGTGTGGAAGCAATGGGCGCTTCTCCCGTCAAAATAAACGTCAGAATCTGACGCCATCTATTGACCGTCGCCGCAACTAGCGGCCTCAGGTCGGTGACAAAGCCACAACACCAACTTTGGCAAACGATAAGCGTCCACCTAGAGACCATGGTTTCGGGCTAATGGCCCTCGTCAGTCTAGGGCGGACTTTATTCCATGAGATCCACACGGGATCTAATGAATCCTCACAATCTACCAAAGAGGTGTTTTGCTGGCAATGTGGATGGACCAATTCTATGGCTAGAACATAGATGGAAAATTTGCCGGGAGGAAATTGATCCATAGAAGCGCCCATTGCTTCTATGAATTAATTTCCTCCCGGAAAATTTTCCATCTATATATATGTGTGTATAGCAAAGTCGAGATCTACAAGAGATCAAATGAAATCTTAAAAATTTTATAAAAAGGTGTCTAGCTAGTTTTGATACCTTGTTTTGGTGTCTATATTATATTTAAAATATAATGTATATTCATATATATTATACTTCAACAACAAAAATCTATGCTTAATTTCTTCCTGTGTGTGTTTGCACGCACATGATTTATTGATATATTCAAAATGATTATTTCTCAAATTTTCTTATAACATTTTTATTGAATTAAAAAATAAAGATATTTGTCAAATGATCATTTTCAATCACTTACATCCTTCTTTTGAAAAACTTGAGAAACCCCATCGCTTCGCTATTTGGTATATTTAGAAGATTGCTTTTGCTTGTTGTTCGCTTTAGTTTGCTGATTTCTTCCTCACTTTCGAAAGTTTCGATTATTGTCCTTTCTTCCTGTGGTGAATCTGTATAAGACTGGTGGTCTTAATAAAGCAGTGTGTGTGTGAATATATATAAGCCTTTCAAAGCCTATATATAATTAGACAAATAATAAACAATATTTCATATTTTGGAGTTATAAAATGATCATAATTATGATATAGTGATCAAATGACCACCTCTGAGTGAATGTTTGTCAGACCAATATTGTTTTAATAAATTTATCCATTATTATATCATTATTACTATAATTAGTATTTATGAAGATTTCCCTCAATTAAACCTCTACTGCTTTCATCATCATAATCATAATAATCATCATTATTTGAGTTTCATTTTTAAAAATATTATTTTTCTAATTATTTGTTCTACTTTAAAGTGATTATATGATACTAGACGAATGGCCCGGGCAACGCCCGGGGTTTACCCGAGTGCGAATATATTTTAAAAACGTTGTCTTGGGTGGTCGCTATTGACAGGGTGGTCTGCATAGACAGGTGGATGTATCACACAGCTGATAACAGGGTTGTCTAGAGTGGTCGCTATAGACAGGGTGGTGGTCGCTATTGACAGGGTGGTCTGTATAGACAGGTGGATGTATCCAACAGCTGATAACAGGGTTGTCTAGAGTGGTCGCTATAGACAGGGTGATGGTCGCTATTGACAGGGTGGTCTGTATAGACAGGTGGATGTATCACACAGCTGATAACAGGGTTGTCTAGAGTGGTCGCTATAGACAGGGTGGTCTGTATAGACAGGTGGATGTATCACACAGCTGATAACAGGGTTGTCTAGAGTGGTCGCTATAGACAGGGTGGTCTGTATAGACAGGTGGATGCATCACACAGCTGATAACAGGGTTGTCTAGAGTGGTCGCTATAGACAGGGTGGTGGTCGCTATTGACAGGGTAGTCTGTATAGACAGGTGGATGTATCACACAGCTGATTACAGGGTTGTCTAGAGTGGTCGCTATAGACAGGGTGGTGGTCGCTATTGACAGGCCGAGCATTCTACCACTGAACCAAAAGCAAACGGTGACAGAATTAAGAAAGAATTGTGCATGACGCTGAAAACTGTATATATTAATAATCATAATGAGTAATGTTTGTTAAAATCATTATTTGTTACATCAAACTTCCACTCGGAAAGAAACCCAGCATTGTTGTGTGGATATAATATACAACAACAACAGAAAGTTTTATTAAGACCATTTAGTCGTATACAGATTCTCCAAACAGAAATGTAGGATACATGAAGGAAAAAAGTAAAAGTACCTTAATGGTAATATGATATTTATATACAGGATAAATTATATAAAGACAATCAAGCTAATAGATTAGTCTGGGTAAATTGGAGGAAAAAAAATTATTATACATGGATTTACCACGAATTCACCGCAAATGAAGATAAAAAAAAAAAGCAAAAGCTAATCACAATCAATATTGAAATAATGAAATTTATACATTGTAATTAAGACAATTGAGCTCATAAACAGATTTGAAAGGGTAAATCCGAGAATATATGTTATAATTCATAAATAGACTAAAAGGTCTTAATAAAGATTTCTGTTGTTGTTGTTGTTGTATGTAACAGGAATAAGCTAGTTCGTTGTTCATTCGCAAAACTTCTAACAATAATTTTTGGCAATGTGTTTCTTTTCAAATATATCATGAATATAAATTTATAAATGTAATTCATAAAACTGTATCATATTATCATGCCCAGCAATGGCCGCAGCCTTGCAGAAAATTGACTTAGACCCAGAGCAGAATTTTACACACCCAAGATAGTGGACATTGCTGCTGCTGTGATGGAGGTACATGGAGACATCTGAGACTCTTCTTTAGACACGACAACAACAACAAAAAAAACTGTATAGAAATGTTAATAACATATTTCTATTAATAAAGGTTTGTTTGAAGTGAAACACTACACTTGATAGAGTTCGCCAAAAAACGCCCAATATTTATGGAATACAACCCTAAATATGCCAAAAGCTACACAAATTTCCTTCAATTAAAAAACAACCGCTATATTTTTTAAAAGGAATTGATAAATTTAATGCCAATTATGAAAACTAAATATAAAATCCAATAATTTGCCAAATGGGTTCTCAAATGTTTAATTGTATCTATCGGGACTCATTAAGAAAATCTATTAAAGATGCTTTTGTATGCCAAAATTTATGCATATTTAAATATCGATTTATATATATATATATATATATATATATATATATATAAATACAAAAAATAAATAAATTTGGTCTTAATAAAAATATTTTTTTGTGATATTTGTTAGAATATATTTGTGAAAATATATTTTTAAATGCGTACACTTACATGCAATAATTCTTAATATAAATTGATTCTTCTCTCTTTTAGTGGTTATAATTTAAACTAGCCGAATGACCCGGGCAACGCCCGTGTTTTACCCGATTGAATGTTTTGATTCAAATACTATTTGTTACAATTATAAATTGGCGCCTTATATAAATGCATATATTAGTTAATAACTATAGCCTGTGTGCTTTATCTGTCTATGTACTGTTGGCTTCCGTAGGCGTCTCTTACTGGGATAAAGAAAGAGAGGATTCCATTTAGTTATTAACTAAAATATGCATTTATTTAAGGAGCGACCCGCTCCAACACAATAGTTACAAAAACTAAAAAGCGAGTGGGGGGGGGGGGGGGGGGGGGCAAAGTCAAAAACAAAGTGTCTCGCGTAGTGGCGGCGCCATCGTAGCCACGTGATCGTAGCCAACCAATAGGAGAGCGCCATTCCAAAAAAAAGCAAACGGTGACAGAGATGATGACGCTCGTAACTGTATATAGAATAATTAGTCTAAAGGCTATGAACCAAGCCCTCCCAATATTTTTTCATCGCAATAAGGATAGTAGAAGTTTGTTTTATATTTAAAAATAAACATTCGGGCTTTAATGCTTCCATTTCTTATAATAAAGATACTAAAACGACATTTGAAAATTATATCGCATGTATTTCTTTTGAACGAAAAATCAAAATTTATTTTAAGAAGAAATAACGATTATTTCTAACATTAGGAATGAGGTATGAAAGGATGAATTGTGAAGAGTAATGATAAACGGAAAAATAAAAGTGTCCAGGGATGGGAACAAACCAATTTTTATCCGTTTATCATTACTCATCACAATTCATCCTTTCATACCTCATTCCTAATGTTAGAAATAATCGTTATTTCTCCTTAAAATAAATTTTGATTTTTCGTTCAAAAGAAACACATGCGGGATAATTTTCAAATGTCGTTTTACAATCACAATCCGCATTATTTTATATTGTATAATAAAGATATTGTTAATTTTTATTAATTTCTCTAAAAAACTGTTAATAATTTGACTTAATATAAATAATTTTTACAAATCAGTAAGTAGGAAAAAAGAATGTAGAGTCATCGCTTTCTCCCCACTACATGATGGTGATTGATCATCATGGGGATATCATTGCAAGCCGGTAACAAGAAAGGAGAATATGTATACGACTGGTGTCTTAATAAAGGCTTTGTGTGTGTTTAATATTTACTTGTAATTAATTGCTGGAGAGTTTTATTTTAAAAACTTCTCAATAGTAATAAAAATAAAGAAAATAGGGAAATTAAAGAAGGTAAAGACGTGGAAAAGAAGTATTCATTAGAATAAAAGAATGCTGACAATTCGTCTACATTGATATTCTGCAGAAACGCCATCAGTTGTGGAGAAAGAGGTATCTTTAAGATTTCTAATCCATTTTTCCATATTACTGACAAACGAAGCAATGAAGAAAGATGCTCTTAAAAATGATTGAAGAGATATACATCCTACTGGAGATGATTGAGAAGAAGAGAACCAACATATTTAGACATTTTGTCTAACACTTGGAGTGGATAAAGATATTACTGAAGAGATGTATAGAAAGGAAATAAGAAAGATGAAAGCCAAGAATGGAATTTGTGGACAATTTATGGAGAAGATCTTACGATACCATCAAAAGAATGACCATAGAAAGTAAGTCCTAAAAGGCCATAAACTGCCAGAGCCACCAGCCTATGAGTTCGGGAGAAATAAATGGATAATATTTTCCAATAAATTTTCCAAGTCAACTTACAGCTATTTTCTTTTAAATGTTGAAAAAGTACATTATTAATGAGATATCTATCTATATATATTTTTTTCTGGAGTTATGTATATATTTGTTTGTGTAATTTTTACTTATCAACGTTTAGTTGATTTTTGTTCCACTAGATAGCGCTTTGCCATTTAAAAAGTTCATGTGAACGTTGTCAGGATATACCTTTTTAAATTTAATATTTGTGTGTGTTTATCATACTTTTATTACCCGTGTTTTTTTTTTTAACGCATCCTAATTTTCTTTAAATTTGCAAATTTTGAAATTTTATAATATGCACTATTTTAGTACAATCGTATAAATTAGCCTTATCAATTTAATGGTAGTTTCTATATACGAGTACAGTTAAACCTGTCTATAGCGCCCCCTCCTGGGACTCACAAAAATAGGGTGCTATAGATAGGTCACTTTTATTGTAAATCGCATAGTACTACGTATTTAAAATCTGGCTCTATAGAGAGAAAGGCGCTATTTAGAGAGGACGCTATAGACAGGTTTAACTGTATCTATTTTTTTTCATTGAACCATAGATTTTAATATAAGGAATCTCGGATACAATTCCATGTTTGTTCTTATAGATATCAGGTTTAATTACTATAATATATATTCCATTATTTTATCCCCTAACGATTACAATTTATTGCAATAATTTGAGCAGTTTGCGCTAAATATTCCCATTTTTTCCCCCAGAATAATTTTCCCTAGGAAGTAAAAATGATTGCAGCCGACACTCATGTTACCAGAATCTGCTGCAATTATTTCTCTGCTTGTTTTAATTACCCTATCAGAAATCGGAGGTCTCAAGTAACATGAGCATATTTCCCTCTGTGACCGTAAAAAAAATAAATAAATATTTAATCTGGTCACCCTGAAGATAAAATTTCAGACGATTATTTTCTCTCATCTAAACGTAATATCACGCTTTGTATATTTAAAAAAATAATAAGAAAAAAATTGTATTTTCATTTATAAAAATAAAATAAAGTTTACTGATATATACTAAAGAATTTTCAGTTATGAATTAAAAAATATAAAATAAATGCAAAATTCAGTTATATTATAATGATGATTAGATAAATTTATTACATTTCAATTAATATCACACACACACACAAAAACCTCTATTAAGACACACAGGTCTTACAGAGGATTCTCCTTGGGGTTACAAGACGGAGAAACCTATGAAAGTGGGAAATATACAAAGGGGTAAAAATGGAGAAAGATTATATACACATGATAAATATATACAGATTATTATTTGAATGATCCTATGGAAAATAAGAATATGGATTTGGAAATATGGATAGAAGAAGTGGAGAGCGAAAAGAGGAAAAAACAGGTACTTACATATGGAACATACATATAATGGAACAAGTCAATTTAAGCTCTTCTGCTTACACAGCACAGGTGGACCATGGCTTTTTTCAAGAAATCTTTAAGAGATTTTCAGGAAAATCCGAGTGTTCAGAGTTATAAGGTAAACACCGTTTTATCGGTGTGGGGGGGTTAGCTTATCGTACCTGCCCAAACAAATAATAGGATATTGGCTCTGTCCTCCTCATCAAACAGAAATATTTCAATGAATATCATAATGATAGCGATAATTATGTGCATATAGAGGGGCAAACCTTTTTGATATATATAAATACTAGGCAAAACGGGCTTCTGAGGGTGAGTTTCTTGTTTATTTTATATTATTCTCAAGTCGTATATAGACTTATATAAGGAGTACATATAAAATGAAAGGATATAAAAGCACGAATGTTTCTTTTATACATAATACAAACTTCTACTGCCCTTACTGCGATGAAAAAATATATTGGGAGGGCTTGGCTTATCAGTGGTGAACCCTCCCAGCAGTTTCGCCAATTTAATCTACCAGACCGCTTCTCAGAGCTCTAATACTGTATTGGACGATTCTGCTTATATACGCAGCACTGAAGGATGGAATCTCAGAAATGGTTTTCAAGAAAACTATGGACATAAGCTTATAGGACAGTAGAATTACATTCAAATATGAAGTATATACTCCTGAGAAAGGTTTGTGAAACCCGACAACTTGAGAATAATATAAAATAAAACAAGAAGCTCACCCTCAGAAGCCCGTTTTGCCTATTATTTATATGTATTGCAGAGAAAATTTTACTTTTACGAATTTACAAATGTTACAAAAAGTTAAAAATGCACTCAGTTTATTAAATTATTTTAAATTTTATAATATGAAAAAGAAATGAGTAGTTAAATTTACTATTAAACTATGTATAATATATAATAATTTTATATTAATAAAAAATCATCATTTAAAACGCTACTTGCTAAATACTACTTTGAAGCAGTTTTTTTAGCTATCTGCACTCAAGGAACCTGGATTATAAATATCTCTCTCAGTATAGTTTCTTATTTGGGTTTTTACACGAAATCTAAATAAAAAAGGAACAAAGCAACTTAAAATTTAGATGTATAAATAAACAAAAACATAAAAAACTTAAATGTAAAACATGTTTTCAGTGAGGTTTTGGTCAAAAAAAAAAGATTGTGTTCCATATTAGACTATTTGGCCATTTTTACAGTAGCTGCTGAGTGGGTAAAGTATCATGAGGGTAATTTGGAGGGAAATTGGCGCCGAATTAACTTTGGAGTTTAATCTTCTGCTGTCTGTTGACTGGATAGGGGTAATTTGATAGGTGGAGCAGGTGGGGATATGTCATTTGTCATGTCAACTTTGTTCTTGCTTCCTTTCCATCCCATCTATTCTTGATTCTTAAAAATAAGAGACACTTCAGCTATAAAAGGTATTTATTTTCTCGACGTTTCAACAAAAATCTTTTGTCCTTGTAATATACCTTATAATAATATTATAATATACTCTGTTTAATTAATTTATTTTTAAATGTTTGGATTTGGCAGCACTGTAATTATTGTTGTTGTTATAAATATATTTAAAAGTATATGTAGTAAACCCGATGTGGAATGTGCTGGGTGCAGTCGTGGTAGTGTGTGCGTGATGGGATTTTCCGCACTGGGACAACAAGAGACAGAGGCAGGTCTAGGTGGTAACTTCAAGAGGAAGAGGTAGACCACGGACGAAGGCAGCGGACCACGGCCGACGCGGATAGAAGGATGAGAGAGGCCCCACTGACTGTATAACGGTGTCGCACTGAAACAACTACAACTATCTATCTATCTGACGAAACTTTCCAACGACCCCTATATATAGCAACTCTCAGCCGTCTACCCTGGCCTTGAATCTCATTGGCTGCTGGTCAAGCTGTTTGTTTGCTCAGGCGTAACGGCGCGCCTCGGTGTCTAGCCTTTCATCTCAGGTTTTGGTTTCGATGGATTGATTTTGGTTTCTATAGTCTGACCTTGGCCGGCCACCGTGTCTACCTCCCTCTTTGCTTTATTTGATATCCATCTTACAAGGTTGATACATATTTAGATAGAGATGGGATTACAATAAACATCAAAAATATACTACAGAATGTGTCCCCGGTGATGAAGGTTTGGTTGGGGGAATGACATGTAATGAATGATGACCTAACAAACCTATTATATAAAAAAAAGAAATAATTTGCATACAAATTAGTTAAAATTATTAAAAGTTACAAGTTAAACAGAGAAAGATGTTGTAATTGTGGTGTATCAATGAAATATAAAACAAGGTTATAAAAATAAAAAGGTTCAAAATGAATGATACAAGATTAAGGGAAAGTCTATAATGCAAAATGGTAAATATGGTAAAATGATTCGTACAAGTAAAATAACTTATTGCATAAAATATGAGCGGAGAAAAGTTTGTTTATTGGTTGAACATATAATGTGACGCTAAGGTTGAAAAAGGGAAAGCGGGTATCTGAGCATGTTTCTGCAAAGTTGTATCCCAAGCATTCTGCAATGCAATGCGAACTTGATTAAGTGAGGCATTGTTTTCATTAACAGAAGGCACAAGATATTCCGTCTGCATCATTAGCTCAGATAGTGAAAAGAAGTGGGAAGATTGATGGGGTAAGAGGGAGAGGTAGAGGTAAGAGGGATTCCTGTTGTCCATAATGATTATGCCCGTTTGAATGATGACAAAAAAAAGTGAAAGTTTGAAAAGATGGTGAATTGAAATGATGAGTCGGGCGATGAGAAAAAAAAATTAAAAAAAATCACGCTGGATATCCTGAACTCATTATGGGGAATTCGTATAACGAGGAAGGATTGTTCCAGTCGGATTAATCAATGAAAAAAAAATAAAAATGTTTGGCGAACTGGAATCCCTTGGAAGGTTGGAGGTCTGAAGGATGCGGAAAAGGAGAGGTGGGTGCAAGAGCTTTATTGCTGTCAAATTTGATTGTGTCCGGCTTGTATGATGAAAAAAAAAAAGTTGAAAGATGAAAAAAAAAAAATAATGAGCCGGACGATGAGAGAGAAAAAAAAATCTAACTAGGTCTCCTGAGCTCACTGTTGGGAAATGAACAGCAAGGAAGGGTCTTCTAGTTAGGTTAATCAATAAAAAAAAAGAAAATGACTGACGAACAATAAACTCTTGATGGCTGTAAAAGGTTGGGAGGAAAGGTTCATGGGATAGAGTTAGAGGCTGTAAGGGAAGCGTCAAAAAAAAAAAACATTTTGAAAATCTATTAACAAAAATAAAATGATAAATGTTTTATCTGTTAAGAAATATTAAAAATATTGTTAGGTGTAGGTTTTTTAAAATGGTGCCTAAAATAGTTGAAGTTGTAATATGCTAGGTCTAAAAAATAAAAACATTAAAGGTAATAATATATAAAGGGTTGATTGGTAATTGAAGACATTAATAAACAAAATGATATCGATTAATAGTGAAATGTCTTATCCACATCGGTAAGTAAAAAAAAAAGTCCAATACCACAAAACTGGGTAAATTGTAAGTCTATTTACAATGAAAGAAAAGTCAAAAGAAAACAAAAATATTCGTTCCTGAAAAAAAGGAACATTTTTACACAGTGTTTAGTTGTAGGTGTAGGATTAATGATGTCCTTCAAGTTTGGTCTACGGAGAGGCAATGTGGCCCTATGTCGCTTTGGTCCGGTCTGAGAAGTTGGTCTTTGCCAGCTCTTCCCGATTATATTGTGTGAGACCAGACGGGGAGCGATCTTGATCCCTAAAATGTCATTGTAGTGGAAGGTGGGACTTTAGGTACATGTATTGTATAGTGCATGTCTTAGGCGCTAAAAAGATTGCAGAGCGTTTTATGCAGTTTGGTCTGCAAAATTTTTAGGTGAGCCTACCCAAACGCCGGCTTGTTACGTTTGGGGAAAAACAATTAATATTAATTTAACAGATCTTTTCTCTATTGCGTTACACATGGGTAACTGAGATGTGAGAAAAAGAAAAGTTAGTCTTTTTTTATTCCTAACGAGGGAGCCGGTAGTGTAATGTATGTTCGTATTAGAAGTGTACCCAAGTCCTATAATGGAATGTTTGTCAGACACAAGTATCGAAAATTGGAATTGATGTGAACAATCGAGAAAAGTGTGAGATAAAAATGTGTGTTTTAACAGGTGATACTCAGGTGGTGCGAGAAAATCGAGCTTGTACAGCCTTGTAAGCAAACGACCACCGTGGCGGCGGGTGTCGTGTTTTGTTTTGGTAGGACATTGTTTATGGAGCATGGCTTGTTCGTCAGACCTTCAGGACCTAATTTTCGCTAACTTTATGAGAATAGTTGGGGGGACAAATGATTAAATGGTTCGGAAAATCGATAAGCTATACTTTTTTCTACTGGACCAAACAAGTTGGGGTCTAGATGTCGGAAAGGATTTATTATTCTATTTATTTTTACGAATTCTAATTTGGGTGGTGAAATATAAAGGACCTCTTCATTATAATATTGTAATTTATTTACATGTACAGTATCGCTATCGTTACCTGTAATCCTATTGGGTCTATTTATACGTACGACATTATCAGAAATTATTTCAGTAATTTTATATGGGCCGGTAAAGTAGGGTACTAACTTACCGCTATTTGGATGATGATACGCCTTTACTAATACCAAATCTCCTGTATCAAAGTGTGGATTTTTATGTTTGTTATCATATTTAAGTTTCTCTTTGTCGTGTCTGTCATTTGTACGTTGTATTGCAAGTTTCCTACTTTCTATTATACTGGGATAGGGGTTTAGGTGGTTATTTAAGTCTGAGGGGATTATATTATACATTAAAAACACGGGGGGAAATCCAGTTATCGTATGGGGGGTATCGTTATATTTGTTAGTTACTATCTTAATTAACTTAGTCCAGGAGGTCCCAGGATTCTCTAAGTTCAGTAACCTCAGTTTCCCGGTGAGTGTCGCGTTAAGACGCTCGCATAAACCGTTAGCTTGAGGGTTATTTGCTGTGGTTAGTAGAGGTTGTATCCCGTTCTTTATTAAGAATCTCCTGAACTTTGGGGAAGTAAAAGCAGGTGCCCGGTCCGAAAGAAGGCGTTTTGGGCGGCCACACTGCAATACCTTTTTGAGACACTGAATGTATGTGATTATATTAGTTGACTTACTGGGGAAGGTCCATGTATACCGACTTAGGTGATCTACAATTACGTGTAAGTATGACTTAGAATTACCGTATTTAGAAAAACCTGAAATAGTGTCTATAGATAACATATCGAAGGGTTGTAAAGCTATAGGGGGGCGTTCTAATCTACCATATAACGGACCTTTCGGTTTCTTTATAAGTTGGCATGTGGGACAAGACCTATTATACTTAACTATAGATTTGGTCATTCCACACCAAGTATACTGTGTGGAGATGAGCCTAATCATTTGGGATACACCAGGATGGTTATATTCTAAATGTACTTTATTAATTAGCGTATGTTGTAAGGAGGGGGGAACTATAATCTTGACAATACCTTTACGTTTGATTGTATGGAGGCCATCTATATTTGTTTTGATAAGTGTAGATGGAGGTAATTGGGGTTGTTTTTCTATTATTTGGGTGGTCGTGAGAAAACCACATAAAGGATTGCGGGACAGTAGGTCTGCCTCGTACTGCGTTTTACCTTTTATATATTTTATATCGTATTCGTACGCGGACATCTTTAAGCTCCACCTAAAAAGTCTACCCGTTGGGTTTTTTATGGTTTTTAACCATTGTAATGCATGGTGGTCCGTAAAAATTGTGAATCTTACACCTGCGAGATAGATGCGGAATTTTTCCACACTATCTATCACAGCAAGGCATTCCAACTCTGTGATGGTATAATTTTTCTCATGGGGTCGGAGTGCTCTGCTGTAATATTGCACGGGGTGTAGAGTGCCGTCTGGATGTTGTTGTTTTAGGATGCCAGCTATTCCCTGAAGTGAGGCATCACAGAATAGTTGACAGGGTAACCCTTCTTTAAAGAGGTGTAGTACCGGTTTCGTGGTCAGACATTCCTTTAGAGTGTCAAATGAATGTTGGCATTTTGCATCCCAGTGCCATGGGGTATTTTTCTTAAGTAGGTTATTGAGGGGGTTCCTAATGCGGGCGTGATCTTTTATAAATTTATTATATACATTAATGGAGCCTAAGAATGATTGAAGGGATTTAACGCTAGTGGGGACCTTAATGGCATTAATTACATCTAAATTTTTCACTAATGGAGTGTATGTGCCTGATGATATGGTATAGCCTAAAAATTCTATTGTAGTTTTAAAAAAGTCACACTTATTATAATTTAATCTAAAATTTTCCCTATTACACATATCAAAAAATTGCTGTAAGTGATCTAAATGTTCTTCTATGGAATTTGAAAAGATAATGAAATCGTCGAAATAATGTGCTATAAAACCTAACCTATTTCTTTGCAATATCTGACTGACTGCTCGCTCATACACCTGGGGCCCTATTTTAATCCCGTATGGTAATCTTTTGAAATTATACTGACCCTCTAACGTGACAAAAGATAATAAATTTCTATCAGGGGGACTTATTTCGATGGACCAGTATGCTGATGAAAAATCGGCGCGTGAGTAAATTTTGGCGTTGGCTAATTTATCTAAGATATTCTCTATGAGCGGAAGGGGGTGAACATCGGGGACAATTATCTCGTTCAGGCGGCGGTAGTCTACGCAAAATCTTTTTGTCTTATCCTTTTTAGTAACTAAAGTAACGGGGGATGAATAGGGGGAGAAAGAAGGCTCTATAATATCATATTCTAGCATTTTCTCTACTTGTTCTTGTATTTCACGTTGATCTGAAAGAGATGTACGATACGGTCTGAGTGCAATTATTTTGTCTGATTTTGTCCTAATATTGATAGGGGGAATTTTCAGTTTTGGGATGTTATATTTGTTAGTAGAAAAAATATTTGGGTAATTCTTAATAATATTCTTAAAAGTTAAAGGGATATCAGTCCTAACACATAAATTACAAGACTCATTAAAATTTTTACATGGATGTTCAGAGGGATATAGTGGGGGTAATACATATAAATGGGGAAAATGAGCTAAAGTTTGGCTGGGTGCATTTTTGTCATAATTGGTAGAAGTCTTGGTCAAGGTAATGGGACATGGTATAGGATGGACATTTTCCCCTTGTAATGATGGAGAATGTGAATTAGGCATGTTTTTTAAATGACCCATATTGGGCGGATTGTGGTTACTCTCTCCATTATTACATGGGGTTACATAGGTTATATGGTACCATTTCTTAGACAAAGGAGCATCACATTGATAAATAGAATGATTATATAAATTTAAGGTCAAACAAAATTGACTAATGGAATTTAATGACAGTATACCAAAAGGTAATAAATTATCTATTATATAAAATTTAATTGTTTTTGTAATTTTTCCAATGGTAGTGGTCAAAAAGGTATATCCTATCGAATTTATTCGGGTAGATATGGAATTGATTAATATATGGCATGGATATAATTTTAAAGGATTAGATAAGTTTCTACAAAGATGGCTAAAAATATTTAAATTAATTATGTTAATAGAGGCTCCTGTGTCTAAGAGGAATGGGCAATACAAATTATTAAAAATTTTAGGTTTACATAGAATATTGGATAGTTTAGGGACGAAAACTGGAGTTTTCGTTGCCTGGTGGGGTGTGAGAAGACCTGGGGGTCGGCACGGGAAGGTAGGTTGTGGGCGACATTTTGTTCAGGTGGGAAAGAATGTGCCGTAGGTTGGCCGTGGTAGGCCTGCTGCCTGTAGGGTAGCCTGTTCATGGAACATTCATTGTTCCAGTGATCACCTTGGCAGTATTTGCATGGTGAGGGTGGTTTCCTGGCACCTGAAGGGTATCTTAGGGTATTGTTTGGTGAAAAAGTATTGTAGTTCCTTCCCCTAGAAGGGGTTCTGGTATCACGGTGAAAAGCACTGGTGTTGGTAACGCCTTGAAGTGGTTCGGAGGACGTAGGGAGTGAATTGGTCCCTTTTATTCTATTCATGGTAGAGTACCATTCGGTCAAGGTTTTAGGGGCTATGGCCCTCATGAGGCGCTGATCACTGGCCTGGAGGCCTTCTGTTAATGCTTCTACTATGATGGGGTTGGTAAGGCCTAGTTGTAAACCCTTTGTTATTTTTTGACGGTAATATTCTCCTAATTGGATCTGATTATTTAATTTAAACGTTAAAAATTTGGTGAAGGTGACCTCGGATTTTCCGGGGTAGAGGTCTATGAGAGTTTGTTTGGCTTGACTGTATGGTAGCGAGGCTAAATTCAGTTCGTTGTAGAGGGAGAGGGGCTCACCTTTGAGTAGCGTGCGGAGCCGGGCTTGCAGCGTGGCGTCATCCTGCGGTCCCTCGCTTGTCCGCTCGAGTTGTTGGATGAAGTTGTTTGCCGCGTAGGATCCATCGAAAGGGGAGATGAGGGTTTCTTCCACCCGAGGTATGGCTAGCCCCCGAATGGAGTCTGTTAAGCGGCTTACTAGGTCTTCGTAGTGGGGCTGTATGTTGGTAAGGGCATCCGCGAAGTACTCGTTTCCGGCCTCCGTCATCCTCTGCATGTCGTTGTCCTCAGTCATCCTGTCGACTTTAAACGAGTTCTGTAGTAAACCCGATGTGGAATGTGCTGGGTGCAGTCGTGGTAGTGTGTGCGTGATGGGATTTTCCGCACTGGGACAACAAGAGACAGAGGCAGGTCTAGGTGGTAACTTCAAGAGGAAGAGGTAGACCACGGACGAAGGCAGCGGACCACGGCCGACGCGGATAGAAGGATGAGAGAGGCCCCACTGACTGTATAACGGTGTCGCACTGAAACAACTACAACTATCTATCTATCTGACGAAACTTTCCAACGACCCCTATATATAGCAACTCTCAGCCGTCTACCCTGGCCTTGAATCTCATTGGCTGCTGGTCAAGCTGTTTGTTTGCTCAGGCGTAACGGCGCGCCTCGGTGTCTAGCCTTTCATCTCAGGTTTTGGTTTCGATGGATTGATTTTGGTTTCTATAGTCTGACCTTGGCCGGCCACCGTGTCTACCTCCCTCTTTGCTTTATTTGATATCCATCTTACAAGGTTGATACATATTTAGATAGAGATGGGATTACAATAAACATCAAAAATATACTACATATATATATAACATTAGAAAGATATATGATTAAAATTTGTTTTTTTTTTTAATTTGGTAAAGCATATATGGCTCGTATATATTTAATCAAAGGAACATCACAGTCCTCTTCAGAAAAAAAATTAAAGCATTTGGTAAGGCGTTAGAAATACATTTATAAATATGTATATACTAGCCGAATGAGAGACCCGGGGTTTACCCAATTAAATGCTTTTATTCAAATACTATTCGTTACAATTATAAATTGGCGCCGTAGATGTCACTCTTGTGAAACGTCCCGCCCCAAACCATCGGCCGGGAATCGAACCCGGGGCGCCCGCGTGGCAGGCGAGCATTCTACCACTGAACCAAAAGCAAACGGTGACAGAAGTGTCTCGCGCATTGGCGGCACCAAATGATGGGGGGGGGGGGGCAAAGGTGGCGTGATCGTAGCCGACCAATAGGAGGGCGCCGGCAAACCGTGACAGAGGCCATGACGCTCGTAACTGTATATAGAATATATTTATAAAATCTTGCCAAATGCTTTATTTTTTATTTTTCCTGACGAGGTCAAAAGAATTTTGTCAAAACATCAAGAAAATAAAAACCTTTTTTGGCCGAAATGTCTCTTATTTTTGAGAATTATGAATTCCGTCCAGGCAACCTCTATCTTCAAAATCTATACTCTTGAATATCTACTACAGTAGAACCTCCTTGTAAAGGACAACACCTAATTGCAGAGCCAAAGTGTCCTTTAGGGATAAGTGTCCTCTTACCTGAGAGTTGTTAAATAATAAAAATGGTAATTTTTCAAATGAAAACTGTCCTTTGTAGAGAGGTGTCCGCTAGAGGGAGGTTCTACTGTATTAGAATTGAAATTATTTTACTGAATTTTATTTGATTTTTGAAAAATACTTCAAAGATAAAAATTAATGAGACAAATAGTGAATCCTCATAGTGGTATCGCTAGTTTGAAGCAAGGGTTCTCCAATGATGAATCAGGTTTTTCTTTCTATATAAATAAAGATGAAATCTCTGTGTGTGGTGTGTGTGTTTATCTAAATACGTTTGTTCAATATTTGACCTATCTGGATGAAATTTTGACACGATATAGCGATTAGCCTGGATTAAATTATTTTTCTATTATACCCTGCAGTTTCTATGTTTATATTATTTAAAGCTACAAAAAGTAACCTAATTTGTTCTAAATACAGTTAAACTTGTCTATAGCGCCCCCTCTAAATAGCGCCTCCCTCTCTATAGCGTCCGATTTTAAATACGTAGTACGATGCGATTTACATTAAAAATGACCTGTCTATATCACTCCCTCTCTATAGCACCATATTTTGGTGAGTCCCAAGAGGGGGCGCTATAGACAGGTTTAACTGTATATGCTTTGGTTTATTTAAATAAACATAGATAATTTAATTATAAGGCAATAAAAAGCGCCCTTTATATATAATAAATAAGAGAATTAAAGCACGAATGTTACTTTTACACATAAAACAAACTTCTACTATCCTTGATGCAATGAAAAAATATTGGAAAGGTTTGATTCATCAGTAGTGAAGCCTTCCATACATACGTACATACATAAATGTTTGTCTGTGGATGATTCACTACTTTATCCAATTTCTTAGAGAAGTTAACAATTAATTTTTTGAATAAATGATAAATTCTAAATAACTATTTTAACCCCCCCCCCCCGCCTCTTGGGAATGTACACAAAAAAAAACAGAACTTGTCTAAAATGTTTTAAATATCACCACCATATCTATGTTTTCTTATATATTTTTAAAAGTCTTTAAAATCCCAAGTTTTTGTTGTTTTTTAATTAATCCCTAATTTGAGCAAAAAACAACAGAAATTATCTAAATTTTTTAAACTATCGCCATAGCTATATTTTCTTATGTATTTTTACAAGATTTTAAGATTCCTAGTTTTTTTTTTAATAAGCTCTGGTCTACATCAGGTAATTATACAGCTTGTCACATAGAAAAATACGGAAAAACAAATGTTAAATATATAAATTTATATTAGATAATAAAAGGCATATATTGAATTTAATAAAATATTTATAAATATTTTATTAAATCCAATAAATGCCTTTTATTATCTAATGAATTAAGTATGGATTGCTCTATTTTCAAAATAAATTTATATATAGATAACCCTAGCAAAGAACAGGAATATCTATGTTTACAAAGCGGTCTCTCATGAGAGGTCCAGCTGTTCGAAACTCCAGACACTAACATCCAATTATTTAAAACTAGCTGAATAACTCAGTTTTATCCATCTTACCCACGAGTGAATGTTTTAACATGAAAATGCACTCATGGACAAAACTTAAGAAAGTTATATCTTCTAGAACGTATATATCGGTATTCGGACAATAACTCTAAAAGATATTTGATACAGTGACCTTTATTGAAGACACACGAAATAACCAAGTGTGAACAAAATTGCCTCTGTCTCCTTTAAAGGAAGAGACAACTGGCAATATCAAAGACTTTCCACTTCCTTAAGCTTTGTCTATGAAGTCGTTGTTTAAATATTTTCTTACATCTAAATATGTATCTATAATAGACCCACTTTATAAGTTATATAGAGCTTATTTTAAAAGATTAGAAATTAATTTTAAAAAATCTTCTGAAAAATATTTAATTTATCTTAATATAAAAATTGCGATTCCATTAAATTCCTTTAAAATTGGTTGACAAAAAGAAGTATAAAGAAAATACATAAAGATATTTGAAATATATTAAAAACAAAAAAGGCATCTCCTGACCACGAGCACATGGGCTTTTTAGATGGCAGAGCTCCATCTAGTGGAGCAAAAATAAACTAAACGTTTATTTAGCTTGCTCCGTGATATTTGGCCAACCCAATTTCTTGACAAATCAAGAAAAGCCATCCACGAACGCGTTTCGCGCTGTTGGCGCTCGTCAGCGTGGAGTAGGCTGTAACCACTGCGACCAAAAAGATTTTTTGGTCCCAATGGCCTCCTTCGAAATCAAGAAATGGGTATTTAATTAAATGGGTAAATAAACGTTTGGTTTAGTCTTGCTCCACTAGATGGCGCTCTGCTATCTAAAAAAAAACACATGTGCTTGTGGTCAGGAGATGTTTTTTTTTATTTTTAATATCAACACCTGACCCACTCATTTTTTTTTTCAATCGTTTTTTCAGATTAACCCTTAACTGGACGGGTGATTTTTTCTTACGTAACTGGACGGGGTGGGTAGATTCAACCCACTTATGTACCTTTACGAAATAAGCGCTAAATAATGAATTAAATCAATATTTGAAAGATTATTTAATGATTACAAATGTTAATATACAGACTTTGACTTCTAAAAATTCTAAATATAATCTATTTACAGTTTTCACAAATAATTAAGAAATGTTTTTTACAGACGCTTAGTTGACATACAGAGCATAAGGTTTTCACTTTTCCCGCATTTTTTTATGGACATTTGTAGCACCTTTTTGGAGTATCAGATTCTTGTGGCATCGTAGATCCTCTTGATGTACTTGAACCATCATTATTTTTGAATTTTTTTATTGTCGTCTGTAATTCCAGCGGGAGGGAATTTAGATTACGTGTGGCCAGGTGTTCATCAATCAAGGATCTCCCAAGATCAACAATAAAGGTACTTCTTTCTTTTTGATCCTTTTTATCAATCTGATAGTTGAAGATGATGTAAGAATTCAGAGCTGTGATATCTAAAAGGGCATAAAAAAGTGCCAAAGGCCATCTTCTGGATCGACAAGAGGTAGAAAAATTAGAGACCATTTGGTCAATGGTATCTACACTTCCTTTTGTTAGATTATAATCCATTATAATGTCAGGTTTTCCTGTTGTTTTATCACATTTATTGTCATGATGCATCGAAGATATAAGGATTACTGATTTTCTTTTTTTTGGGAACATAGGAGACTAAAGTTTTTGTTCCAGAGAAACCAAAAATAGATGTTCCTGATTCTCTTTTAGGATGCGGTTGGAATTGTGGTGGAATCTGAGGTTTGTTCTTTCTCATCGTTCCTAAATATGTAAGGCCATGTTCTTTCAACTTATCAACTAATTCTATTGAAGTAAACCAGTTGTCTGCTGTAATATTTCTATTACTCTTCCAAAGTGGTCGACTAATATCTAAAACTATTTGTGTTGGCAGGGATAGTTCTTTTGACTTTGGAGTTTTAGATTTTCCTGTATATACCATTGCATTATACATATAATGTGTTCTTGAGTCTGCTAGTATCACTATTTTTATCCCATATTTATTAGGTTTTGAGGGTATATAAATTTTGAATGGACATTTTCCCCGAAACCCTACAAGCATTTCGTCAACAGTAAGGTATTCAGCAGGTGTATAACAACTTTGAAATTTTTCAATAATGGTTTGGAAAATATCTCTTATGGGTGAGAGTCTATCTACTTTGCATCTTGTCTTGAAATTATCAAATCTAATACAAAGTAATAGAAAAAGGAAACGCTTCACACTCATTACAGAGCGAAAAATGTCACGGCCTGTTCCATCAGAGGCAAACAAAGATTCTACATTTTCATGACCTGATTTGTAAACTCCAGCTAGATACAACAAACCTAAGAATGCTCTTATTTCTATTTCACTTGTAAAATTTGAGTAAGTACTTTTGGTCAAATCTGAAATTCTTTGGCGAAATTCTTCAATTTTTGCATTTGTAAATTCAGATATTTGTTTTATAATTGCGGCAGTAAAAAATAAGTTGAATATATCTATGCTACAATTTGGCTTCGGTTTAGCAGGGCCTTTCAGACCAGGTAAATGTGTAATTATGTTATGAGAACGGGTTCTTCCAATTATTGCATGATTCTTGTTCCACTTATAGCCATTTTTCCCAATGAAACAATTACTTGAAGACATTTGAACAGTGGTAAGAATTGAATCACATTCCTCATCTGTACTGACATCTGAAGATTCGTTCAATGAATAATTTTCAGTTTCAGAATCATCGTCAAAATTCTTATTCAAAATTTCGTCTTCCATTATAAATAGAATTTCAAAAATAAAAAGTCTTACCTTGATAAAAAAAAATTAAGGAAGTTGTTTTTTTTTAATCTAAAAGAATAAATTCTACTTAGCCAAAGAAAGAAGTCTTATTTTATGAATGGAAGCTAAAAAATAGCGGAAGAAAGCGACTCGAGAATGAGCAATCAGCTATAACCCTAACATGAAAAATTCTCACGCTTCTGGACGGCATGGGCGGAATCCGCCCACACATGCAAATTTAACCGCCCTCCCAAAACTTATATTTTTAAACGATGAATGGAAATTGTTTGTATCACTGTAAAATTAGAATACACCAAAGCTGTTAGCTCTCAGTAAACGAAAAATATATTTTTTTCCTATATTAAGTTTATGCATGGGCGGAATCTACCCAACCCGTCCAGTTAAGGGTTAATATATGTACAAAAGATGCACTAATCCTTTTAATTAATCATCAGAACAATGGCACTATGCATCACCCTAGTGAAAAACTTTACCAGTAATGATAAAAGAATGAGCAACAAGACCTGTTATGGAAAATACAGACAAAAAGCCAACAACCTGTATACCATGGTTCGAGCTATGGCCCTCATCAGTACAGGGACGGCTTCGATTTCTTAATATATTACGAGAGGATTTATGAAATCTGTCGAATTTACCAAACAGGTGTTTGAACTGGTGAAATTGCAAGGGCCAATTTTTTCCTTTTTTACGATTTAAATTTTATGTTAGATTAATAAATGTTAACAGTTTTATGGATAAGCTCGCAGAATAATAGACAAACACATGGAGAAAATTATATAAAAATGTATCAATAGTTTTATTTTATTAACTTTAAGATATGAGAGGGTAACACGCTCGATTCCCGACAATAAGTCGGTGGATGAGAGGGTAACACGCTCGATTCCCGACAATAAGTCGGTGGATGAGAGGGTAACACGCTCGATTCCCGACAGTCATGAACCGGGATTGAATCCCGCGTTAAAAATTGTTTAATATGTGAATAACCTTCACATATTATTCATTGTTCAATTATCATGAACTAGGTTGCTCTTGCTGAGCGGTACCTATTAATGTGATTTGAACCAGGTAACTTTAAGATGGTTAAAACCTTCGATTCCCGACAGCCATGAACCGGGATCGAATCCCGCATTGTACTTTTTTTTCTGTTAGAACCTGTTCATATTTTCATTGTAAATAACATAAGTTATGTTGCTCTTTTTGAGTGGTACCTAATAAAGTTATTTTGGAACTGGAATTCGAGATTTTTCTCCACAAAAATGTTCTTTAACTTCATTTACACACCAGAGAATAGCTCTATATGAATTAAATATTTGGAAACTATTATAGACGCGTATGATTCTTTTAAAAAATTAAACAATTCCCACTATGAAAAAAATGTTAAAAGAATCATACGCGTCTAGACAGCGACAAGTTTCAATATCTTGTGTAATCTATGTCGCCGGGAACCAGAGCTAGTAAACTGGTTGATAGTTATTCTCTGATTGCCGAGAATTACCCCAAATTCGGCGGTTAGGATCTCTGTCAAAGTTTCTATCACTTTGGGGTAATTCTCGGCAGTCAGAGGATAACTATCAACCAGTTTACTAGCTCTGGTTCCCGGCGACATATTTCCAATTTTCATAACAGATGGTGCGCTAATGTTTCATAATTAAAATTAAATATTTATTAACATTAAAAAAATGTTATTTGTAGTTTTATCAATATTCAAGAAAAAAAAAGGATTGCAAATAAATGTAAATGAACTATGTTGATATTTGATGTATGTAAAAAATGTTTCATTTTTTAAAAAGTAAAATTTTGAGAATCTAGGAAAAGTAGAGATAATTAAGTAAATATCCATTTTTACTCCAAAATTAATGAAAACTTTATGAATTTATTTTACTGTTTGCTCTTCCATTCTCTAAGGATCTTTCACTCTTGATTTATCCCGGATTCCTGGAGCGTACTAAAGTCGCTAACTAATAAAAATGGTGAATTTTAAGTATTTTTTATTATTAACAACATGATAACTCAGGCTCCTGGAGCGTATCCATATACAGTAGAACCTCCCTTTAGCGGACACCTCTCCACAAAGGACAGTTTTCATTTGCAAAATTACCAATTTTTACAATTTAGTAACTCTCCAGTCCAGAGGACATCTCTCTCTAAAGAACACTTTGGCTCTGTAATTAGGTGTTGTCCTTTACAGGGAGGTTCTACTGTGTCGCCAACTACCCGGTCTGTCCTACAGTTTAGGAGTCTGTATTGGTAGCCTTAGTAAACCAGTTCACCAAGTATTTCCAGGCCGGTTTGTTTCTTGGTAGATTCAATAGGGAAGTATCATTGAATGAGGGCAGTCCAAGAAGTGTAGCCGTCTAAAATCTCTTATTTTATATATTTTTTTATTTATTTCGTCTCAGTTCACAGGTGTTACATTCGAGCACAGCTCGCGAGTCACCTTGTCCTGGCTATTTACACATGGCGAGTTGGTGGAGTAGAAGTGGTCCCCCTAGACCTTGCAGGAGGGCAGCTGTTGGGCGATGAGCTCTTAACTAAGCGTCAGGGCCAGGTCGTCGGAATCGGGGATTGATATCTCCTTTATTTTGTAGAATATCTTGTATGGTTGGATTATATATATCGAATTTTGCATTTGAAGGTATAATTTCTTAACGGAAGTTTGGTACATATCTTCTAGATCGGGTTGGTTCAAGTCCTCCTTCAGTATCTTGTTTAATAGGTTGAATGGAGCTCCTATACTTGTCCGAAGGCAGATTCTCATGAATGCGTTTATCCTATTTTTGTCTGTGGTTGTAATATATTTGCACCAAACTGGGAGTGCGTATTTTACTATCGGGAGATTTTAAATATTAAAAATCCGCCCCATTTTATTGTCTCTACTTGGTCAAATAATAATATTTCACAGGTTATTTATATTGATATAGCTTTTTTTTATTTGGAAGAAGTCAAATATAAAAGAATATTTTTTTAGAATAATTTTATCGTGTGTGTGATTCAAATATGTATGTTATATTTTATTAAATTCCTTTCGTTTTTTCTGCAGCTTATGCAAATAGAGCTAGCCTTTTAATATATTTTATTTTCAATAAAAAATGTTTGCACCTTTTCATTGTTAGTTTTGTACTTTACTAGTGCAATGTATTCTTGACAATATTTTCTCTTTGACTAGCCGAATGCCCCGGGATACGCTCGTTTTTTACCCGAGTATATTTTTATCTTAGTGTGTATAAATAAAAAAATTCTTTCTTTTTTAACTCAAATTCGTTACGATTATATATTATAGCCACCCATACTAATCTATTTATTAATTTGATTGTCTTTATATAATTTTTCCTGTATATAAATATCATATTACCATTAAGGTACTATTACTTTTTTCTTGCATGTATCCTACATTTCTGCATGGAGAATCTGTATAAGACTAAAAGGTCTTAATAAAGCTTTCTGTAGTTATTGTATATTATAACCACAACAATGTTGAGTTTCTTTCCGAGTGAAAGTTTGATGTAACAAATAATGATTTTAACAAACATTTCTCATTATGATTATATCTTAGAAATTACCTCTCTGTTTAGCATAGTTTTAAATGAATAATTCTCTAAAATATTGCATATTTTCATTATAAAATATTCCTTAAAATTTTCTTCAATCTGTAAATTGTTTTCCTCGAATACACACAATACTTCAAAGTTTGATTTCACTTAACTATATTTGCATAACAACCCTTTGTACATATTTCAATTGTGTTGATATTTCTCTCTTTTCATCTAACTAAAATTTTCATACTAATTCTTGAACATCTTTCAATATATTTCTTTCCTCTCTCTCTCTCTTTCAATGTTTAGTTTACCTTTGTAGTGTAAGTGTCCCTAGGGGGACATATAGCTCTAAGTCGAAATATATATTTTTTTTTAAATAAGAATATGATTATATCTTATAATCACTTTAAAGTGGAAAAAATAATTAGAAAAATAATATTTTTTTAAATGAAAATCAAATAATGATGATTATTGTGATTAGGATGATGAGATCAGTAGAGCTTTAATTGGGGGAAATCTTCATAAGTACTAATTATAGTAATAATAATATAATCATGGATAAAATTTATCAAAACAATATTGGTCTGACAAACATTCACTCAGGGGGGGGGGTCATTCAGTCACTATATCATAATTATGATTATTTTTGTTTTAATGTCCATCTATACAGAGAGCCAAACAACAACTGACTCACCCGTGCAGCCGAGGTCACGCACCGCTGCGTCACGTGGGGAAACATAGGTAGATGTTTTCTTACATCTTCTCAGCACATCCCCCTTTTTAAGACTTGAAATATATATATACATTACAAACTTTAAATGCATAATATAATTAATAATGAAGGCGATCCACAGGTTTAACAATTCGTCCACTCCGGGTTCTTATCTGGCCGTCTTCTGAGTCGTTAGAGGGATGATCCACAACTGGGGTCTTTTCATTTTCAACCAGTTCCTCCCCCGAAAAGGTCGGCGTCGATGGGTCGGCTGGATTTTGCACTGTAACTCCTTTTCGTAGATGGAACCTGTTTCGACGTAAAGTCCCAACTGGAGTATCAACTATATATGACCTTGGTGTCGATGCCTTCTTCTTTACAATCCCCCAGGTTCGCATATCTGTAATCCAAACCGTGTCACCTTCGGATAGCTCCTCCATGTCCGTAGCTCCGCAGCGTCGATCATATCTGGATTTCATATCCTTTCTCCTTCTCCCCTCCTTTCTATTCAGGGTCCGAGAGTCCACCAACTTTGGATTAAGATTCCCTGGTGCAATTGGCAAGGTCGTTCGGAGTTTACGTCCCAGATGGTTCACCATGCCAAGAAATCCTCTTACGCCATGAACATCTGTCGGAGCAGGCATCCTCGCCACCGCTTCGATTTTCGCTGGACCTGGTCGAATACCGTCTTCATCCAGTATGTGCCCAAGAAAATTAATTCTTGGCACGCCGAAGACACACTTGGCCTTGTTTAGTGTAACTTTCGCCTCTTTCAGTTTTCGGAGCACTAAACGAAGAATTCGATCGTGAGTCTTGTAGTCGGAGGCAAATATCAGGATATCGTCCAGGTAACACATTACACCGTCCATGCCTTGCAAGATTATTGACATAACTCTCTGAAAATACTCTGGGGCGAGTGAGATTCCAAATGGCATTCTGCAGTATTTATATCTCCCAAAAGGAGTGATGAAGGTCGTTAAATGCTGGCAGTCCGGGCTCAACGGAATCTGGTGAAAGCCACTGTTCGCGTCCAGTTTCGAAAAGAATCTTGCTTCCCCCAGTTGCCCCAGCATGTGCTCCACCACTGGCATGGGATGCACTTCGCGCTGTACATGTTCGTTCAGCCTTGAGAGATCCACACAGAGTCGTATGTCGCCATTCGGTTTACCAGCAATCACAGTCGGTGCACACCATTCAGTCGCAACGTTAACTTGTGCTATGATTCCCGCCTTCTCGAGCTCTTCCAATCTTGTTTTGAGCTTTTCCATCAAAGGTATTGGTACCCGTCGAGGAGTATGCACAGCATATGGTTTTGCTCCATGTTTCAATTTGATTTCGTAAGGGTTTCCGATCTGTCCCAGTCCTTCAAATACTTCGGGAAATTCCTTGAGCGGTTAATTCTCGTCGCAACCACTTCAATCCGCCTCGCCAGGTTCAAGAGCTCACATGCCCGGCGACTCAGAAGAGGTTCACTCAAACGACGAATGACATAAATCTTCTCCTTGATTTCATAATTGCCATTTCGCAGCGTTGATATAAACATACCCACAGTCTGAAGTTCGGAGAATTCAGCAGCTCAAAGGTTGATATCACTTTCCACTAGTCGTTGCTGTCCCATTATCTTCTTGAAGAGACACAGAGGAACACATGTAACATCCGCCTGGGAGTCGAGCTTGAACTTCAGCTGTTTCCCGTTCACTTGGATTTCTGCTGTCCATCGCCTCCTGCACTCGTCTTCATCATCATCGAGATTAGATGAATCCTCCACAGCTGAGACCTCCAGGAGAAAACCAATTTCTTCATCAAGTTCAGAAACTGCTTTGACTTCCGCAGTCTTCGCCTGCTTATCTGGGCAGCAATTTGCAAAATGGCCTGTTTTTGAACACAGGTTACATTTCTGTCCTTCAGCACGGCAAGCCTGTCCTTCCCTGTGGGTGAAACCTCCGCACTTTAGACATCGTGATCTTGTTTTGGCTGACTTCTCCTTCTTCCTCGAAGGCTGCTGTTGTTGTTTCGGTGATTGTTTCTTCGAGTTGAACTTCACCTGACTGACCTTTTGGCTTGTTGAGGGACGCTGCAGGTCGACTTGCTGCTGTCGAACGGCTTCCTGCTGTCGAACCATTTTCACCGCCTTTTCCAAAGTCAGTTCGCTGTCCAACTGCATTCTTTCAGATAAAGCTTTGTCCCTCACTCCAACCACTATTCGGTCACGAATCAACTGCTCATGAAGACCCTCAAATTCGCAACTATCAGCCAATTTGTACAATGAAGTGATGAATTCGTCCACTGGCTCCCGATCCTCTTGGATTCTTGAATTAAATTTCGCACGTTCGTAGATAATATTCTTCCTGACACAGAAGTGGCTGTCGAACGCCTTGAGGACGGAATCAATTTTCGTTGCCTCTTCCTCCTTTTCGAACTTGAAGGTCCTGAATATATCATCCGCGCGGTCGCCCATCAAGTACATGAACAAATCGATCTTGTCCGCCTCCTCTTTCTTCTTCATTCCACTGACCACGAGGTATCGTTCGAATCTCTTCCTCCATTTGGGCCATTCGTTGGGAGTCGAGAAGTCGAAAGTTTCTGGAGGTTGAATCTGAGCCATGTTGAATTATCTTCCAAGGTACGCAAAAATCGATATTTTGCAATATACGGGTTCGTATTTTATCCAGTTATCGCTGCCACCATGTTTTAATGTCCATCTATACAGAGAGCCAAACAACAACTGACTCACCCGTGCAGCCGAGGTCACGCTCCGCTGCGTCACGTGGGGAAACATAGGTAGATGTTTTCTTACATCTTCTCAGCACAATTTTGTACCTTCAAAATATGCAATTTTGTTTATTATTTGTCTAATTATATATAGGCTTTGAAGGGCTTATATTTTTCACACACATTGCTTTATTAAGACCACCGGTCTAATACAGATTCACCGAAGAAAGGAAGCATAGATGGAGCTCCTATACTCCAGTCAGCACAGAACCCAACAACAGCCTACAGGTCCGACGCATGTCCAGTGGCCACACGTTCCTTTGTACATACGTCAAGGTTAGCGTATCACTGAACAGGCTAGTGTGGAATCAGCTGCGTTTTAGTCTTCACTTTCCTCATCCAAATGGACAACGACATTCGGCGAGTCAATTAATCACCTCCGAACGGTGACTGCGGTCTTGTAGAATTTATATAAACCAAAAAGAAGACCTTGATCAAACATCATTGTATTCAACTAGTTATATATTTGTTGACTATCAGATTGAGACAAGGATAATGAAAGACTTATATGTTAATATATTTAGAAATTAACTCTTTTTAGTATTGTTTTAATTGAATTATTTTCTATCTAGCATATTTTCATTCTAAAATATTCCTTAAAACTTTTTTTAATCTGTAAATTGCTTTTCTCGAATACACACAATACTTTACAATTTGATTTAATTTAACTAAAATTGCATACCAACCCTTTGTACATATATCAATTGTGTTAAATTTTTTTATCTTTTCATCTAACTAACCTGCATACTAATTCTGTACGTATGTAAAATATCTTTCTTTCTTTTCTTTCAAAATTTTTGTTTATCTTTAAAGTGCCAGTGTCTCTAGGGGGACATAGCGCTCTAGGTCGAAATAAAGAAGACATATATGTTAATCTATATATTCATGTAGGGACATGTAAAATTTCCAAAAAGTCTATTCAGTAATTTAGTGAGGAAGAATTAACAACATCAAATTTTCTTGACAAGAATAGATTCAGCAGTTTGATAATTTATTGTGAGAAAAAATATTCAAATTTTACGTGAATAATAAAGAGATAGTGTGATGTATGTTGATTAATTAAATCATAAATAATCATTAATATATTTTATATTCAACTTATCATTTAAGATGTTATACAGTTAAACCTGTCTATAGCGCCCCCTCTTGGGACTCACCAAAATAGGGTGCTATAGAGAGGGGGTGCTATAGACAGGTTATACAGGTATATACACCTATAGACAGGTCACTTTTAATGTAAAATATTTACATTTTAATGTTTAAAAGCGGGCGATATAGAGTGGAAGGAACTATTTAGAGGGGGCGTTATAGACAGGTTTAACTGTATTTATATATAGCATTTTTAAAATAAAAATATGCTTCTTTCGTTTAATAGCTATTTAATATTTATGTTGTTTTTGTTTTGTACTAAATAAACTTAGTGCGCAATGTTTTTCGATATTTTTATAAATATTTAACACGTGTAACCCTCTTTTTTTATTTACAAAGACATACGACACTAAGACTTCACATCAATATTTCATACCAAAACACAGTCACGCACAACACAACACCCATTATATATTGATTACACGTATCATGAAAACAACTAAATACAACTAGAAACAAAATTCAATTTTTTCTCTAAAATCCTTCCCTTTTTTTCGATTTGACTCCATAAAAGGTCGAAGAGATTGGTATAGTTGTAAAGTTTAGTAGTAAACAACTGTCAGGTTAACTTTTGACAAGACCCTGCCTGGTACCAATCTATTTCCATCCTGGTTGAACCATTATGATTTCCATTCAAAAATATACAAAAAAAATTCTAATTATGTTGCTTCCAATATTTGCACTAAGAATTCTTATTATAATCTAAAACTTATTTTTTTAAATAGAAAATACAAAAAGATATACTCTTTTACTACTTTTTATATACTTTATACTTTATATTCCTTTATCCTCTTTATTTGTTTGAAAAAAATATTATCATGATTCTGCCTTTAGCTCTTTATTCCACTCTATCTTTACCTTTATACAAATTCCCGTAAGTTATGGAAGATGATATAAAGACACTGAACTCAGTAAGAGAATGAAAATAATCCATACAGCTATATATAGAGTCTATAATGATTTTAAAGTATTACAGTTAAACCTGTCTATAGCGCCCCCTCTAAATAATGCCTTCCTCTCTATAGCGCCCGATTTTAAACATTAAAATGTAAACATTTTGCAATAAAAGTGACCTGTCTATAGCACCCCTTCTCTATAGCACCCTATTTTGGTGAGTCCCAAGAGGGGGCGCTATAGACAGGTTTAACTGTTTATATACATTTTGATATGGTTTAGGACTGGCTGTAATAGTAGATTCTATGTAATGTAGAACAGGCCTACATCAAGTTGTTACTAAAATTAAAACTTTATTAATGAACTGAAAAATAGAATTAATTCCCTAAATATTAATTTGTTTTTCATATAGAGCTCAAAGTGCGTTCTTCTTATATATTAAACAGCACTTATCTAATATAAAATGTATATCCCCAACCATCTATTGTGTGGGACTATTTCAACTTCACTTCTGATAAATGTCAACACCATTTTTATTTCCTCTCAATTAAATTACCGCTAATCTAAATTAACCTGTTTATCTCCCCTTTACTAAATTAGTTTAGAGAAAGTTATATAGCACGTGTTAATTATTTATAATAATTAGAAACTAGGAGAATGATTTGGGAAACTACCGAGTTTTTACCGAGTGTATATAGAGATACTTGCTTTTTTAAATCTAATTTCAAATAGGTTAATAGTCTTGGAATCCAGCCAACGGCTTCTATACAGATTGTGAAAATTAATTTAAATACATATTTTTCTCTGAATATATCGTTTTTGTTTAATTATATTCGGCAACATTGTAATTTCTATATTTAGAACTCTCGTTTGTTTTTGTAGATGTAGATTTGTAGAGTTAGAGAGAATTTGCTGCTATTTGGTATGTGTTTTATGTTTTTGTTTTAAATTTCTATTAATGTAAAATAGGTTAATATGTATAAATTTTCCATTCTGTTATAAAATAAATATGTTAATCTAAGATGATTTTGAAAGTAGTCAAGTAAGAATATACATCGATCTACTGAAGAATATTTTGATACCAGATTAATATTTGAAATGCCATCAAATAGAAATCTAAGTTAAACTTACACATTCATTGAGACACAAAACTTAAGAAAGCTGTACCTTTCAGCATGTATATCGGGATTTAGACAATAACTCTGAAAGATATTACAGTAACCTTTATTGAAGTTACACGAGATAACTACACTCATGGACAAAACTTAAGGAAGTTGTACCTTTTAGCATGTATATCGGGATTTAGACAATAACTCTGAAAGATATCACAGTGACCTTTATTGAAGTTACACGAGATAACTACACTCATGGACAAAACTTGAGGAAGTTGTACCTTTTAGCATGTATATCGTGATTCATACAATAACTCTGAAAGATATCACAGTGACCTTTATTGAAGACACACATGATAACCAAGTGTGAACAAAATTGCCTCTGTCTCCTTAAAAAAAGATAAACAATTGGCAACATCAAAGACTTTTGAATTAAGTTTAATGTTCATGAGTGATATCATATTACTTTCTTTATTATATGCAAAATGGAGTTTCCCCACATATCAAGCGGACAGAATTTTACTCTCATATGTAAATAGATAGATGAATAACAGTTCAACGATAACATATATTGAACGACAGAGAACGAAATTTCACCTAAAAACATCATATAATCATTATTCATCATCATCATCGTTTTTTCAGCTTCAGACGGTCGAAAGGAAGTGTTAACACAATTATTTTATTTTTCTATACATAATCGTAATAGCCCAATATAATATTTTTATTTATTTATTACCAGTTACAAACAAGACACGCTATATCCGATCTGGATAATTGCGCGTGAAACTATTTACAATAATTGTAGTAGAGTAGGTAACAGAATTATCAAAAAGAAAATAAACAATTAAGAAAAAGAGCATTGAATAAACATATACATTAAACAAATAAGCAACAATCTAAGCAGATAGAAGAAATCGCAAGGTAGTTATTTACAATATGTTAAGCAATGATGGAAGTTGATTTAATGAAGTTATCTGTAATAATTAGTATCGTGGAGAGAGAAAGTTGATCAAGTTGAGCTATTTACAATGAGTTATAATATTATATGGCTGTCCCAAAAGTTCGTGTTTTTTCCTTTTACTTTGCGAATTCTTAACTATACATAATACGATTGCTATATACATAATACAAAGACATTATACATAACGACGAATAATATTATGGCGAATAATATTGGTACTTCAATTTTTTGCAAGTGTTTACGAACTTTTAGGATAACCTTGTATAACGGTATAGTTTATTAAAATGGCAAAAACCAAAGAAGTTCACCACTGATGTGCCAGGCCATCCTAATATCATTTTAATCGCAGTAAGGATAGTAGAAAGTAATTTTATTTGAAAAAAAAAGGATGCTAAATATCATATATGTGTTTGAAATATAAAAGGGTATGATTACTGCTAACTGTACTTAACCCGGACTCCTGAAGCCACGTACAGAAGCCGCTAACTAAAGAGTTGATAATAATTTGAAAAAGATTCAAGAAAATGAGAGAGTTTCGCTCCAAGTAAATATTTTAAATCAACACTATATTATTTTAAAAGACTTTCCGCGAAAAAATCTCACTCTTCTCCCTATTTTATTTTATCTCAATTTAAAGCGCTATGTCCCCCTAGGGACACTTGCGCTGTCATACATGTATGCCTTTACATTTGTCTATACATATATATTGTAGCGTTATTTGTTGTATTGTTTTACATAATTAAGTTTTAGATTTTGTTTGTGTTTGTTTTGCATGTATTGAATTAATGATTGCTATATATATATATATATATATTCGTGTATGCTTTGATTTGGGTAGTCTGCTCGTTGGCAGCAATAAACGTTTATCGTTCGATTTATCTTCGCCTGTTGCTTGCAATTCTTACCGCCACAAGTGGTGAAGAAGCTGGGTACCGATACCATCACGGATACCTCTGTCAGAAGAAGCTGTCGCCTAGAAGGCCTAGAGCCACGCTTTGATTTCGACGAAAAGAATAAGCTAATCAGAAAAATGTCAATATCGGCTGGAGTTAACACGGGTGTTAAAAAAAAAAAAATACTTGCAAACATTTAACAAGAAACCCAACTGTGTTTAGCGGCAATGGAACGGAGGATTGTGGCAAATGGATGAAGGATTACGAACGTATTGCGAGATCGAACTGCTGGGATGCCACGATGAAATTGGCGAACGCACCATTCTTTTTGGAAGGGACCGCTGGCCAATGGTATGATAACAACGAAGAAGGAATGGATTCGTGGGATATGTTTAAGGAGATGTTTAGTCGGACATTCGACAATAGCGGTGTCCTTCTCAGACGCGCTAAGGACAACCTTCAGAGTCGAGCTCAGAAGAGTACAGAATCCTGTGAATCCTATATCCAAGACGTTCTGAGCTTGTGTAGGCAGGTGAAACCCGATATGAGTAAAGAAGAGAAAGTGGCACATCTAATGAAAGGTGTGGTAGAAGATGTCTATCAGGTCATCTTGATAAAGGAAATTGATACTGTTGAAGCCTTTGTCGATTGGTGCCGTAAGGTGGAGGCTTGCAAGCAGCGACGCATCGGGAAACCAAGGTTTGAGCGACTCCCTAACGTCGCAAGTATAGAGCAACCAAACTCCTCGTCCCTGGAAGATCTGATTCGACGAATCGTGAGAGAAGAAATTAAAAGTGCCCTACATTCCGAGCCTATAGTGCCGGAGGTGAACTCCCTGAAGAAAATTATTCATGAAGAGGTTGAGAGAAATCTGACCCCAATTGTGGAGCAGGGTCCATACTACCAAGAACAATGCTGCCAATTTGAAGGACCGGCGAAACCACCCCCGTATTACCAGCAGCAAAGTCCTACAAGGCTGACAACTGCCCGAAGAAAGACTGACGAATGGAGGACGGTGGATAATATTCCCGTTTGTTTCCAATGCGGACGCCCGGGTCACGTCGCCAGGTACTGCCGAGAGCGGCGAGGGATGGTGGATCGACAGCCACCGGGGAGATACCACCCTGTCCAGAACGGCCCGCGAACGATCTATAATAGCAATGAAACCCCAGGCCGCGCAAGTTACCGAAGCCCGTCGCCCTATCCAGGTCGTGGCCGATCCCCAGCTGAACGTCGCCCCTCGATATCGCCAAGCCGACGATCTGGCCGATCACCTTATCGTGAGGAAAACTAGAGCAAGCGCCCTTCGCTGGAGGTAAGGTCGCCGAGGAGATTATAAATCCTCCGCCGCTCATAGCCGCTAAACTATCACAGAATATAGTTGACGTTACTATTGACGATAAAACTTTTCCTGCCCTTGTCGACAGCGGCGCTTCGTTTTCGGTTATTTCGGACCACTTTAGACAACAACACAAAAAGACTATGTTCAGTGACGCTGGCATGACACTTAGAGTTGCCGACGGGAAATATATCGTTTCCAGGGGCCGATGTACGTTACGTTTAGAAATAAACGGATTAGTACAGCCGTTTGAATTCATCGTTTTACCAAGTTGTAGCCACGACATCATTCTCGGTTGGGACTTTCTGGAGGCGTCAAGGGCTATAATCGATTGTGGTAGCGCCGAGATTCTGTTAGAAAAAGCAGAACTACCAGAGGATTCTTCGAGCATATTCCAAACTGTGGCCGCCGACGATAGCTTTATAATCCCCGCTGGATCGACCAAGCAGATAAACGTAATCAGCGAAGCTATACTCGGTGTGAGTGATGTCGTAATGGAGCCTTCGAGGATCCTCTTTCTAGAACGTGATCTGATGGTTCCCGCCTCGATCTTCGCTGTCCAGCATGGAAAAGGGAGAATTTGGATAACCAACATCGGCACATGTGATCAAACTGTCCCCAAAGGAATGTGTATTGGAGAGATACAGGTACTGGAAGAGGGTCAGCTGGCGGTCATCGGTGATGCTTCGGACACCAATCGGCAGGGGATTCTTGGACAAGAAAACTCTCCAAACATTGCCTCGATGATAAGCCCTGATCTATCCATGCTTGAAAGGACCAGGATATGTTCGATACTTGGGAGTTTCAGCGGCTTATTTGAATTTAATAAGTTTCCGTCTAATCTGACGAGCACAGCCAAGCACAAGATAAATACAGAGGACCATCCCCCGATTAAACGCCGTCCATATCGAGTGTCGCAGGTCGAACGTCAAACCATTCAGAATGAGGTCGACAAAATGTTGAAAGGAGGTATAGTTCAGCTTTCCGAAAGTCCTTGGTCCTCTCCTGTGGTATTAGTGAAAAAGAAAAATGGTAGTTGGCGTTTCTGTGTCGATTACAGACACCTGAATAAAATCACAAAAAAGGATGTATATCCACTACCAAGGATTGACGATACACTCGATTGCTTAAGAGGGGCGAGTTATTATTCTTCCATGGACCTCCGTTCTGGTTACTGGCAGATTGAGGTGGATGAGGCAGATCGCGAGAAGACCGCCTTCATTACACCCGACGGATTGTACGAGTTCAAAGTTATGCCTTTCGGGTTGTGTAACGCCCCAGCGACATTTGAAAGAATGATGGATACCTTGCTGAGGGGGTTGAAGTGGTCAATGTGCCTTTGCTATCTGGACGATATTATTGTGTTTTCACCCACCTTTGACGAACATGTTCGACGCCTTGAATTGGTTCTCAGGTGTCTCTCAAAGGCTGGACTTGTGTTAAATCCAGACAAGTGCTTGTTCGGAACAAAACGACTAAGCATTTTTGGGCATCTGGTGGATGGAGAGGGCGTGCACCCCGACCCGGGTAAAGTTGATGCTATGTCCAAATTCCCTACTCCCAAATCCCTTACTGATGTAAGAAGTTTCATTGGAATGTGCTCATATTATCGTCGTTTCATTAAGAATTTTGCTCAAAAAGCTGAACCACTACACAGGTTGTTGAGAAAGGACACCAGATTCGAATGGGGACCAGATCAACGGCAGGCCTATGAATCCTTGAAGTTGGCACTCGCGTCGGAACCCGTCTTGGCCCACTTTGACGAAAAGTATGCGACCGAACTGCACACCGACGCCAGTGGGTTTGGAATTGGTGCGGTTTTGGTCCAGGTCCAGGGAGGAAGTGAAAAACCGATTGGATATGCATCAAGAACGCTGTCAACAGCTGAAAAAAAATATTCAACAACGGAGCGGGAGTGTCTTGCCGCGATTTGGGCGATCGGCAAGTTCCGTCCATACCTATTTGGGCGCTCGTTTACAATTGTGACGGATCATCACTCGCTCTGTTGGCTTTCGGGACTGAAGGACCCGTCGGGAAGACTGGCCAGGTGGGCCTTAAGACTTCAGGAGTACAATGTGAACGTGGTATATAAAAACGGCAGAAAACATCAAGATGCCGATTGTCTCTCACGCAATCGAAGCGAATAACCCAGGGGAATCCGAAGATGACATACCAACATTAGCTGCTTTAACTGATATCGTCGCGGAACAGCGGAAAGATCCGGTAATTGTGAGAATATCGGAGGAATGTCCGAGGAACGATCAAAACCGCTTCAAAATAATCAATGGAGCTCTTTACAAGCGGAATTTCGACCCAGTGGGGCAACCGTGGCTATTGGTGATCCCCAGGCATTTGCGCCCTGACGTCCTCAGAAGTCTCCACGATAATCCAACTGCCGGTCATTTAGGGTTGGCTAAAACCCACGATAGAATTAGGAGGAAGTATTTTTGGCCAGGTCTTCTGAGGAGCATAAGAAAATATGTCGGTCACTGTAGGGAGTGCCAGCGTCGTAAACATGCTCCCTTGCGACCGCCCGGGTTGCTGCAACCGATACCACCCACCTCTGTTCCGTTCCAAAGAGTCGGAATTGATCTCCTCGGAAGATTCCCAATATCCCATTTAGGAAATAAATGGATAATAGTTTGCACAGACTATCTGACGCGATACGCTATCACCCGAGCCTTACCATCGGCAGACGCTCAGCAAGTGGCCAAGTTCGTCCTGGAGGACGTGTGCTTAAACATGGAGCACCACGAGAAATAATTACTGACCGGGGTAGGGTTTTTCAGTCTAAACTAATATCCGAGCTGACGGGACTTTGCTCTTCGGCTCAGAGATTTACCACGGCGTACCATCCTCAGACGAATGGTCTCACTGAGAGACTTAATAAAACCCTGGCCGACATGATGTCAATGTATGTGGACGTCGAACAAAAGAAATGGGACGTTATTCTTCCGTTCATCACGTTTGCTTACAATACGGCGAGGCAGGACACCACCGGATTCACCCCATTCAGCCTCATCCATGGACGAGAAGCTGAAACTACGTTGGATACATTGTTTCCTCTTTTAAAAGATGAAGATCAAGAGGACTATAATCGAGAGATAGTGACCCGAGCAGAGGAGACGCGACAATTGGCTCGGCTACATACACTGAGAGCGCAAGAGGGCAATAAACGACTCTACGACGCCAAACATCGAGAAGTGAGCTATCAGCCAGGCGATAAAGTATGGATATTTATACCCGTTCGGAAAATAGGGATATCCGAAAAATTAATAAAACGGTATTTCGGCCCTTATAGGGTGACGAGACGCATTTCGGATGTGACGCACGAAGTCGAAAGTCTAGACACTACTAACCGCCGTCGTAAGCCAAAGGAAATTGTGCACGTAGTGAGAATGAAGAACTACCGTGACCCGGACGAACAACTGGACCTACCCGAGGATGAGCCTGCCGTCTGACAGCGAGGACGCTGTCCTTTTGGAGAGGAGGGCATTGTAGCGTTATTTGTTGTATTGTTTTACATAATTAAGTTTTAGATTTTGTTTGTGTTTGTTTTGCATGTATTGAATTAATGATTGCTATATATATATATATATATATATATATATATTCGTGTATGCTTTGATTTGGGTAGTCTGCTCGTTGGCAGCAATAAACGTTTATCGTTCGATTTATCTTCGCCTGTTGCTTGCAATTCTTACCGCCACAATATATACAATAATTTTAGGCCGTGAATAGAATAAATATAGGATAAAACATGATAAAAGAGTATCCCTACTCGTGCATCGAAATATTACTGATGGCAACGAGATATTTATAGGGAGAAACTTTCTAGGGAGAGAAATTAACCAATATATTTTCTTGAATCAACAAGAAACCACGTAAACATTTCAGGCTTGTTTGCCTTCTTCAGCGTGGTCCAAGCCCCACCAACGTACAAATTGAACAACGAAAACAAGGCCCAACAGCCCGAAAGGCTCACATTGATTGAATTTTCTTATTAATTCAAGAAAAGGTATCACTGATTTCCTGAAAAATAAATTAACGCTCCTATATTTTCCGCTAGATGGCGTTCTGAAATCAGCAATATTTATTTGCACAACCAGAAAATATATTCACATTCGGTTAACACCCTGATATTCCTAAATTGTTTTTAAACTCTTATTTTTAAGCAAGAGAAAACATGTCAAAATAGACACATACAAAAACTCCTTTGCAAACACCGCGTTTAGTTTAACTTTAATTGTAAATTAATATTAAGTTAATTATGTGTGAATATTGGATGAGAGTGTTCCATATATACAACCACATAAATTCAAACAAATGGTCTTTAAAAGAAATTTCCAAATATTTCAAAGCTGTTGCTGAGGCAAATAGAACAATCGAAATCTGTTGGTTTGTGTGTGGTATGGAGATGTATTGAGACGTAGTTTCTACTTGGAATTTTTTAGCTAGGTAGATGAGCTATATGGTGTGTAGATGTTGTTTAGACGAAGTTTATACGCGGAGTTTGAACTAGGTAAACGAGCCAAATGGTGTGTGAATAGTGTTTAGACGTTGTTTCTACGTGGATCGAAGCTCCGTAAATTAGCTAGGTGTGTATATCTTATGTAGATGTTGTTTAGACGAAGTTTCTACGTAGAATCTGAGCTCAGTAGATGAGCTAGTGTATGGTTATTGAGACGTAGTTTCTACTTGTAATTTTTGAGCTCGATAGTTGAGCTAGATGCTGTGTAGATGTTGTTTAGACGAAGTTTATACGCGGAATTTGAGCTCGATAGATGACCAGATGGTGCGTGGATAGTGCTTTGACGTTATTTCAACGAGATATCTGAGCTCTGTAGTTTAGCTAAATGTGTTTCTGGTATGTATATAATGTTTAGACGTGGAATTTGAGCTTTGTAGATGATCTAGATATGTGTGTGGATAGTACTTAATCATTATTTTACGTGAAATCTAAGCTCCGTGAATGAGTTAGATGTGTGTATGATATGAAAATGATGTTGTGACGTAGTTTCTACGTGGAATCTAAGCTTCGTATATGATCCATATAGTATCTTGATGGTCCATATATAGTAATAAGACGTATTTTCTGCGTGGAATTATAGCCAGATGGCGTGTGCAGGATGAGCAGTCCCTACTGCACCGCCTGCAGGCCCTGTACTCCGGCGGCGGGCAGTGGCCGGGAGCCCGGGAGGTGGAGTTTTACGACGCCCCTCCCAGCAAGCGCCAGATCCGCTACCACCAATGCTATTTCAACCCCATCTCCTGCTTCAGGCGGAGAAGATAATCTCCTCCTAGATGGTGTTTCTCCTCTGTGGTGTTCCAGAGAATAAACGGTTTTCTCTAACCTGCGTCCCGACTCTACTGTACAACTACAACCACCCTTGTTGGTAGACACCTATAACAACCATTGTTGGTAGACACCTATAACAACCATTGTTGGTGTAGGCACACAAAATCCATTGTTGGTGTAGGCAAAAGACCTCCATTGTTGATATAAGCCCACAACCACCGTTGTTGATGTAGCTCCACACATTTCATTGTTGATATAGTCCCACAATATTCATTGTTCATGTAGGCCCACAACCTCCATTGTTGATGTAGTCCCACACCCTTAATTGTTGATGTAGTCCCACACCCTCTTAATTGTTTATGTAGGCCCAGAGCCTCCATTGTTGATGTAGGCCCACAGCCTTAATTGTTGATGTAGGCCCACAGCCTCCATTGTTGATGTAGTCCCACAGCCGCCATGGTTGATGTAGTCCCACAGCCTCCATGGTTGATGTAGGCCCACAGCCTCAATTGTTGATGTAGGCCCACAGCCTCCATTGTTGATGTAGGCCCACAGCCTCCATTCTTGATGAAGACCCATAGCCTCCATTGTTGATGTAAGCCCACACCCTTAATTGATTATGTAGGCCCACAACCTCCATTGTTGATGTAGTCCCACACCCTTAATTAATCCCACGTAGTCCTGTAGAAGGGTAATTGGCCCGAAAGCACGAATCGTTATTAAAGTTTAAAAGAAAAGTAACCTCGTACGCTTCAAATCTTTTACTTACACCCTTAATTGTCGATGTAGGCCCACAGCCTCCATTGTTGATGTAGGCCCACAACCTCCATTGTTGATGTAGTCCCACAGCCTCCATTGTTGATGTAGGCCCACAGCCTCCATTGTTGATGTAGGCCCACAGCCTCCATTGTTGATGTAGGCCCACAACCTCCATTGTTGATGTAGTCCCACAACCTCCATTGTTGATGTAGTCCCACAGCCTCCATTGTTGATGTAGGCCCACAGCCTCCATTGTTGATGTAGGCCCACAGCCTCCATTGTTGATGTAGGCCCACAGCCTCAATTGTTGATGTAGGCCCACAGCCTCCATTCTTGATGAAGACCCATAGCCTCCATTGTTGATGTAAGCCCACACCCTTAATTGATTATGTAGGCCCACAACCTCCATTGTTGATGTAGTCCCACACCCTTAATTAATCCCACGTAGTCCTGTAGAAGGGTAATTGGCCCGAAAGCACGAATCGTTATTAAAGTTTAAAAGAAAAGTAACCTCGTACGCTTCAAATCTTTTACTTACACCCTTAATTGTCGATGTAGGCCCACAGCCTCCATTGTTGATGTAGGCCCACAACCTCCATTGTTGATGTAGTCCCACAGCCTCCATTGTTGATGTAGGCCCACAGCCTCCATTATTGATGTAGGCCCACAACCTCCATTGTTGATGTAGTCCCACAACCTCCATTGTTGATGTAGTCCCACAGCCTCCATTGTTGATGTAGGCCCACAGCCTCCATTGTTGATGTAGGCCCACAGCCTCCATTGTTGATGTAGGCCCACAGCCTCCATTATTGATGTAGTCCCACAGCCTCAATTGTTGATGTAGGCCCACAGCCTCCATTGTTGATGTAGGCCCACAGCCTCCATTGTTGATGTAGGCCCACAGCCTCCATTGTTGATGTAGGCCCACAACCTCCATTGTTGATGTAGGCCCACAGCCTCCATTATTGATGTAGTCCCACAACCTCCATTGTTGATGTAGTCCCACAACCTCCATTGTTGATGTAGTCCCACAGCCTCCATTGTTGATGTAGTCCCACAGCCTCCATTGTTGATGTAGGCCCACAGCCTCCATTGTTGATGTAGGCCCACAGCCTCCATTGTTGATGTAGACCCACAACCTCAATTGTTGATGTAGGCCCACAACCTCCATTCTTAATGAAAGCCCCAAGCCTCCATTATTAGTATAGTCCCATAGTTTTTAAAGGGATCATTCATTCATTACCTTCATTAAAAAACCTTGAATTTCTTTCATAACTAGCCGAGTGACCCGGGCAACGCCCCGGGTTTACCCTAAGGGCCTGTTAAGTATAGATAGTGGCTTGAAATTGAAATTAGTTTCCAGGACTCTCAACAAACGAGAGATAGAGATGATCTAATCAAAAACTTGCAAAAATACATTTCTTCCCTCCAACCCCTGAAATCAAGGATCAACCGGAATCATAATGTTTTCATTCACAAGGACCTGCAAAGTTGTTCCCACGTATTTATTAGAAAGGACAGAGTTAAAAAAACCTCTCGAACCGGCTTATGAAGGCCCATTTAAGGTTTTGAAGAAGACTGTAAAATATTTTACAGTAATGGTTAAAGGAAAATAAGACAATGTTTCCCTCGACCGTTTGAAACCAGCTTATCTTCTGAAGGAGTCATACCCTGAAGTGATGACCGGCGCCAGCAACCAGGGATCCAGCAGGACCTGCAACCTTCCAAGGCCCGTACCCAGAAAGTCCATTTTGAGGAACCCCAAAGGACTCGTAGTGGTAGAGTGATTCATCCTCCCCAAATATTTTTAACATAACGTGACCTCGGTCACTGGAGGGGGAGTGAATGTAGGGTTAAATAGTTCCAATTGCCACACCTAGATGGCGCTGTGTTAAACTTTGTGTGTTATAAAAGTTACATTTTGTAAATGTAAATATTTAATTATTCTTTATTAAATTATTTTATATTTTATTGTAAACAATTTGTTATATTTATTTATTGTTAGAATACCATTTAACTAAAATTGTATGCCTGAATAAGTCGAGAGACTTTTTTGAAATAAAAATACCGGACAGTTGGCGACTTTCGTACGCTCCAGGAGTCCGGGTTATGTACAGAATAATAATTTGAAATAAAAATAATATAAGTCGGTGGACGAGTGGGTAACACCCTCGATTCCCGACAGTCATGAACTGGGATTGAATCCCGCGTTAAAATTTGTTTAATATGTGAATAACCTTCACATATTATTCATTGTTCAATTATCATGAACTAGGTTGCTCTTGCTGAGCGGTACCTATTTATGTGAATTTGAACCAGGAAATAAAAATAAGTTTAGTGGCTAACCGTGTCTGTGGTGATTAATGATCCTACACGTTGAAGCAAGGGGCGATTACTTTGAAAAGTTTTAATAATTAAAAAATATATATCTTACCTTTTTTTTATGGACCCAGTCCGGGAACTTATGGGACATACCTTGTATATTGTTGCACCAGGTTGCGGCTTGGCAGACTCTTCAGCCTTGATTCTCTCCTGTGCTGGGTCTTGCATCTTACCAGAGCGTGTTTCAACCATCCTACAAATTTATATAAGGGAATAATGAGATAAGTCTACTTTAAGTAACCTCCAGAATGATTTATTTATTTTCTCACATCAAAGAGAGCAGTGAAGTCACAGTGTACCTAAATACAAATGATGATAATCTAATCTGTTTTAAATAAATATCATAGAATATTTTATATAAAAATAAATAAATATATAATTTAAATTTCAAATATATTAAAAATAATATAAGAAATACGTCATTAATCATGATGTAACACTTCCCCCTCTCCAGAGGTCGTCACGTCCTCGTGATTGACCTCATCAATTCTTTCAAAATAGGGTTTGATTCTTGAGACATGGACAATCAATGGGTCTTGGCCAGGATTATCTTTTGGTTCAATTAAGTAATTTACGTTGGACAGCTTCTTTAATATTTTATATGGGCCAAAATATTTTCTCAGTAGTTTCTCACACTTTCCTATTTTCCTAATTGGTGTCCAAACTGCTACTAATTCTCCTGGTTCGTAGCTTCTTTCCATGTGTTTCTTGTCATAGTTCTTTTTCATTCTTTCTTGAGTCTTTATTGTGTTGTTAATAACTAATTTTCTTGTTCTGTTTATTTTGTCTAAGTGATGTTTTATGTATTCATCATAATCATCCTTGTCAATGTCCACCGAGATATTCCTGTCGTCCAAAAGAGACGTGGGTTCTCTTCCAAACATCAGGAAAAAGGGAGAATATCCTGTGGTTTCCTGAATTGTAGTATTGTAAGCGTGAGTGATGAATGGGAGTATTTCGTCCCAATTCTTCTGATCAGTGTTCACATACATACTGAGCATATTGATCAATGTTCTATTTAACCGCTCTGTCAATCCATTAGTCTGGGGATGATAGCTCGTTGTGAAGCAATGTTTAATCTTGCACGTTTTCATCACCTCTTTCATTAAATTACTGGTAAATTGAGAGCCTCTGTCACTAATAAGATATTGTGGGGCTCCGTGCCGGAGAAAAATATCCTCTACTAGAAATTTTGAAACTTCTTTCACTGTTGCTTCCGAGACTGCTTTTGTTTCTGCATATCTAGTGTAGTAGTCCGTCAGCACGATTATCCATTTTTTCCTGTTTTTCGTAGATGGCAATGGACCAACAAAGTCAATTCCAATTCTTTCGAAAGGAAAGTTGGCTGGGGGAATGGGCTGTAGTAGTCCAGAAGGTAATTGGTTTGAGCCTTTTCTACTTTGGCAAAGATGACACGTCTTAACGAACTCTGAGACATCCTTTAGCATGGATGGCCAAAAGTATTTACTCTTTATTCGGTACATGGTTCTGGCGACACCCAGATGGCCATTTGACATATGATTGTGATATTCTTTCATAATTTCTCTCTTTTTATTCTCTGGAACCACAAGCAACCACGCCCTGCCTTCAGGGTTCGGGTTTTTCTTAAAGAGGCATTCATCTTCTACTTTAAAGTTTTGCGCAATTGATCGCCTGCTTCCATTAAGGTTTTTCTTAACACTTTCGATAAACTTATCCTCTTCGTCTGTTATTTGATTTAAAAATAGCCTTTCAAAATCCTCATCCCAATCAGTTTCTGGTAAGGGTCCCCTAGATAAGCCATCGGCGTCCAGATGTTTCTTTCCTGATTTATGTATTATATCGAAGTCATATTCTTGAATTTTCAATGCCCATCTTGCCAATCGACCTGTTGGATCCTTCAAGTTTTTGAGCCAGCATAAGGCGTGGTGGTCTGTTACTATTTTAAAGTGTCTTCCATAAAGGTAGGGTCGTAATTTTGACATTGACCAGACAACGGCCAGACATTCTTTTTCAGTGGTTGAATAATTTTGCTCCGCTTTACTTAGGGTACGACTCAAATATGAGATCACCTTCTCTTCACCACCGATGTCTTGGACAAGTGTTGCACCTATGCCGATGTTGGACGCATCAGTATGAACATAAGTAGGTGCATTTGGATTGAAGTGACCTAAAATTGGTGGACTTAATAGTGCTGTTTTTAGGGTTTGAAACGCTTCCTCTTGTCTTTCTGTCCAGATAAATGATACACTTTTTTTTATAAGGTTGGTCAAAGGGTCAGCAATTTTTGAAAAGTCTTTGATAAATTTTCTATAATATGAACACATTCCCAAAAAGGATTGTACTTCTTTGACCTTTTTGGGCCGAGGAAAATTTCTGACAGCTTTGATGTTATGTTCCGCGGGTTTTATACCATGTTTGCTCGTTATATAGCCGAGAATCTCCAATTCTTCAAAAGCAAATCGGCATTTTTTGTCGTTTAACCTTAAATTAGATTCACGAAAACATCTAAAAACAGCTTCAAGTCTTTTGAGGTGCGTTGGAAAATCCGGGCTATATATGATAACATCATCCAGATAACACAAACAAATTTGCCATCTCAGATTTCCAAGCATATTCTCCATATTTCTCTCAAAGGTAGCAGGCGCGTTACAAAGTCCAAAAGGCATCACGTTGAATTCATATAATCCATGCGCTGTAGTGAAAGCTGTTTTCTCTTTGTCTCTTTCTTCGACTTCAACTTGCCAATATCCAGATCTGAGGTCTATTGCTGAGAAGTGTGTAGATCCTTGGAGAGTATCCATAACTTCGTCTATTCTAGGGATCGGATAGACATCTTTTACTGTCACATTATTCAGTTTTCTGTAGTCCACACAAAATCTGTATTTACCATCTCGCTTCTTGACCAATATTACTGGAAAAGACCAGGGGCTAGAAGATGGCCTAATTATGCCTTCTGTAAGCATCTCGTCAATTTGCTCTTTTATAATATCTCGTTCTTTAGCACTTACCCGGTAAGGCTTGTGTTTAATTGGCTTCGCGTCTTCTGTGTCTATCCGATGTTTTGCCAAATTGGTTCTCCCTAATCTCGACGAAAAAAGATCTCCATACCTTTCTAAAACTTGTTTTAACTCCTTCTGTTCCTTTGGTGAAAGATTTTCGTTTATTTGGAATCTAGGTTCTTTGTTCTCTTCTACCTCTCTTTCTCGACTCACATTTATTTTCGCTGGACTACTTCCAAAAGCCAATGTTTGGTTTTTCATTATTTTTAACGGTCGAGGATACGGATTAGTTATCCATATGTGTGTTTTCCCTATTTATAACATTGATCAAGCTTCTTGCTAGAAGAAGTCCATTTGTTTGAAACATTTTGCTGCTCTCCTCGATAATATATTCTCCATCCTCTGTTTCTACCAATGCCTTGATCAATTTCATGGAACATTCCGGTACAATGGAATCCTTGGCACTCTTTATTTTCAACATTTCAAAATTGATTTCGTCATGATTATTCGTCAAATCGTATTTGATAGTTTCTTGCTTACAATCTATTTTTGCGTTCATTTTCTTAAGGAAATCTCTCCCAAGAATTAATGTCCGTAAATGCGTTTTCAATATCACAAAGTTGTGTGATAATGTTTCGTCATCAATTTTTATATTTAAAAATATACTTCCTACCATGTCCAATTTTTTTCCATCGGGTCCTGCACAAATTTTTGCGAGTTTACTTATACCATGGCCTGTATCGAGGGCCGTTCTGAGGTCGACCACTGAGAGGTCAGCACCTGTATCAACCAAAGCTTCAAAAGTCCCTATCTTGTCCACGTTAATTTTTAATTTGTATTTAGGGTCCAACTTCTTGATTCCGTTTATGGTCGACTTGCTTTGATTGACAGATTCAGGCGCGACGCTTAGTTTAAATCTTCCAACACGGAATATCTATTCCGGGTAGGAATATTTGTCTGTGTGTTATGACATACATCGGCATAAAGCCGAGGTCCTGATTTCTCTGATATTTCATTCATTTGGCATTTCTCTTCGACCTTCTCTTGGGTATCTGCTGGATCCTCTTCTAAGATTCTTATAAACTTGACCCTACAATAACGGGCCACGTGCCCTGGCTTGTTACATTTAAAGCAGATTGGTCTCCCGTCTTCTGTCCTATTCCTAATTGAATTTGGATTCTTATTGTATGTTTTACTTGGGTAGACCGGTTTTGGCTCAGGATTAGGAGTGTAAGATCGTCTAGGGGCAGATACCTGGGGCAGAGGTTTGTCCTGGTAGTACCTCGGAGTGGGGGCCTGGGGCTTGGAGGTGTTCTGGTAGTACCTCGGAGCGGGGGCCTGGGGCTTGGAGGTGTTCTGATATGGTCTTCTGAACGACGTAGCATTCTTCCATTGCTCTTGATGATGGGGACGAGGAGAGCGTGGTCCATTATATAGAGCTTTTGATTTTTCTGCACGTTCTTGGTAATTCTTTTCGAACAAATCCAGCTTCTTACAAATTTCTAGGAGTTCATTGGTATTTTTAGGAGGGTTTAGGTGAAGGGCAAAAGAGTATTCTTTCTTTAACCCTCCAATAACCCAGTTTATTTTAGTCTTTTCTTCCATTTGGGGGTCGACCTTGTTGCACAGTACAAGGATATCCTCTGCGAACCTGATTGCAGGTTCATTCCACTGTTGCATCCTGTTTAGTTTCATCTTAATTTCTTCTTTGTTGGCGTCTAAGGCAAAATCCTCAATTAGGCGGCTCTTGAAATTTTCCCAGCTGGTGAAACTTATCTTGTGTAGGTTCAGCCAGGTTTTGGCGCTACCAATCATATTCATGGCAGCATAACGAGAGATAATGTAGTCTGCCCAATGGTACAGGAAGCCAATTTCTTCAAGAGATTCAATCCATGGGCGAGGGTCTTCCGTTCCATCATACTTGGGGATGTCGATGTTGGGATTCAGGACAACTGGGTCGGAACTAGCATCTCTACCAATTGTTGCACCAGGTTGCGGCTTGGCAGACTCTTCAGCCTTGATTCTCTCCTGTGCTGGGTCTTGCATCTTACCAGAGCGTGTTTCAACCATCCTACAAATTTATATAAGGGAATAATGAGATAAGTCTACTTTAAGTAACCTCCAGAATGATTTATTTATTTTCTCACATCAAAGAGAGCAGTGAAGTCACAGTGTACCTAAATACAAATGATGATAATCTAATCTGTTTTAAATAAATATCATAGAATATTTTATATAAAAATAAATAAATATATAATTTAAATTTCAAATATATTAAAAATAATATAAGAAATACGTCATTAATCATGATGTAACAATATATATATATATATAGATGGAAATTTTGTCGGGAGAAAATTGATCTAAAGAGACATGGGTCGCCTCTCCCGTCAAAATAGACGTCTAAAAAAATAGATGGCGTCTGTTTTTAGACGTCTATTTTGACGGGAGAGGCGACCCTTGTCTCTTTATTATATATATTGAGACGTTACAGAAACAATTTTCAATTGTACATAAATTCCTTTAAAATGTTACTTTAATTTTTCATATGTTTATTTTCAATTTCTTTTTCTCATTCATCAAAAGTCAATTATGTACATACTAAATTAGTAAAAACTCAATAAAAACGATATGTAAAAATACACATAAACAAATGGCTTGTAAAAGAAAGCAGCAATAAATGAGTTTAGGCAAAATGTCTATTTCATTAACAAACATTTCACTTTTAAAATAATAAACTCTTTAAAAATAAAGTTTTACTAAACTAAAATTAGCGTTTTAAAAACTAAAAACGTGGCATTTGGCGCAGTCGAAAGGATACGAAGAAAAAAAAATGGCGGAAAATCCAAACAACCGGTTGCAAAAGTTCAACGGCTCGAAGTCGGCAATTAGGCCTGAGTCATGGATCAAATTATATGATTTTGAAAATAATTCTTTAAAGGAAGATGAAAAAATCAAAAATCTTATGTACTACTTGACAGATTCAGCACTTGAATGGTATGCAGACGAGATTATTTCAAATCCTGCAATAAAAAGATGGGAAGTTGTAAAGGAAAAGTTGATTCAAAGATTTGGTTCATACAACGCAAATCCAATTGTCTCAGCATCACATCGAAGATTAAAACGAGAAAAGAATCGATAGAAAATTATTTTCAAGATAAAATTCGCCTGTTAAATCAAACCCATCTAACGAAGGAGGAAAAAATTCATTTATTAACAGACGGACTTCCAAATGATTGGAAAGATTTAATTGTGGCTGCACAGCCAACTGACGCCACAAAATGGTTTCATATCGCAGCTTCAATTGAACAAAATAGGGCTTCAATTCAGTTTAAGCCTAAAAACAAAATACATCTCGCGACAAAAAATAATGATAATAGAAAAAATGTTTGCCCATTCTGGTGTCCAATATGTTCAAAAAAAGGAATAAAAATTAAACATTGGGTCACAGATTGTGAGGATTATGATCCTAATTATAAAAAGGATAGGTCTAATCAAAACACTTCAGTGAAACAAGTATGCGGAGCCCCGGAATTGTTGAATGTAAGTACTTTGACAAATACCCCTACACAAGGAGCTTTCAAGCTTATCAACATAAGTGTTGAAGTAAATGGAATTCCTGCGCAAGCATTTGTGGATACTGGTGCAACAGTATCAATAATCAATTGGCGATTGTTCAAGCGAACCCGTCTTCAACTTCAACCAAATTCAGACATTCACATCAGCCAAGCGGATGGTGTTACCAGGACATGTGGAAGCCTTCAGACCAAGGTAAGAATAGATAAACTAATTAAACCTGTAACTCTCCATGTAATGAAGAACTTTAAATATCCACTCTTGATCGGATTAGATGTTGCATCTCTTTTTAATCTTTTAATAGATGTCAAAGACAAAACAATTTACACCAAATTTGATGGATTACAAAATCCAATTCTTGTAAATCATCTAGAAGAGATAAGAGAACACGAATTAAAAGAATTACTTGAACACAATAGGAATGTATTTTCTCAGCATGCTATTGATTTGGGAAAAGTAGCTATACAACATAAGATCATCACGAAAAGTGAACAACCAATTTCTCTTAGACCCTATCGTCGTCCTCTAAAAGAGTATGAAGAGATAGCTGAACAAGTTAAAGAACTTCTCGAACACAAGTTAATAAGAATTTCAGATTCTCCTTGGGCATTTCCTGTTGTTATGGTTCCCAAGAAGGATGGAAATAAAAGGATGTGCATTGATTACAGACGTTTTAATGAGATCACACTGGATGACAGGCAACCCCTACCTCACATACAGGACATGTTTGATCGATTGGATGGATACAGATTCTTCTCTACCCTTGATGTTGCATGGGGTTATTGGCAGATCGAAATGGACCCGCAATCTATTCAAAAAACTGCATTCGTCACAAACGATGGTCATTATGAGTTTTTAGTGATGCCCTTTGGTTTATAAAATGCTGCTTCAACGTTTCAAAGGATAATCCAACATATTCTAGGTGAATTATTATGGAAAGGAACTTGCTCTTTCCAAGATGACATATTGGTGTACACGAAAACATGGCAAGAGCACATAGAGCTTCTTAGTAAAGTTTTTGACAAATTAAGACAGTACAACATGAAATTAAAATTGTCGAAATGTATTTTTGGAAGAACTGAAGTAAAATACCTCGGACATATCATCAGTCACAATCAATTAAAACCTGATCCAGGAAAAGTAAAATCTATTCAAGACTTTCCAAGACCTGATACTGTAAAGAAAGTTCGTCAGTTCATGGGATTGGCAAATTATTACAGAAAATTTGTGAAGGACTTTTCTAAAATTTCATTCCCCTTGGTTCGACTCACTCGGAAGAATCAGCCCTTCATCTGGAATGAGGAAGTAGAGGAGTCATTCGCTAAACTTAAAATGGTACTATCTACAAAACCTGTCCTTGCTATTTACAACCCGGACTACCCCTCTAAAGTTTATACAGATGCCTCCAAATATGGAATTGGAGCAATCCTAACACAAATTGGTCCAGACAATGAGGAACATGTAATTGCTTATTACTCCAAAACACTGCAACCACACCAAGAGAATTATTCTGCTTATGAGATGGAATGCCTAGCCGTAATACAAGCAACTGATCACTTTCATGTGTACATAGAAAACCAACCATTCGAAATCATCACTGATCATGCGGCGCTCCAATGGCTTTTCACCATGAAGAAACCGAAACCTAAGTATTTTAGATGGATTCTTAGTTTATCCTCTAAATCATGTAACATCGTTCATCGTTCTGGAAAGCAACAAACTCATGTTGACGCCTTATCAAGACTCCCAGTTGTTAACATTGCAACTCAAGAACTTCAAGAACACCAACAAAATTCAGATTTGAGTTTCTTGAAAAATTCCCACACTCACGACGGTGTGGTAATGATCAAACAAAAAGGAGTTTTTAAAGCAGTTGTCCCAAACTCGCTTACCAAAAAAATATTGGAAGAATATCACGATTCATTGAGTCACCCATCAATAACCAAAACATGCAAACTTATAACTCAATGTTATTGGTGGAAAGGAATAACAACTGATATCAAGAATTATGTTCGATCTTGTAAATCTTGTCAACTAGTGAAGGTCAGACATGAACCAACTTTAGGAAAAATGATCACTCCAACGTCAAATATCCAACCATTACAAATGATCGGTTGTGACACTATTGTACTGGGAACAGCAGCAGCTAACACAAAGCATAAATTCATTCAAGTTTTTGTTGATCACGCAACTCGTTATCTATGGGCATATCCCACAATAACAAACACTGCTCAAGCTGTCACTCAATGTCTTGATAAGATAATCAAATCTGTTAATTCGATCAATACTAAACAGATAATGGCAAAAATTTTATATCAAAAGAGTTCAACAAATTTCTTTCTTTACAAGGAATTAAACACACATATACTTCGCCTTATCATCCTCAGTGCAATGGCATTTGTGAGAAATTAAATGATACGATAATGACAAAACTGAGAATAGCTGTTCTAGAGAAACCTAGATGTAAATGGAGCTCAATGTTACCGCAAGTTGTCAAAAATTATAATTCCACACCACATGACGTGACTGGTTTTTCACCGCTTTTCTTAATGTATGGAATCGGTAATGTACCCGAATTTGCCGACCAAACTCCAATTACAATTGAAGAAGCCAGGACAGAACAATTTAGAAGTAGGTGGAAGATTAAACACGATAGCCATCACCCCAAGTATGTCTTTAAAGAAGGAGACTTAGTCATAAGAAAAATTGCCTTCAACGACCCTCGTCTCATCAAGACATCACCAAAATATGAAGGACCATTTGTCATTCAAAAAAAGATATCTGATGTAACCTACGATATCTCTCTGAAAGACCAAAAGTAAGCAAGACGCGTTCACATATCTCAACTTCGACCATTTATTACCCGAGAATAAATGCTTCAAGAAGGGGAATATGAGACGTTACAGAAACAATTTTCAATTGTACATAAATTCCTTTAAAATGTTACTTTAATTTTTCATATGTTTATTTTCAATTTCTTTTTCTCATTCATCAAAAGTCAATTATGTACATACTAAATTAGTAAAAACTCAATAAAAACGATATGTAAAAATACACATAAACAAATGGCTTGTAAAAGAAAGCAGCAATAAATGAGTTTAGGCAAAATGTCTATTTCATTAACAAACATTTCACTTTTAAAATAATAAACTCTTTAAAAATAAAGTTTTACTAAACTAAAATTAGCGTTTTAAAAAATAAAAACGTGGCAATATATATATATATATATATAAATGAATGTATGTGTGTCTGTTTGTCCTTTATGCCTGACCAAACCACTCATTGGAACGCCAGAAACTTTGGGAAGTTATTTAGTATAGTACTGGGAAGGTTTCTAGCAAATAATTTTTTTTAAATAACTTTTCGCTTTAAAATAATCAAGCTAAATATTCTAATTTATCTGTTATAATTCAACAATCTGCTCTAAATATTATCATGATGATACGATGATTTCGTAATGTAGAAAATTAGGAAAGACAAAATTCAGGATGACACGGCAATTTATTTGAGACAAGAATAATGATACAATTCCAAGGCAAGATACTATTCCTTTAACTTCCAATAACCGAGGGAACCAATTAATATTGATTTTATTCAACTTATCGAGTATTTTTCAAGGGACCGGGAAAAAATGTTCACTTTATTGAGAGATTCGTTAGACAAACCTTTACTCAGGTAAAACCCGGGCGAAGCCGGGTACGTCCATACAAGAATAATGATACAATTCCAAGGCAAGATACTATTCTTTTAACTTCCAATTACCGAGGGAACCAATTAATATTGATTTTATTCAACTTATCGAGTATTTTTCAAGGGACCGGGAAAAAATGTTCACTTTATCAAGAGATTCGTTAGACAAACCTTTACTCGGGTAAAACCCGGGCGAAGCCGGGTACGTCCGCTAGTTATATATATATATATAAAGATAATAAGAACTAGAACTAGACGAATGACCCGTTCAATGAACACGTCTAGAACAACAGCAAGTTCTAAGACATATTCAAATTTTTTACTTTTAAAAACCCTATAATAAGATATGCATGAAAAATATTCCTTTCTAATATTTTTAGCTCTCTACCTAATGCAAAATCACATGTAAAGAAACTGATTTGCAAACTATTGTTTCATTAATTTTTTTATCTCTTTATTCTCTCAATATATATGGATAACAACGCTATCAAATTGACCCTTTTTAATATTAGTGATATGAAAGCATTTTCCATTGGAGTATTTCTATTTCTAATTTCTTACTCACGATGATAATGCAATAAAATGTATCAATTCTTCCTACACTTTCGAAATCCAAGATAATGCTTCTAATAATTAAGTCCCGACTTTCAATGGGAACAAGTTGAAATCGTTCATCACATACATTCACATCACATATATTTTTGTAAATGGATAAATGAGCTTTGTGGGGGGTTATATAGATTATATATATATATTTGACAGTTAGTAATTATAACATTTAATTGAATGTTCGGTTCCAAAATCACTTTATTAGGTACCACTCAAAAAGAGCAACCTAGTTTATGATATTTGCAACAATGAATAATAAGTGAAGGTTATTCACATATTAAACAAAAGGTTAATTCAATACCAGTTCATGACTGTCGGGAATCAAAGGTGTTACCCACTCTTCCACCGACTATTCAATTGAATGTGTATGTCAATATTGTACTATTTTATGCATGACTTACTCTATTATAGAGAAAACTTTAGAAAAAAAATGATAGAAATAATGATGAGGTTGAAGAAGGAGTCGTTTTATATAGATATATATTGAGTGAATAGGTAAGAGGAATATAGTGTGATTCATATCAACTTGTTAATCAGTTAATTCACATAATACTATTTATAAACATTTTTAATTAAAAAGGCATATATTGGATCAAAATATCATTTATTTTACTAATATTTCAGTTGGCTGAACGCCAACCTTTATCAAGGTGTTATAACATTTTAAAACACTTATAAAACAAATTTTAACACTTTAAAATGTTATAACACCTTGATAAAGTTTGGAGTTTAGCCAACTGAAATATTGGTTTAAAAAATGATATTTTGATCTAATATATGCCTTTTTATTTAAAGATTTATTTATGGATTGCTCTATTTTCAAAAATTTATAAACATGTTAATAAATAATAATAAATTTACATTCGTATAGTGGTTTTTCTTTTTAGTTTTTGGCCAGAATCTTCAAAAAGGTTCAGGAAACAAGCCTACATTTTCATATTTCTTTTTCATTTGATATCATTCCTTCCTCTTTTACTTTTGCTTATCTCCATTTAATCATATTAAGTGTCAAGTATGTTGATCTTGAACTTTTTGATAGTGTTTGCTGGGGATGGGTAGAGCTCATTGAAGGATAAGTCTGTGAAGTTGGTAAAGTAGTTAGGTTAGCAATTGACATATATTAGGAAAACCTTTTGTAAGGTCATCATCTGTATATGACATGACTTATGTTTAGAAATCAAGAACTGCTGTTTTCCGGAAAGACAATTGAAGCTTGTTCCCTCTGCTTTGTACCAGTCATGCGCTGCAGCATATATTCATTTTGTAGAACGACATTTGAAAATTATCCCGCATGTGTTTCTTTCGAACGAAAAATCGAAATTTAAGGAGAAATAACGATTATTTCTAACCTTAGGAATGAAGTATGAAAGGATGAAGTGTAGTGAGTAATGTTAAACGGAGAAATAAAAGTGTTCAGGGAGCCATTCCCATCCCTGGATCCTTTATTTTTCCGTTTATCATTACTCACTACACTTCAAATGTCGTTCTACAATCATAAGCCGCATTATATTGTATTATATAAATGGAAATTTTGCCGGGAGTAAATTGATCTAAAGAGACAAGAGTCGCCTCTCCCGTCAAAATAGACGTCTAAAAACCAGACGCCATCTATTGACTGTCGCCGCAAATCTGGTGTTGTGGCTTTTGTCACCGACCCGAGGCCGCTAGTTGCGGCGACGGTCAATAGATGGCGTCTGGTTTTTAGACGTCTATTTTGACGGGAGAGGCGACCCTTGTCTCTTTATATTGTATTATATATCTATTTTGGTTGACATTGGACCCTTATAGTACAGAAGGGGTCTCTTTCATCTAGTAGAGTAGTAGCTTGTCTTGTCTCAGGGTGACCTGATTTGGTCAGAGAGTCTGTTAGTCAATTGGCAAGGAACTTATCATGAGCTGGAAGCCACTATGACCGAGTTGTTAGGTAAGAGTCTGTTTATTGATTTGGCAACGCTCTTGAGAAAGGGTTTTTGGCTGGAAAAACATATTTTAAGAGTGTAAATATGGCTTTTTTTGGATGAGAATATATTGTTACATTGTCGCTTTACAAAAAGAATAACTTCTGTGGGTATAAAATATCTTTAGGGCTTTATTTAAACATATTCAATAAAATAATTACAGAAGAATTCAAAAGAAAACAACGAAAAATATAGTAGTCGCAAACTCACCAACTGCAGCACAGATAAGGAAAACAGAAACAGAAGACAGAAGTTGGTAGAACCTTCTAGAATATTTTATGAAGTAGACCAGCCTGACCTCTTGAGACAACAGCTCACGCTTTTTTGGAGCACACCACGTATTGGCATGAGCTCCGCATCCCTATATAACCAGGAGTAGATCTTTCCAGAACGCTCAAGGTCGGTTAGCCAATCAGAAAGCAGCGAACACTAAAATTTGCGCAATCAATTTAAATTGGCCAATCAGTTCTTCTCCGATTGTTCTACATTATCCTAGAACGTTCTAAAAATATTCTATTCTGGAATGCACTTTATATTCTACACGTATCGCTATTATTATTTTACTAGATGATTGGATTTTGATGCTTTGAAAGCATTATCTTCTGCTGGAAATTCTGATTTATAAACTAAATAGGTAAGATGCATTAATATGATTCATTAGAGCATCATCTTTTATAAGAAACTTAAGCTATTTTTGTGACGTGTATGATTATTTTAAAAATAAATCAATTTTCTATACTTCCTTTACTGCAATAATAAAATAATATAAGAGCCTGGCTCATCAATGGTGAACTCTTCCAGCGGTTTCGTCAGTTTAATCTACCATACCGCTGTAATATCGCATTTTGCTGTTTTCCTTTTATACTGACACTGAACCTAAATTCTTCGAAAAGGTATTTTGAATGAACTATGGGCATAAACTTCAAAGACAGTAGGAATACATATAATGATAAATATATAATATGTGTCGCGCATTGCTCTTTCAAGTTCAAGTTCAAAATCACATTAATAGGTACCGCTCAACAAGAGCAACCTAGTTCATGATAATTGAAACAGTGAATAATATATGTGAAGGTTATTCACATATTAAACAAAATTTTAACGCGGGATTCAATCCCGGTTCATGACTGTCGGGAATCGAGGGTGTTACCTACTCGTCCGTATTGCTCTTCCGCAAATTACAAGTAGAAGTATTTTTAAAACACAATATTAATATGATGCATTAGCAATCAATTAAATGTATTTAGGGTAAGGAAATTTTCAATAATTTTAGTGTAGTATTGAAATATCACTGCCAGACTGTCCATTTCAAATTTTGTTACCATCAGTTTGAATAGTGATGTCAAAGAGGGAACTGTCGATAATCTGGACGCCAAGAGCTTCGAGTCATTCTGGCTTGGTTTCATGTTTGTGAGGATCTGTTAGGAAATGAGGTACGCATATAAGTTTATTGCGACGGTATGTAGGTTAGAGAGCTTTGTGTTTTGGATTGTGATTTGGATATCTAAAATTATTAAATTTTAAGCCATATATAGAGGAGTAAGATGTTTAGTGTTTGATTAGAGTTCTCTCTCTCGAATTTCGAATAAAATTTCATGTAAGGTGGTATTTTTTGGAAGAATATATATTTTAAATATGAATTTGAAGAGAGAGAAACAGATTTTTCTCCAAATGTATAGTGAAAGAAGCTTGTACTCTAGTTCTTCAATGTGCTTTGGGCATCCACATTGTCTGCTAATTATTTTGGATGCGCTGGCTTAAATTCTGTCAATTTTGATTATTTGTTTTTATAATTTTAAGTCTATTTTTGCTCCATGTGTCTATCACATGGTGTCGATATATATAAATATTTTTTAAAAAAAGTTAGAACTGAATCAATTGTGACACAAGAATACCTCAGTGAGAATCTGAACATTATATTGCTTAATTATTGAGAATGATAATTGGAGTTCAGTGGCAAAAAGATTGTTAATTGTGAAAAGTCAAATTGATATTTGCTGATGTTAATAGATAGTTTCGGTTTCTGTGTTACCTTTTGCAGATTTTTAAAAGCCTTATTCAGAGAGTGTAATGCATAAAAAAGGTTGTTTTTGGAGACCTGAATGATTATATCATCTGCGTAAAGAGAAATTTTAGCTGGTGACTTTATGGAGGTGCGTAAATTATTTTGATATATGTTGAATAAAATAGGGCTTAGGATTGACTCTTGGGTAAACCTTAGTAAAGTTTTGGTAATGTAATTATTGAAATTGACTTGTATGGTGCATTTAGATAGAAAGTTTATAATCCAATCCAGCATGCATACCTTCAACCTAAGTTTGTAGAGAGTTCTTTCCAGACTCTGTCAAAGGCTTGAGAGAGGTCAACTGTGTATGCAATAGCTTATTACGCTGGTGTATGGTGGAAGTTATCCTGAACTTGTGAAAAAAATGAAAGATTGATTATTGTACTTTGATATTTAAAAAATTCTCTTTGATGAGGGTGTCAAAAATTGACATTTGAGAAAATGTCGATCTATTGAGTAGTATGTACTCCATACTTTTTCAAGGGATAGAAATCAGATATAAGTTCAATAATTGGCTGGGCGCCTTCAAGCTTGCCTGGATGGTGAATGAGAATAATTTTAGCATGTTTCCATTCTTTAGGCAAGAGGAATCTCTCCAACTGTTATTGAATATGTTTAAACGCTCTAGTTTGTCATAGGAGCGCTGAGATTTTTCAATATAGGTTTACTGATGTTGTCTAGACCATAAGCCTTGTAGGGTTGAGATGATTTATATAAATGATCCAAAAATTTATATATTGTGCATTAGAACAATGCCTTATTTTTTTCACCTCTAGTAAAATACATCACTAGTCTTCTTCTTCTTCTTTCTTATCTCCACTCAATCATATTAAAGTATCAAGCTTGTAAAGCTTGAGACCATTACTAGTGGTGATAAGGAATGAGTCACATCACCAGTGTTGGCAAATTCAGACAAAAACTAACCTGTATACCATGGTTTCATATTCTGGCCCTCATCAGTACAGAGAGGAAGCTTCGATTTTATAACATCCTACGAGAAGAGTTATGAAATTGCTCGAATTTACCAAAAATTGGTTTGAGCTGGTGAAGTGGCAGGGCCGATTTTCAGGCTAGAATACAACATAAAGTTGAAGGAGGATGTATCATATTTATGTACTAATAAATATATATATATATATTATACAGTTAATGATATAATCAACTGTTGTGGTCAATTATGGCTGAACCTCCCACCGAATTATGATACAATTAAAAATAACTTCCTAAGATTATGAAAACAAAATAGAACAACCTATTCAACAAGACTTCGCTAGAATCGACACTTCGAATTTTTTTTCAGACTATAAACTTCTCTGTAATTCATTTATGCCAGAACTATATTTGTCATGGAATCTGTCATCAAAGATAATAGCCTTCACTTTACTTCAACTCTAGATAGAGAAATTCATATTCTCATCATCAAAAAGGAAAACATTCACTGCAGGATTTGTAAAAATATGATATCTGATTAAATCTCCCACTATATCATAGAATGCCAATATTTAGGTGAAGAAAGAGAAAAAACTCTCAAAAACACATTCTGGAAATTTAGCAACCCACTGAAGACGCTGAGAGCTATTTCAGAAAAGAAAAATATAGCAATAGAACTATAATTTCTACAGATCAATTGTAAATAGATTCATAAACAAAATAGGTAGTAAGGAAAGTTTTAGAACAGATGTGTAAATAAATCCCTTTTCAAACAAAGGTTCAGGTGCACATGGGGAAAGGGAGGAAAAAAAATACTGTATTATTTTGTTGTTGTATGGCGAATCCACACAGGGCAATGGGCTCTAATAAAAGCCTTTTTGTTGCTGTTATATAAATTTTATAAATATACTAGCGGATGTACCCAAGTAAAGGTTTGTCTAAAGAACATTTGTTAAAACAATTCTCTATAAACTTATAAAAAAAGATATATTTTGATAATTTGAAACTCGTAAATTTGAATCTCTCGATAAAGTGAACATTTTTTCCCGGTCCCTGTGTGCCGTGTCATCCTGAATTTTGTCTTTCCTAATTTTCTACATTACAAAATCATCGTTTTATCAAGTGAACATTTTTCCCGGTCCCTTGAAAAATACTCGATAAGTTGAATAAAATCAATAATAATTGGTTCCCTCTGTAATTGGAAATTAAAGGAATAGTATCTTTGCCTTGGAATTGTATCATTATTCTTGTCTCAAATAAATTGCAGTGTCATCCTGATTTTTGTCTTTCCAAATTTTCTACATTACAAAATCATCATATCATCATGATAATATTTAGAGCAGATTGTTGAATTATAACAGATAAATTAGAATATTTATCTTGATTATTTTTAGGCGAAAAGTTATTTCAAAAAGTAGTACTAAATAACTTCCCAAAGTTTCATGGCGTTCCAATGAGTGGTTTGGTCAGGCATAAAGGACAGACACACATACATTCATTTATATATATATATATATAGATAGATAAACGTTGGGATTTTCATTTATAGAGATATTTATTCTCAAAATAATATATTTAGTCAAACTGTAAAAAAAAAAATTGGTCAACATATTAAATTTAAATAGAGCTTAATGCCCTGTAAACATGTTGTTTTTAAAATACTTAATTCATGCCAAATAGAGTTGCTTATTTTTATCCATTCAATTAGGATATCAAAGTTTTTTTTCGCGTAATAATAGCTTGCAATACATTGAGGGCACAAATCATTGCATTTTTATTTAAATAGATGGAATATATATATTACTTTGAAACTTATATGCGAGCAATTTGAGCATAAAAAAGCCATATTCAAAATATATATTCCCATAATATATTTAATTTCAAACATCATTCAAACTCTATATTTATTTATCTTATATATTTCTAAATTTAAAATATTTATTCTTAAACATTTTTTTTTTTATTAAAAAGAAATATATTCATTGAAGGCAACTCTGAGGATTATCATCACGCTTCTAAAACGTGGTTCTATTCTAAATGTTTCACCAACGTCTTCTTTTTCATTTTAATTTTTACAATAAAATATTAACAAAATATGGGTAAGTTTTCATTTAGCCTAATTGAATTGTAAAATTCTAACTAAAGAGAGAAGAACGCTATTTGAATATTATACCAATATAAATACATCTAAACTATCTATTTTAAGAATATTTTAAAAACTTTTATATAAATTTAAATAATTTTATTTATATATATAATCTATATCTATATATATATATTGTTATTCGTTTCCAGTTGTGGCTATTTATTAGGGTAAGAAGCCAGACTTTAACATCAAGAATTGAAAATGACCCATTTTCAGATATTATATTTTATTCAAAATCTGTTCAAAAATTACATTCCTGGCGCTTTTTAGAACAGTTTTTTTTTAATCTAAAGGTTCTGCCAAAAAACATTTTTGATTCCAATTTTGCTTATGCACATTTAAAAAAAAAAAAAGGTAAATAGCATTTTTAGAAGGCATGTTAGGCCTAATTATATCCTAAAATGTCCAAAATTATTAAGGACTGCATAATACAGAACCTAAATATTTTTATACATTTCATCAAAGTATGCACAAATTTATACAATTCAAACTGAATAAAAGACCACAGAAAAATTCCAATTGGTACTTATTTTCCTAACCCTAATTTAGTATATTCTAAGCCTATATGAGGTTCAATTAGGTTGGGGTTTGTAAATCAACAACCTAATCCGTAGAACCAATCCAAAATAGAAAATATAAATATAATTTGGGAAATGTGGTGGTGGTCCCTGGATCAGTTCCTATCTTCCCTAAGAATTTAGAATCTAAAACTAGGTTAGCTTCAAGTTAGGGTTAGTAAATTTAGGAACACTTTTGATAGGCTAATTGAAGCATTTATCAATTAGTATAACATTCTGGTGACATTAATTTCATTAGAAATTTAGTTGTATTATAGTTTTTCAAATATTAAAAATTCAAGACCTTGCAGATTTATATTTTTTCCAACCATGTTCTCTATCCAGGTATTTATAGATAGTCTGCACATTTTGCACAACATCGATTTTTGCAATTTATCAAAATAAATTCTACCATTATCAGTTTAGAAAAATACAAAGACTTATTTCTGTATGAACAATTTTTTTTTTTTTTTAATAATTTGAATAAATTTTTGTTATGGTAGTAAACTGCTTTATTTTTCAATTGGCTGTTTATCATCTTTACAAAACCTAACTAAAATATTTTCTAATTATAGTTATTTTATTTTCAGAAAAAAAAATTAAAATATAACGCATTTCATATATTTTTCACTTCAATTCAAAAAAGAAAAAAATGTTCCCTTTTAATGAAATTTAGAATAGTCATCTTCAACTTAATGGATGCACCAGATCTTGTTGAACTAACCTCAAAACAAAAAAGCTAGTCTGCCCACATCTCAACAATGATATTGACATGAACAAACTGGCTAATTGCTTTATGCCATCACTACATATATTAGCCTCATGAAGGGTGGTTGCAGTGCTATTACAGAAATAATTTGAAACATAAGCCAAAATAATTTGTGCACCTTTTGGCAACAGCATTGTTACCATCTTCAAACAAAAGTATTGAATAAAAAATATTGAAATACCTTCAATTATTGGTAACAATTTAATTCGGATTTGATACAATGTTTTTAATCCAAATTTACCTTAGCATTTAGAAATGTCATTTGATTTTTTTTTTCCATCTGGCAGTGTTTAGTTCTCACAAGTGTTTTATGTTTTTATAGCACTGTGTATAACACAAGTTTGATGTGTTCTCCAGGAAAGCCAAGTGGTATCCAGACTGCCAGGAAACTCCGCATCCACCGTAAGGAGCAGCGGTGGCATGATAAGACCTACAAGAAGGCCCATCTGGGCACACGCTGGAAGGCCAACCCCTTTGGTGGTGCCTCTCACGCCAAGGGCATTGTCCTGGAGAAAGTGTAAGTACCATTCAGCCTGGGATTGTAGAGATAAAATTTCTTGATCCACAATGTTCTCTCTATTCTGAGTGCATTATAGACCAGTCAGTTTTAAATATAGCTCTTTTTTCCCCAATAGGCCTAAATATAGTAGAACATGGACCAGGTTCCTCATTTTTGGTAACAATTAGGATTCAGTATTTTTAATACACAGGTTGAAAGACAGAAACATCAACAGATCAACTCTCCCAAGCTTACCCCATCATTTTTTATCTTCCTTCAGATGATGGACAGAAATTGGGAGGAAATTAAAAGTTGATTCAAGCAATAGCATGCTGGAGGCATGACTCTTGTCTTCTGTTGGTTTTCTTGGACCAAAACATGCCTTGTACCAATAAACTTGTTCTATTCTCTATGTACCTTCCTTGTTTGCTGTGTATACTGACTGGAAAGCACCAATAACACAGCATGAAATTGTCACTACAACATATGGGGGTAGTCTTATTTGTGTTGTGTAGTTGAAGTGTATAGGGTCAAATTCCCCATATTTGGCTGTTACAATATGCAGCAAGTTTCAATGCTGAATAAGATTATCCACCTATTTGTTAGTTACAAATCACATCTGAAATTCTTACTTTCAAAAATCAAACAAAAATGATAACTTTTTTTTTTTGCAAAACTTGGTGATGATTATAATATTGTTGAAAAGTATTGTGTAATCTTAGTTGTATTGGAGAGAAATTGGTTCAAATACTTTGTGAAAATGAAAGCAGTACCTTTAAATGTAATAGAATAGTAAGGTACCGAACCTGACATTCCTGGCCTCCCATGCTTACCCCTCTGTACCGGGCTAGTGGTGCAGTGGACATTGTTGGGAGGTACA
>CP092866.1:27005680-27035373 GCA_030710605.1 Cordylochernes scorpioides | reverse complement strand
ATCAAATAGAAATCTAAGTTAAACTTACACACTTATGGACACACAAAACTTAAGGAAGTTGTATCTTTCAGCATGTATATCGGGATTTAGACAATAACTCTGAAAGATATTTGATATACAGTAACCTTTATTGAAGTTACACGAGATAACTACACTCATGGACAAAATTTAAAGAAGCTCTACCTTTCAGCATGTATATCGGGATTCAGACAATAACTCTGAAAGATATTTGATATACAGTAACCTTTATTGAAGTTACACGATATAACTACATTCATGGACAAAACTTAAGGAAGTTGTATCTTTCAGCATGTATATCGGGATTTAGACAATAACTCTGAAAGATATTTGATATACAGTAACCTTTATTGAAGTTACACGATATAACTACATTCATGGACAAAACTTAAGGAAGTTGTATCTTTCAGCATGTATATCGGGATTTAGACAATAACTCTGAAAGATATTTGATATACAGTAACCTTTATTGAAGTTACACGATATAACTACATTCATGGACAAAACTTAAAGAAGTTGTATCTTTCAGCATGTATATCGGGATTTAGACAATAACTCTGAAAGATATTTGATATACAGTAACCTTTATTGAAGTTACACGATATAACTACATTCATGGACAAAACTTAAGGAAGTTGTATCTTTCAGCATGTATATCGGGATTTAGACAATAACTCTGAAAGATATTTGATATACAGTAACCTTTATTGAAGTTACACGAGATAACTACACTCATGGACAAAATTTAAAGAAGCTCTACCTTTCAGCATGTATATCGGGATTCAGACAATAACTCTGAAAGATATCACAGTAACCTTTATTGAAGTTACACGAGATAACTACACTCATGGACAAAACTTGAGGAATTTGTACCTTTTAGCATGTATATCGTGATTCATACAATAACTCTGAAAGATATCACAGTGACCTTTATTTAATTTACACATTATAACCAAGTGTGAATAAAATTGCCTCTGTCTCCTTAAAAAAAGATAGACAATTGGCAATATCAAAGACTTTTGACTTAAGTTTAATGTTCATGAGTGTATATCATAGTACTTTCTTTATTATATGCAAAATGGAGTTTCACCTCACATCAAGCGGACAGAATTTTACTTTTATATGTAAATAGAGGAATAACAGTTCAACGAGAACATATATTGAACGACAGAGAACGAAAATTCACCTAAAAACCATCATATAATCATTATTATTTATCATCATCGTTTTTTCAGCTTCAAACTGTGGAAATGAAGTGTTAACGCAATTATATTATTTGTCGATACATAATCGTAATAGTCCAATATAATATTATATTTTTATTTATTTATTACCAGTTACAAACAAGACACGCTATATCCGATCTGGATAATTGCGCGTGAAACTATTTACAATAATTGTAGTAGAGTAGGTAACAGAATTATCACAAAAAGTAAATAAACAATTAAGAAAAAGAGCATTGAATAAACATATACATTAAACAAATAAGCAACAACATAAGCAGATAGAAGAAATCGCAAGGTAGTTATTTACAATATGTTAAACAATGATGTAAGTTGATTTAATGAAGTTATCTGTAATAATTAGTATCGTGGAGAGAGAAAGTTGATCAAGTTGAGCTATTTACAATGAGTTGTAATATTATATGGCTGTCCCAAAAGTTCGTGTTTTTTCTTATTACTTTGCGAATTCTTAATAATACGATTGCTATATACATAATACAAAGACATTATACATAACGACGAATAATATGATGGCGAATAATATTGGTATTTCAATTTTTTCCGAGTGTTGACGAACTTTTAAGACCACCTTGTATAACGGTATAGTTTATTAAAATGGTAAAACCGATTGGGATTCACCTCTGATGAATCAGGCCATCCTAATATCATTTTATGCTTATTGTACATATTGCCAGACACTTCATTCTTTTGTACACAGTTCTTTTCTCGTTTTTTTCTCTCTTTCTCATTGTTAACATCATATGAATTATCTATTCACAGCCTAAAATATTTGTATATATAGGTAAAGGCATGTAAAGGCATACATGTATGACAGTGCAAGTGTCCCTAGGGGGACATCGCGCTTTAAATTGAAATAAAATAAAATCCTGATATCATTTTAATTGCTGTAAGGACAGTAAAAAGTAATTTAATTTGAAAAAAATATGCTAAATATCATATATGTGTTTGAAATATAAAAGGGTATGATTACTGCTAACTGTACTTAACCCGGACTCCTGAAGCCACGTACAGAAGCCGCCAACTAAAGAGTTGATAATAATTTGAAAAAGATTCAAGAAAATGAGAGAGTTTCGCTCCAAGTAAATATTTTAAATCAACACTATATTATTTTAAAAGACTTTCCGCGAAAAAATCTCACTCTTTTCCCTATTTTATTTTATTTCAATTTAAAGCACTATATCCCCCTAGGGACACTTGCGCTGTCATACATGTATGTCTTTACATTTGTCTATACATATATAAAATAATTTTAGGCCGTGAATAGAATAAATATAAGATAAAACATGATAAAAGAGTATCCCTACTCGTGCATCGAAAGATTACTGATAGCAACGAGATATTTATAGGGAGAAATTTTCTAGGGAAATCAACCAATATATTTTCTTGAATCAACAAGAAACCACGTAAACATTTCAGGCTTGTTTGCCTTCTTCAGCGTGGTCCAAGCCCCACCAACGTACAAATTGAACAACGAAAACAAGGCCCAACAGCCCGAAAGGCTCACATTGATTGAATTTTCTTATTAATTCAAGAAAAGGTATCACTGATTTCCTGAAAAATAAATTAACGCTCCTATATTTTCCGCTAGATGGCGCTCTGAAATCAGTAATATATAGTTGCACAACCAGAAAATATATTCACATTCGGTTAACACCCTGATATTCCTAAATTGTTTTTAAAGTCTTATTTTTAAACAAAAGAAAACATGTCAAAATAGACCCTTACAAAAACTCCTTTGTAAACACCGCGTTTAGTTTAACTTTAATTTTAAATTAATATTAAGTCAATTGTTTGTGAATATTGGATGAGAGTGTTCCATATATACAACCACATAAATTCAAACAAATGACCTTGAAAGAAATTTCCAAATATTTCAAAGCTGTTGCTGAGGCAAATAGAACAATCGAAATCTGTTGGTTTGTGTGTGGTATGGAGATGTATTGAGACGTAGTTTCTACTAGGAATTTTTGAGCTAGGTAGATGAGCTATATGGTGTGTAGATGTTGTTTAGACGAAGTTTATACGCGGAGTTTGAACTAGGTAAACGAGCCAAATGGTGTGTGAATAGTGCTTAGACGTTGTTTCTACGTGGATCGAAACTCCGTAAATTAGCTAGGTGTGTATATCTTATGTAGATGTTGTTTAGACGTAGTTTCTACGTAGAATCTGAGCTCGGTAGATGAGCTAGTGTATGGTTATTGAGACGTAGTTTCTACTTGTAATTTTTGAGCTCGATAGTTGAGCTAGATGCTGTGTAGATGTTGTTTAGACGAAGTTTATACGCGGAATTTGAGCTCGATAGATGACCAGATGGTGCGTGGATAGTGCTTTGACGTTTTTTCAACGAGATATCTGAGCTCGGTAGATGTGTTAGCTAGATGTGTGTATGGTATGTATATAATGCTTAGACGTGTAATTTGAGCTTTGTAGATGATCTAGATATGTGTGTGGATAGTACTTAATCATTATTTTACGTGAAATCTAAGCTCCGTGAATGAGCTAGATGTGTGTATGATATGAAAATGATGTTGTGACGTAGTTTCTACGTGGAATCTAAGCTTCGTATATGATCCATATAGTATCTTGATGGTCCATATATGGTAATAAGACGTATTTTCTGCGTGGAATTATAGCCAGATGGCGTGTGCAGGATGAGCAGTCCCTACTGCACCGCCTGCAGGCCCTGTACTCCGGCGGCGGGCAGTGGCCGGGAGCCCGGGAGGTGGAGTTTTACGACGCCCCTCCCAGCAAGCGCCAGATCCGCTACCACCAATGCTACTTCAACCCCATCTCCTGCTTCAGGCGGAGAAGATAATCTCCTCCTAGATGGTGTTTCTCCTCTGTGGTGTTCCAGAGAATAAACGGTTTTCTCTAACCTGCGTCCCGACTCTACTGTACAACTACAACCACCCTTGTTGGTAGACACCTATAACAACCATTGTTGGTGTAGGCACCTATAACAACCATTGTTGGTAGACACCTATAACAACCATTGTTGGTGTAGGCACCTATAACAACCATTGTTGGTAGACACCTATAACAACCATTGTTGGTGTAGGCACCTATAACAACCATTGTTGGTAGACACCTATAACAACCATTGTTGGTGTAGGCACCTATAACAACCATTGTTGGTAGACACCTATAACAACCATTGTTGGTGTAGGCACACAAAATCCATTGTTGGTGTAGGCAAAAGACCTCCATTGTTGATATAAGCCCACAACCACCGTTGTTGATGTAGCTCCACACATTTCATTGTTGATATAGTCCCACAATATTCATTGTTCATGTAGGCCCACAACCTCCATTGTTGATGTAGTCCCACACCCTTAATTGTTGATGTAGTCCCACACCCTCTTAATTGTTTATGTAGGCCCAGAGCCTCCATTGTTGATGTAGGCCCACAGCCTCCATTGTTGATGTAGTCCCACAGCCGCCATGGTTGATGTAGTCCCACAGCCTCCATGGTTGATGTAGGCCCACAGCCTCAATTGTTGATGTAGGCCCACAGCCTCCATTGTTGATGTAGGCCCACAGCCTCCATTCTTGATGAAGACCCATAGCCTCCATTGTTGATGTAAGCCCACACCCTTAATTGATTATGTAGGCCCACAACCTCCATTGTTGATGTAGTCCCACACCCTTAATTAATCCCACGTAGTCCTGTAGAAGGGTAATTGGCCCGAAAGCACGAATCGTTATTAAAGTTTAAAAGAAAAGTAACCTCGTACGCTTCAAATCTTTTACTTACACCCTTAATTGTCGATGTAGGCCCACAGCCTCCATTGTTGATGTAGGCCCACAACCTCCATTGTTGATGTAGTCCCACAGCCTCCATTGTTGATGTAGGCCCACAGCCTCCATTGTTGATGTAGGCCAACAGCCTCCATTGTTGATGTAGGCCCACAACCTCCATTGTTGATGTAGTAGCACAGCCTCCATTGTTGATGTAGGCCCACAGCCTCCATTGTTGATGTAGGCCCACAGCCTCCATTGTTGATGTAGGCCCACAGCCTCAATTGTTGATGTAGGCCCACAGCCTCCATTGTTGATGTAGGCCCACAGCCTCCATTGTTGATGTAGGCCCACAGCCTCCATTGTTGATGTAGGCCCACAGCCTCCATTATTGATGTAGTCCCACAACCTCCATTGTTGATGTAGTCCCACAGCCTCCATTGTTGATGTAGGCCCACAGCCTCCATTGTTGATGTAGGCCCACAACCTCCATTGTTGATGTAGGCCCACAGCCTCCATTGTTGATGTAGTCCCACAACCTCCATTGTTGATGTAGTCCCACAGCCTCCATTGTTGATGTAGGCCCACAGCCTCCATTGTTGATGTAGGCCCACAGCCTCCATTGTTGATGTAGGCCCACAGCCTCCATTGTTGATGTAGTCCCACAGCCTCCATTGTTGATGTAGGCCCACAGCCTCCATTGTTGATGTAGGCCCACAGCCTCCATTGTTGATGTAGGCCCACAGCCTCCATTGTTGATGTAGGCCCACAACCTCCATTGTTAATGTAGACCCACAGCCTCCATTGTTGATGTAGACCCATAGCCTCCATTGTTGATGTAGGCCCACACCCTTAATTGTTGATGTAGTCCCACAGCCTCCATTGTTGATGTAGACCCATAGCCTCCATTGTTGATGTAGGCCCACACCCTTAATTGATTATGTAGGCCCACAACCTCCATTGTTGATGTAGCCCCACACCCTTAATTGTTGGCCCACAGCCTCCATTGTTGATGTAGTCCCACAACCTCCATTGTTGATGTAGTCCCACAGCCTCCATTGTTGATGTAGTCCCACAGCCTCCATTGTTGATGTAGTCCCACAACCTCCATTGTTGATGTAGGCCCACACCCTTAATTGTTGATGTAGGCCCACAGCCTCCATTGTTGATGTAGGCCCACAGCCTCCATTTTTGATGTAGTCTCACAACCTCCATTGTTGATGTAGGCCCACACCCTTAATTGTTGATGTAGTCCCACAGCCTCCATTGTTGATGTAGGCCCACAGCCTCCATTGTTGATGTAGGCCCACAGCCTCCATTGTTGATGTAGGCCCACAGCCTCCATTGTTGATGTAGGCCCACAGCCTCCATTGTTGATGTAGGCCCACAGCCTCCATTGTTGATGTAGGCCCACAGCCTCCATTGTTGATGTAGGCCCACAGCCTCCATTGTTGATGTAGTCCCACAGCCTCCATTGTTGATGTAGGCCCACAGCCTCCATTGTTGATGTAGGCCCACAGCCTCCATTGTTGATGTAGGCCCACAGCCTCCATTGTTGATGTAGGCCCACAGCCTCCATTGTTGATGTAGGCCCACAGCCTCCATGGTTGATGTAGACCCACAACCTCAATTGTTGATGTAGGCCCACAACCTCCATTCTTAATGAAAGCCCCAAGCCTCCATTATTAGTATAGTCCCATAGTTTTTAAAGGGATCATTCATTCATTACCTTCATTAAAAAACCTTGAATTTCTTTCATAACTAGCCGAGTGACCCGGGCAACGCCCCGGGTTTACCCTAAGGGCCTGTTAAGTATAGATAGTGGCTTGAAATTGAAATTAGTATATTTAATTTCCTAGAAGCAGCATTCCAAGAAAGGTTAAATAAAATACTTTCTGAGCAAAGTATATACATTCGTGTACAGATACCCACATGGATAAATCCTGACCATCCAGAGTAGATCCCCAAGGAAAATTTCTACAGAGAAGGATTTCTGATTGTAGGCAGGTAAATAATTAACATTTAGATTTGATTTAGAAACTCGAAAAACATCCCATTAAAAATTGATATATAATTCAATTATACAAACACACTCATTTAAAAAAAAAAAAAGAATTTTGTGAAAATTGAATAAATAAAAAAAATAGATATAACTACTACTATTTGAAGAATAAAGATAAGTGTTACACACGAAGCAAAAAAATAACGAATATTTTAGTATATAGATTGTTGTGTATAGTTCGATATGAAAATTGGAAACTATTATAGGCGCGTTTTTAAAATTTTAAAAAGAATCATACTCCTCTATAATAGTTTCCAATTTTCATAACAGATGGCGCGCTAATGCATCATAATAGTTCAGTATCTTTGGAAGAGGTTTCTTAAAACTTTACAACTGAAAACTCTGTTAGTGTATTATATATTGTTGCATCATGATTAATGCGCCTATTTTTAAAATTATTTATAATATTATTTTTAATATATTTAAAATTTAAATTATAAATTTATTTATTTTTATAAAACAGATTATTAATATAAAATATTATGTACTATAAAACATTTGTATTTTGATACACTAAATACCCTACATGCTTTAAACTTTGATGTGGTAAATAAAGGGAGATTCTAGGTGCTACCTAAATTTATAGTTGTCTTATTATTGACTGGTTTAACCTTGTAAGATGGTTGAGACACGTTCTGGAAAGATGCAAGACACGTCTGAGGAGAGACTCAAGACTGAAGAATCTGCCAAACCGCAGCCCAGTGCAACAATTGGTAGAGATGCAAGTGCCGACCCAGTTGTTTTGAACCCCAACATAGACATCCCCAAATATGATGGAACAGAAGACCCTCGCCCATGGATTGAGTCCCTTGAAGAAATTGGCTTCCTGTACCACTGGGCAGAATATATTATTTCTCGCTATGCAGCCATGAACATGATTGGTAGCGCCAAAACCTGGCTGGACCTACACAAGATAAGTTTTACCAGCTGGGAACATTTCAAGAGCCGCCTAATTCAGGATTTTGGCTCAGACGCCAACAAAGAAGAATTGAAGATGAGGCTGAACAGAATGCAGCAGTGGAATGAACCTGCAATCAGGTTTGCAGAGGATATCCTGGTTCTGTGCAACAAGGTCGACCCCCAAATGGAAGAAGAGAATAAAATAAATTGGGTTATTGGAGGGTTAAAGAAAGAATACTCTTTTGCCCTCTACTTAAACCCTCCTAAGAATACCAACGAACTCCTAAGATTGTGTAAAAAGATGGATTTGTTTGAAAATAATTATCAAGAACGTATAGAAAAATCGAAGGTTCTATATAATGGACCACGCTCTCCTCGTTCCCACCATCAAGAGCAATGGAAGAACGCTCCGTCGTTCAGAAAACCAGACCAGAACACCTCCAAGCCCCAGGCCCCCGCTCCGAGGTACTACCAGAACACCCCCAAGCCCCAGGCCCCCGCTCCGAGGTACTACCAGAACAAGCCGCTGCCCCAGGTATCTGCCCCTAGACGATTTTACACTCCCATTCCTGAGCCAAAACCGGTCTACCCAAGGAAAACCTACAATAAGAGTCCAGATTCAAACAGGAATAGGACAGAAGACGGGAGACCAATATGTTTCAAGTGTAACAAGCCAGGACACGTAGCGCGGTATTGCAGAGTCAAGTTTGTGAGGATCGTAGAAGAGGACCCCTCAGTTTCCCAAGACAAGAGCCAAGAAAATCTTCAAATGGACGAAAGGAAAGATTATACACGGCCTCGCCTCTATGCGGATGTTTGTAATGACACACAAACGAATATTCCTACACGGAATAGATATTCCGTGTTGGAAGATTTAAACTAAGTGTCGCGCCTGATTCCTTCAATCAAAGCAAGTCGACCATAAATGGAATTAGAAAGTTGGACCCTAGGTACAAAATTAATATTAATGTGGACAAGATAGGGTTATGCGAAGCTTTGATTGATACAGGCGCCGATCTTTCAGTGGTCGACCTAAGAACAGCACTTTTTGCTGGCCGTGAAATAAATAGTCTCACTAAAACGTGTTCAGGACCCGATGGAAAAAAATTAGATATGGTAGGTAGCATTATTTTAGATTTAAAAATTGATGACACTGAATTATCCCACGAATTTGTAGTAATGGACGCGCATCTACGAACTCTTATTCTTGGACGAGATTTCCTTAAAAAAATGAATGCTAAAATTGATTGCAAACGAGAAACAATTAATATAATTTGATGAGTAATCATGACGTAAGCAATTATGATCTAAAAAAAATAAAGAGCACTACAGATACCGTTATACCTAAACTATCTATTAAATTGATTAGGGCCTCAATAGAAGCAGAGGATGGCGAATATGTCATCGAAGAGAACAACAGAATGACTCAAACAAATGGTCTTCGATTGGCAAGAAGTTTGCTTACTGTCACGGATAAGAAAACCCATATCTGGATAACGAACCCTTATCCTCGACCTTTAAAAATCATGAAAGACCAAACATTGGCTTATGGAAGTCTTCCTGCAGGGGTAAATTTTATAGAGAATAAAGAGAAGCAGAATGAAAATGACGAAATACAATTTCAAATAAACAAAAATTTATCATTTAAAGAACAAGAGAGGTTAAAACAAATTTTGGCCAAGTATACTGATTTGTTCTCATCGAGGTTAGGTAGGACCAGTTTGGCAAAACATCAGATTCATACAGAAGACGCAAAACCAATAAAGCACAAGCCTTACCGGGTAAGCGCTAAGGAACGAACCATCATAAAGGATCAAATAGACGAGATGCTCGAAGAAGGAATAATTAGACAATCTTCAAGTCCCTGGTCCTTTCCCGTTATATTGGTCAAAAAACGAGATGGCAAATACAGATTTTGTGTGGACTACAGGAAATTAAATGAAGTAACAGTGAAGGATGTTTATCCAATCCCAAGAATTGATGATGTAATGGATACTCTCCAAGGATCCAAGTACTTCTCAGCAATAGATCTCAAATCGGGATATTGGCAAGTCGAAATTGAAGAGAGAGACAAAGAGAAGACGGCTTTCACTACTGCACATGGGTTATATGAATTCAACGTAATGCCCTTCGGTCTATGCAACGCCCCTGCTACTTTTGAGAGGAACATGGACAATGTCCTCGGAAATCTGAGATGGCAGATTTGCCTTTGCTACCTGGACGATGTAATTATATACAGCTCGGACTTTCCAACCCACATTAAAAGACTTGAAGCTGTCCTCAGATGCTTCAGCGAATCTAATTTAAAACTGAACGCCAAGAAATGCAGATTTGCTTTCGAGGAACTTGAGATCCTTGGACATATAACCAACCAAGAGGGTATAAAACCTGCCGAATATAATATCAAAGCCGTTAGAGATTTTCCTCAGCCAAAGAAGGCCAAAGAAGTGCAATCATTCCTAGGAATGTGCTCATATTATAGAAAATTTATTAAAGATTTCTCATTAATCGCTGACCCATTACCAGTCTCATCAGAAAAAATGTGCAATTTATCTGGACAGGAAAACAGGAAGAAGCGTTCCAAAACCTTAAAAAAAGCTCTTATGAATCCGCCAATTTTAGGTCACTTTGATCCAAATGCAGCCACCTGCATTCACACAGATGCCTCTAACATCGGCTTAGGCGCAACACTAATTCAAAATATCGGTGGCGAAGAGAAGGTAATATCATATTTGAGCCGAACCCTAAGTAAACCTGAGCAAAATTATTCAACCACCGAAAAGGAATGTTTAGCTGTAGTGTGGTCGATATCAAAATTACGGCCCTATTTATATGGAAGGCACTTTAAAATCGTAACTGATCATCACGCACTATGCTGGCTTAAGAATTTAAAAGATCCGACCGGTCGATTAGCACGATGGGCACTGAAGATTCAGGAATATAATTTCGAAATTATACACAAATCGGGAAAAAAACATCTGGACGCTGATGGTCTATCTAGAGGACCCTTACCAGAAAACGAATGGGACGAGGATTATGAAAGACTATTTTTGAATCAAATAATAGACGAAAAGGATGATTTTATTGAGAATATTAAGGAGAACCTTAGTGGAAACAAGCGTTCAATTACACAGAACTTTAAAGAAGAAAATGGGTGTCTCTACAAGAAAAATCCAAATCCTGAAGGTAGAGAATGGTTGCTGGTAGTGCCAAAGAAGAGAAGGAAAGAAATCATGAGTGAATACCACAACCATATGCTGAATGGCCATCTGGGCGTCGCCAGAACCACATACCGATTGAAGAATAAATACTATTGGCCTTCCATGCTGAAAGATGTTTCCGAATTTGTAAAGACGTGCCATCTTTGCCAAAGTCGGAAAGGTTCAAATCAGTTGCCATCTGGACTTCTACAACCTATTCCCCCAGCTAACTACCCTTTTGAAAGAATCGGAATTGACTTTGTTGGCCCCTTGCCATCAACGAAAAGAAGAAGGAAATGGATCATTGTGTTGACGGATTATTATACCAAGTATGCTGAAACAAAGGCAGTACCAGAAGCGACAGTGAAAGAAGTCTCTACATTTTTAATCGAACATATATTTTTACGTCACGGGGCTCCAAGATTTCTTATCAGCGACAGAGGTTCACAATTCACTAGCAATTTGATGAAGGAGGTTATGAAAATGTGCAAAGTTAAACATTGCTTCACAACGAGCTACCACCCCCAGACTAACGGACTAACGGAACGGCTAAATAGAACTTTAATCAATATGATCAGCATGTATGTGAATACGGATCAGAAGAACTGGGACGAAATCCTTCCTTTTATCACCCACGCATATAATACCACAATTCAAGAAACCACAGGCTACTCTCCATTTTTCCTGTTGTTTGGGAGGGAACCCATGTCCCTCTTAGACGACGAGAATATCCCAACGGACAGTAACATGGACGATTACGACGAATATATAGAAAACTACTTAGATAAAATAGCAAGGACGAGACAGGTAGTCATTAACAACACAGAGAAGACTCAGGAAAGAATGAAAAGAAACTATGACAAAAAACACAACGAGAGAATCTATGAACCAGGACATTTAGTGGCAGTTTGGACACCAGTCAGGAAAATCGGAAAATGTGAAAAACTATTGAGAAAATATTTTGGGCCATATCGAATATTAAAGAAGCTGTCCAACGTAAATTACTTAATTGAGCCGAAAGATAATCCTGGCCAAGATCCATTGATTGTCCATGTCTCAAGACTCAAACCCTATTTTGAAAGAATTGATGAGGTCACTCACGAGGACGCGACGACCTCTGGAGAGGGGGAAGTGTTGCATCATGATTAATGCGCCTATTTTTAAAATTATTTATAATATTATTTTTAATATATTTAAAATTTAAATTATAAATTTATTTATTTTTATAAAACAGATTATTAATATAAAATATTATGTACTATAAAACATTTGTATTTTGATACACTAAATACCCTACATGCTTTAAACTTTGATGTGGTAAATAAAGGGAGATTCTAGGTGCTACCTAAATTTATAGTTGTCTTATTATTGACTGGTTTAACCTTGTAAGATGGTTGAGACACGTTCTGGAAAGATGCAAGACACGTCTGAGGAGAGACTCAAGACTGAAGAATCTGCCAAACCGCAGCCCAGTGCAACAATATATATATATAGATGGGGAGTCGGTGGAAGGCTGGTTAAACCGTTTGGTTTTCGACCACTACGACCCGGGTTCGATTCCCGCATTGGACACTTTTTTCTGTTTAAAAAAAAAATGCTCCAATGGCCCCCGATTCTTGCAAAAGTCCAACCCCACCAGCGAGTGCAAGTAACCAAACGGGACTCTGGCACATTTCTAAGTGCAAAGTCGAACTGCTTTTCACATGTGTAGACATGTGGTGCGCTTACAGTAAAAGCAGTCGCTAACTACCCACCATGATTATCATGGCCTGTACCACGTGTACTAGGGATAAGCAAAAAAATATATATACAAGGTATGTCCTATAAGTTCCCGGACTGGATCCATAAAAAAATAAATAAATGAATAATGTAAATAAATTTGACTGTTTATTATAGAAAAAATATCTGGCAACACGGTGGTACCAATATCGAGGCGGTACGTGCACGCGCCCCAAGGTTATTCTAATTTATTTAAAGGTTACACATAGCGCTGCGGCGATTTTACGATGGAACAAAAATTGAAGCAGAGGATTTGCATAGAATTTTTGTGAAACTTCAAATATCAGCAACCGAAACTTTTTAAATGCTTAATAAAGCATTTCCCAACGACGCCCCAAAGATAACAATTGTTTTGAATGGCATTCTAGATTTAAAGCTGGCAGAATTTCCATTGGAAATAATCCTCGTCAAGTACGACCAAAATTTCAAAGGACTGATGAAAATGTGCAAAAAATCACCGATTTGATGAAATAAAATCCTCGAACCACATTGCTTGAGCTAGAGCAAGACACAGGCATCTCTAAAACAACGATTGGAAGGATCGTAACCGAAGATTTGAAGCTCAAAAATACCCCTGCAAAATACATCCCAAGATTCCTCACTAATGAGCAAAAACTGTATCGACTTGCAACCTGTGAGGACATGTTGGAAATGACAAGAACGGATCCGGAATGGAAAGACAAGATAATCACAGGCGACGAGAAATAGGTCTATGACCCTGAAACCAAGCGTCAATCTGCCGAGTGGAGAGGTCAGGGTGAGCCTAGACCCAAAAAATCCAGGATATTGAAATCCAGAAACAAGGTGTTGCTGGTCGCTTTTTTGGATAACAAGGGCATTGTTCATCACGAGTATCTTCCTGCAGGCCAAACAGTTATTAAGGAAATGTATTTGGGCATTCTTCGCCGCCTAAGGGAAGCGATTCAAAAAAAAAGGCCAGAAAAATGGACTAATGGTGACTGGATCCTACATCATGACAATGCCCGCCCTCGCACAGCGCACTTGGTGACGAGTTTTTTGCCGAAAAACGGGACACAAATCCTACCTCAACCACCCTATTCCCCAGACATCGCAGCAAATGACTTTTTCCTGTTCCCCAAACTTAAAGAAGTTATAAAAGGAAGAAATTTTGACATCAGGGATGACATAATAGAAAAATCGCAGTTGGCATTGAAGAGCATTCCAAAAAAGACCTATAAAAGCTCTTTCGACAATTGGGAGAAACAATGGCGCTGGTGCGTTTGTAGGGTTAAATAATTCCAATTGCCACACCTAGATGGCGCTGTGTTAAACTTTGTGTTATAAAGTTACATTTTGTAAATGTAAATATTTAATTATTCTTTATTAAATTATCTATATTTTATTGTAAACAATATGTTATATTTCTTTTTTGCTAGAATACCATTTGACTAAAATTTGTATGCCTAAATAAGTCGAGAGACTTTTTGAAATAAAAATGAATAGGCCTTTCATGAGAATTTTTCCAGGACTCTCAACAAACGAGAGATAGAGATGATCTAATCAAAAACTTGCAAAAATACATGTCTTCCCTCCAACCCCTGAAATCAAGGATCAACCGGAATCCTAATGTTTTCATTCATAAGGACTTGCAAAGTTGCTCCCACGTATTTATTAGAAAGGACAGAGTTAAAAAACCTCTCGAACCGGCTTATGAAGGCCCATTTAAGGTTTTGAAGAGGACTGTAAAATATTTTACAGTAATGGTTAAAGGAAAAAAAGACAATGTTTCCCTCGACCGTTTGAAACCAGCTTATCTTCTGAAGGAGTCATACCCTGAGCCCAGCAACCAGGGATCCAGCAGGACCTGCAACCATCCAAGGCCCGAACCCAGAAAGTCCATTTTGAGGAACCCCAAAGGACTCGTAGTGGTAGAGTGATTCATCCTCCCCAAAGATTTTTAACATAACGTGACCTCGGTCACTGGAGGGGGAGTGAATGTAGGGTTAAATAGTTCCAATTGCCACACCTAGATGGCGCTGTGTTAAACTTTGTGTGTTATAAAAGTTACATTTTGTAAATGTAAATATTTAATTATTCTTTATTAAGTTATTTTATATTTTATTGTAAACAATATGTTATATTTCTTTTTTGCTAGAATGCCATTTGACTAAAATTGTATGCCTAAATAAGTCGATAGACTTTTGAAATAAAAATAAGGTATATATTATACCTTATTAGGTATATAAGGTATATATTATACCTATATTATACCTATATTATACCTTAAAAGGTATGGATTGGTTGACGCTGAAATTCCACTCGAGCCTCCTCCCTTTCCACATCCTCCCCCCTATTACTCCGCTCCCAGTAATATTCCTGCTCTTTTCTTCCACGTGGCATACTATACAGATGGTTCCAAAACCAGAGATGGAGTTGGCGCCGGCGTGTACAGGTTCTCTTGTCTCGATTGTGCACCTGAAATACGTGAATCTCATGTTCTGTCTTTCAGGCCGAAGCCCTTGGATTGGTTAAGGCACTTGAAAACGCAACCACTTTACCAAATCATCTAACCTTAGGATTCTTCCTGGACAACCTCTCAGTCGTGAAGTCAGTTCTGAACTCTAAGACTGGTAATTACCTTATCGACAGAGCTCTGCTACTGATTTCGCGATTGAATCGCAATGGGAACAGATGCACCATACAATGGATCAAGGGCCACAGTGGGAACGTGGGTAATGACATTGCGGACACACTCGCAAAGCGGGGTGCTGAGTCTGCTGACCCAAGCTGTTACAAACTCGCTCCTTTGTCGTTTGTAAAATCGGCAATCTACGGCCGGGCGCGTGAAGCATGGGAAAGCAGATTCCTCTCTCTAGCTCCTTCTATCCACACCCGCTTTGGCCTTACTCCAATGAGTCTTTTAGACAAAAGGTATGCGTACATCGTCCCTAGCGAGCACATTGTGGTTGGCCTGCTATCGGGACACACGTGGACGGACAGTTTCGCCCACAGGATAGGCGTCATTGACGATCCTTCCTGCCCTTACTGCGACGCTGACAGGGAAGAAACTCTGTCTCACATCGTGCTTGAGTGCAGCAGCCTTGATGCCCTTAGATTCCCCCTTCTTTCCACCTGTGCAGAAGAAGTAGGGTACACTCCGCGGTCACTCAAAGACTTTATTTTCAACAGGAGCACTTGGCGAGCCTGCCTGGAGTTCCTAAAGGCCTCTGATAGACTTAAGCCACGCGTCCGCGCGGAGGATTCCGATCACCTGAGTGACTCGGACTCCTCACCTCATGGTTAACACCGGTCATTGGCGGCCGCTTGTAGACGTAACTCTGGCATGTGCCGCTGTTTAAGATCGGTTTCGCGACCTGCCCTGCGTATGTGATCGCCCCTGACGCTGTCTCTGTAACCCAAGGACAGAGGGCAAATGGTTTGGCGATTCGACGGCGCGGGCTGCTTGAGAAATCGACTTACGCAGCGACCCATTTGAACGCGCTATGCAATCTATGGTGTACTTTTCTGGTTGGTTGTCTTAGCACTGGTACCCTCACCAGTAATCTTATCTAAAACTTTAATATATTCATTTTTACAAAAAAAAATCTATCTTTTCCCATCAGTTGCTGAATCATTCTCGCTTTATCTAATATTCTTATTTAAACAACAGCTGTCTTTCTTTTATTTTCCCTGGCCTGGGGAATCTAACCTTTTTGAACAGCCTTGGTTGCGTGCAGCACCTTGATACTTTGACATTGTGCATTGCGGCTTGTCTGTCTGCTACACCTTTTGGGTTTAAAAATCATATACTTTAATCATTGCGGTCTGTCTGCTCTCCACGGTCACCCCTGGGCTCAACACCATTGAACCCGTCTCTGCCACCCCCCCTGAACTCCGCGGATAACCACCCTGCCCCCCCCGGTCCTCCTCTACATCCCAGCTCTCCTGGCCTCACCTGGCGATGATCCCTGGCCACCCATCCCCAGGCCCCTCCAACTATGCTTTGTATATATTCCGCTTTATGCGTCCATCGGGGCTCAAAAATCATTCATTTTGGTTAGCAGCCCCGTAAAATAAAGATATTTTCTCTCTAAATAAAAATAAGTTTAGTGGCTAACCGTGTCTGTGGTGATTAATGATCCTACACGTTGAAGCAAGGGGCGATTACTTTGAAAAGTTTTAATAATTAAAAAATATATATCTTACCTTTTTTTTTATGAACCCAGTCCGGGAACTTATGGGACATACCTTGTATATATATATATATATATATATAGATGGAAATTTTGTCGGGAAAAAATTGATCTAAAGAGACATGGGTCGCCTCTCCCGTCAAAATAGACGTCTAAAAAATAGATGGCGTCTGTTTTTAGACGTCTATTTTGACGGGAGAGGCGACTCTTGTCTCTTTATATATTGTTGCACCAGGTTGCGGCTTGGCAGACTCTTCAGCCTGGATTCTCTCCTGTGCTGGGTCTTGCATCTTACCAGAGCGTGTTTCAACCATCCTACAAATTTATAAAAGGGAATAACGAGATAAGTCTTCTTTAAGTAGCCACCAGAATCCTTTATTTATTTTCTCACATCAAAGAGAGCAGTGAAGTCACAGTGTACCTAAATACAAATGATGATAAATTAATAATCTGTTTTAAATAAATATCATAGAATATTTTATATAAAAATAAATAAATATATAATTTAAATTTCAAATATATTAAAACTAATATAAGAAATACGCCATTAATCATGATGTAACAATATACATATAAAGATAATAAGAACTAGACGAATGACCAGTTCAATGAACACGTCTAGAACAACAGCAAGTCCTAAGACATATATTAAGTTTTTTCCTTTTAAAAACCCTATAATGAGATATGCATGAAAAAGTATTCCTTTCTAATATTTTTAGCTCTCTACCTAATGCAAAATCACATGCAAAGAAACTGATTTGCAAAATATTGTTTCATTAAATTTTTTATCTCTTTAGTCTCTCAATATATATGGATAACAACGCTATCAAATTAACCCTTTTTAATATTAGTGATATGAAAGCATTTTCCATTGGAGTATTTCAATTTATATTTCTAATTTCTTACTCACGATGATAATGCAATAAAATGTATTAATTCTTCCTACACTTTCGAAATCCAAGATAATGCTTCTAATTATTAAGTCCCGCTTTATATGGCACCAAGTTGAAATCGTTCATCACATACATTCACATCACATATATTTTTGTAAATGGATAAATGAGCTTTGTGGGGGGTTATATAGATTATATATATATTTGACAGTTAGTAATTATAACATTTAATTGAATTTTCGGTTTCAAAATCACTTTATTATGTACCGCTCAAAAAGAGCAACCTAGTTTATGATATTTGCAACAATGAATAATATGTGAAGGTTATTCACATATTAAAACAAAGAGTCCAACGCGGGATTCAATCCCGGTTCATGGCTGTCGGGAATCAAAGGTGTTACCCACTCGTCCACCGACTATTCAATTGAATGTGTATGTCAATATTGTACTATTTTATGCATGACTTACTCTATTATTTAAAATGGCCCAAAAGTCACGATAATTTTATTGTTATTCTGAGTAATTGAGTAGAAATAAGAGCACAGATTATCACACACACACACAAGCCTTTTTATTGGGGCATCCAGCCCTATACATGATTCCCCTCTACAGGATTTAGCAAAGGAAGATATTTCAAAAGTAAAAACTAGAATACAAGAAGTAATAAGGAAAAAAGAAAAGAGAGAAGAAATAAAAAAAAAAAGAAATATAGCCATATATACAAAAAATAAACATACAGAGCAAAAGGAACCATACATGATTAAAATATGTCAAGGTTAGGATATCATTGAGAGGCTAGTGTGGAATTAGCCGCGTTCAATCTTCGCCTTCTTCCTCCAAGCAAACCACGACATTCGGCGAATCCAAGAGCACACATTATCAAAAATACATAGAGAAAACTTTAGAAAAAAAATGATAGAAATATTGATGAGGTTGAAGAAGGAGTGGTTTTATATAGATATATATTAAGTGAATAGGTAAGAGGAATATAGTGTGATTCATATCAACTTGTTAATCAGTTAATTCACATAATACTATTTATAAACATTTTTAATTAAAAAGGCATATATTGGATCAAAATATCATTTATTTTACTAATATTTCAGTTGGCTGAACGCCAACCTTTATCAAGGTGTTATAACATTTTAAAACACTTATAAAACAAATTTTAACACTTTAAAATGTTATAACACCTTGATAAAGGTTGGAGTTAAGCCAACTGAAATATTGGTTTAAAAAATGATACTTTGATCTAATATATGCCTTTTTATTTAAAGATTTATTTATGGATTGCTCTATTTTCAAAAATTTATAAACATGTTAATAAATAATGATAAATTTACATTCGTATAGTGGTTTTTATTTTTAGTTTTTGGCCAGAAACTTCAAAAAGGTTCAGGAAACAAGCCTACATTTTCATATTTCTTTTTCATTTGATATCATTCCTTCCTCTTTTACTTTTGCTTATCTCCATTTAATCATATTAAGTGTCAAGTATGTTGATCTTGAACTTTTTGATAGTGTTTGCTGGGGATGGGTAGAGCTCATTGAAGGATAAGTCTGTGAAGTTGGTAAAGTAGTTAGGTTAGCAATTGACATATATTAGGAAAACCTTGCAAGCTTGCATTTGTAAGGTCATCATCTGTATATGACATGACTTATGTTTAGAAATCAAGAACTGCTGTTTTCCGGAAAGACAATTGAAGCTTGTTCCCTCTGCTTTGTACCAGTCATGCGCTGCAGCATATATCCAACAACAACAACAACAAAAAAGCCTTTATTTAGGGTCACTGACCCTATACAGGATTCACCAGAGGTATGCATAAGAACAAAGCAGTGAGACAACGGAAATAGCGATATATACAGAGTAAAAAGAGAAAGAAAAAAAAAAAAAAACAAGAAAAGGAAAAAAATAATAATAATAAGAAAGAGGGAAGCAAGAAATCAACACAAAAAGAGTAGCAGTAAGAAAGTGAGGAGTGAGTATCACTTGGCCTTCTTCTGAGATATGGACTTGTGGAAACCATAAAACGCCGTAGCAATATACTTATTCTGGGTCATATTGTCAATTATTGATGGAAGTGAAGCACAGAGTTGCCCAGTTTTGAGCATAAGGGTTCTTCTTTCTTCTTTCAGAGCAGAGCAATCAAAAATATAGTGAGTGATTTCATTTTGTAGTTTTGAATTACAGAAGGTACAAGTCGGGTCCTCACCGCAGAGCATCTTGGTGTGGTTTTCTCTAAAAAAACTTGAAAGTATTCTAACTTGTGCGAGTAGTCTTACAACCGGGAAAGGAAAATCCCCTAAAAGGTATCCCTCCGTCATGAAAGATATGTGAATGTCTTTGTAGTGAGAGTATAGCTTAGATTTATCCATTCTTGTAAGGTCGTTTTGTTGCAGCATATATCCATTTTGTAGAACGACATTTGAAAATTATCCCGCATGTGTTTCTTTCGAACGAAAAATCGAAATTTAAGGAGAAATAACGATTATTTCTAACCTTAGGAATGAAGTATGAAAGGATGAAGTGTAGTGAGTAATGTTAAACGGAGAAATAAAAGTGTTCAGGGAGCCATTCCCATCCCTGGATCCTTTATTTTTCCGTTTATCATTACTCACTACACTTCAAATGTCGTTCTACAATCATAAGCCGCATTATATTGTATTATATAAATGGAAATTTTGCCGGAAGGAAATTGATCTAAAGAGACAAGGATCGCCTCTCCCGTCAAAATAGACGTCTAAAAACCAGACGCCATCTATTTGACCGTCGCCGCAACTAGCGGCCTCGGGTCGGTGACGAAGCCACAACACCAGCTTTGGCAAACTGAAAAGCGCCCACCTAGAGACCATGGTTTCGGGCTAATGGCCCTCGTCAGTCTAGGGCGGACTTTATTCCATGAGATCCACACGGGATCTAATGGAATCTTGACAATCTGCCAAAGAGGTGTTTAGCTGGCAAAGTGGCTGGGCCAAATCTTTGGCTAAAATATAGATGGAAATTTTGCCGGGAGTAAATTGATCTAAAGAGACAAGAGTCGCCTCTCCCGTCAAAATAGACGTCTAAAAACCAGACGCCATCTATTGACTGTCGCCGCAAATCTGGTGTTGTGGCTTTTGTCACCGACCCGAGGCCGCTAGTTGCGGCGACGGTCAATAGATGGCGTCTGGTTTTTAGACGTCTATTTTGACGGGAGAGGCGACCCTTGTCTCTTTATATTGTATTATATATCTATTTTGGTTGACATTGGACCCTTATAGTACAGAAGGGGTCTCTTTCATCTAGTAGAGTAGTAGCTTGTCTTGTCTCAGGGTGACCTCTGATTTGGTCAGAGAGTCTGTTAGTTAATTGGCAAGGAACTTATCATGAGCTGGAAGTCACAATGACCGAGTAGTCAGTTAAGAGTTTTTTTATTGATTTGGCAACGCTCTTGAGAAAGGGCTTTTGGCTGAAAAACATATTTAAAGAGTGTAAAATGGATTTTTTGAATGAGAATATATTGTTACGTTGTCGCTTTACAAAAAGAATAACTTCTGTGGGTATAAAATATCTTTAGGGCTTTATTTAAACATATTCAATAAAATAATTACAGAAGAATTCAAAAGAAAACAACGAAAAATATAGTAGTCGCAAACTCACCAACTGCAGCACAGATAAGGAAAACAGAAACAGAAGACAGAAGTTGGTAGAACCTTCTAGAATATTTTATGAAGTAGACCAGCCTGACCTCTTGAGACAACAGCTCACGCTTATTTGGAGCACACCACCTAGCTTCGCTCTTCTTCTTCTGCATGAGCTCCACCTCCCAATATATCCAGGAGTAGATCTCTCCAGAATACTCAAGGTCGGTTAGCCAATCAGAAAGCAGCGAACACTAAAATTTGCGCAATCAATTTAAATTGGCCAATCAGTTCTTCTCTCGATTGTTCTACATTATCCTAGAGCGTTCTAGAAATATTCTATTCTGGAATGCACTTTATATTCTACGCGTATCGCTATTATTATTTTACTAGATGATTGGATTTTGATGCTTTGAAAGCATTATCTTTTGCTGGAAATTCTGATTTGTAAACTAAATAGGTAAGATGCATTAATATGATTCATTAGAGCATCATCTTTTATAAGAAACTTAAGCTATTTTTGTGACGTGTATGATTATTTTTAAAATAAATCAATTTTCTATTTCCCTTACTGCAATAATAAAATAATATAAGGGCCTGGCTGGTGAACCCTTCCAGTGGTTTCGCCAGTTTAATCTACCATACCGCTGTGATATCGCAATTTGCTGTTTTCCTTTTATACTGACACTGAACCTAAACTCTTGGAAAAGGTATTTTGAATGAACTATGGACATAAACTTCAAGGACAGTAGGAATACATATAATGATAAATATATAATATGTGTCGAGCATTGCTCTTCCAATTTCAAGTTCAAAATCACATTAATAGGTACCGCTCAACAAGAGCAACCTAGTTCATGATAATTGAAACAGTGAATAATATATGTGAAGGTTATTCACATATTAAACAAAATTTTAACGCGGGATTCAATCCCGGTTCATGACTGTCGGGAATCGAGGGTGTTACCCACTCGTCCGCATTGCTCTTCCGCAAATTACAAGTAGAAGTATTTTTAAAACACAATATTAATATGAGGCATTAGCAATCAATTAAATGTTTTTAGGGTAAGGAAATTTTCAATAATTTTAGTGTAGTATTGAAATATCACTGCCAGACTGTCCATTTCAAATTTTGTTACCATCAGTTTGAATAGTGATGTCAAAGATAATCTGGACGCGAATGTTTCTTTTTAAACAAAAATCGAAATCTATTTTTTAAAGAGAAATAACGATTATTTCTAACTTTAAGGATGAATTGTGAAGAGTAATGACAAACGGAAAAATAAAAGTGTCCAGGGGCGGGAATCGAACCCACAACCTTCTGCTTACCGGGCAGGTCCCATGTCCACTAGGCTACCCTGGACGTAGCCTAGTGGACATGGCACCTGCCCGGTAAGCAGAAGGTTGTGGGTTCGATTCCCGCCCCTGGACACTTTTATTTTTCCGTTTGTCATTACTCTTCACAATTCATCCTATCATACTTCAACCTTAAAGTTAGAAATAATCGTTATTTCTCTTCAAAAAATAGATTTCGATTTTTGTTTAAAAGAAACATTCGCGGTATAATTGCAAATTTCGTTTTACAATCATCCGCCGTGTTATATTGTATTTTAAAAGCATATAAGTTTATTGCGAGTTCGGTATGGAGGTTAGAGAGCTTTGTGTTTTGGATTGATTTGGATATCTAAAATTATTAAATTTTAAGCCATATATAGAGGAGTAAGATGTTTAGTGTTTGATTTGAGTTCTCTCTCTCGAATTTCGAATAAAATTTCATGTAAGGTGGTATTTTTTGGAAGAATATATCTTTTAAATATGAATTTGAAGAGAGAGAAACAGATTTTCCTCTAGATGTATAGTGAAAGAAGCTTGTACTCTAGTTCTTCAATGTGCTTTGGGCATTATCCACATTGTCTGCTAATTATTTTGGATGCGCTGGCTTAAATTCTGTCAATTTTAATTGGTTGTTTTTTTATAATTTTAAGTATATTTTTGCTTCATGTATATATCACATGGTGTCGATATATATAAATATTTTTTATATTTAGAACTGAGTCAATTGTGACACCAGATTACCTCAGTGAGAATCTGAACTTTATATTGCTTAATTTTTGGGAATGATAATTGGAGTTCAGTGGCAAAGATAATTGTTAATTGTGAAAAGTCAAATTGATATTTGCTGATGTTAATAGATAGTGTTACCTTTGCAGATTTTTAAAAACCTTATTCAGAGAGTGTCATGCATAAAAAAGGTTTTTTTTGGAGACCTGGATGATTATATCATCTGCGTAAAGAGAAATTTTAGCTGGTGGCTTTATGGAGGTGCGTAAATTATTTTGATATATGTTGAATAAAATGGGGCTTAGGATTGACTCTTGGGTAAACCTTAGTAAAGTTTTGGTAATGTAATTATTGAAATTGACTTGTATGGTGCATTTAGATAGAAAGTTTATAATCCAATCCAGCATGCATACCTTCATCCTAAGTTTGTCGAGAGTTCTTTCCAGACTCTGTCAAAGGCTTGAGAGAGGTCAACTGAGTATGCAATAGTTTATTACGCTGGTGAATGGTGGAAATTATCCTGAACTTGTGAAAAAATGAAAGATTGATTATTTTGTACTTTAATATTTTAAAAAATCTCTTTGATGAGGGTGTCAAAAATTGACATCTGAGAAAATGTCAATCTATTGAGTAGTATGTTTTCCATACTTTTTCAAGGGATAGAAGCCAGATATAAGTTCAATAGTTGGCTGGGCAGCTCTCAAGCTTGCCTGGATGGTAAATGGGAATAATTGTAGCATGTTTCCAATCTTTAGGCAAGAGTAATCTCTCCAGCTGTTATTGGATATGTTTAAACGCTCTAGTTTGGTATAGGAGCGCTGAGATTTTTCAATATAGGTTTACTGATGTTGCCTAGACCATAAGCCTTGTAGGGTTGAGATGATTTATATAAATGATCCAAAAATTTATATATTGTGCATTAGAACAATGCCTTATTTTTTTCACCTCTAGTAAAATACATCACTAGTCTTCTTCTTCTTCTTTCTTATCTCCACTCAATCATATTAAAGTATCAAGCTTGTAAAGCTTGAGACCATCACTAATGGTGATATGGAATGAGTCATATCACCAGTGTTGGCAAATTCAGACAAAAACTAACTTGTATACCATGGTTTCATATTCTGGCCCTCATCAGCACAGAGAGGAAGCATCGATTTCATAACATCCTACGAGAAGAGGTATGAAATTGCTCGAATTTACCAAAAATTGGTTTGAGCTGGTGAAGTGGCAGGGCCGATTTTCAGGCTAGAATACAACATAAAGTTGAAGTAGGATGTATCATATTTATGTACTAATAAATATATATATATAAATTTTATACAGTTAATGATATAATCAACTGTTGTGGTCAATTATGGCTGAACCTCCCACCGAATTATGATACAATTAAAAAGAACTTCCTAAGATTATGAAAACAAAATAGAACAGCCTATTCAACAAGACTTCGCTAGAATCGACACTTCGAAATTTTTTTCAGACTATAAACTTCTCTGTAATTCATTTATGCCAGAACTATATTTGTCATGGAATCTGTCATCCAAGATAATAGCCTTCACTTTACTTCAACTCTAGATAGAGAAATTCATATTCTCATCATCAAAAAGGAAAACATTCACTGCAGGATTTGTAAAAATATGATATCTGATGAAATCTCCCACTATATCATAGAATGCCAATATTTAGGTGAAGAAAGAGAAAAAACTCTCAAAAACACATTTTGGAAATTTAGCAACCCACTGAAGACGCTGAGAACTATTTCAGAAAAGAAAAATATAGCAATAGAACTATAATTTCTACAGATCAATTGTAAATAGATTCATAAACAAAAGAGGTAGTGAGGAAAGTTTTAGAACAGATGTGTAAATAAATCCCCTTTCAAACAAAGGTTCAGGTGCACATGGGGAAAGGGAGGAAAAAAATTACTGTATTATTTTGTTGTTGTATGGCGAATCCACACAGGGCAATGGGCTCTAATAAAAGCCTTTTTGTTGTTGTTATATACATTTTATAAATATACTAGCGGATGTACCCAAATAAAGGTTTGTCTAAAGAACATTTGTTAAAACAATTCTCTATAAACTTATAAAAAAAAGATATATTTTGATAATTTGAAACTCGTAAATTTGAATCTCTCGATAAAGTGAACATTTTTTCCAGGTCCCTGTGTGCCGTGTCATCCTGAATTTTGTCTTTCCTAATTTTCTACATTACAAAATCATCGTTTTATCTAGTGAACATTTTTTCCCCGTCCCTTGAAAAATACTCTATAAGTTTAATAAAATTAATATTAATTGGTTCCCTCGGTAATTGGAGGTTAAAGGAATAGTATCTTGCCTTGTAATTGTATCATTATTCTTGTATGGATGTACCCGGCTTCGCCCGGGAATCTCTCGATAAAGTGAACATTTTTTCCAGTCCCTTTAAAAATACTCGATAAGTTGAATAAAATCAATATTAATTGGTTCCCTCGGTAATTGGAAGTTAAAGGAATAGTATCTTGCCTTGGAATTGTATCATTATTCTTGTCTCAAATAAATTGCCGTTTCATCCTGAATTTTGTCTTTCCTAATTTTCTACATTACAAAATCATCGTATCATCATGATAATATTTAGAGCAGATTGTTGAATTATAACAGATAAATTAGAATATTTATCTTGATTATTTTCAGGCGAAAAGTTATTTCAAAAATTTTATTTGCTAGAAACCTTCCCAGTACTATACGAAATAACTTCCCAAAGTTTCATGGCGTTCCAATGAGTGGTTTGGTCAGGCATAAAGGACAGACAAACATACATTCATTTATATATATATATATATATATATATATATATATATAGATAAACGTTGGAATTTTCATTTATAGAGATATTTATTCTCAAAATAATATATTTAGTCAAACTGTAAAAAAAAATCAGGTCAACATATTAAATTTAAATAGAGCTTAATGCCCTGTAAACATGTTGTTTTTAAAATACTTAATTCGTGCCAAATATAGTTGCTTATTTCTATCCATTCAATTAGGATATCAAAGTTTTTTTTCGCGTAATAATAGCTTGCAATACATTGAGGGCACAAATCATTGCATTTTTATTTAAATAGATGGAATATATATATTACTTTGAAACTTATATGTGAGCAATTTGAGAATAAAAAAGCCATATTCAAAATATTCCCATAATATATTTAATTTCAAACATCATTCAAACTCTATTTTTATTTATCTTATATATTTCTAAATTTAAAATATTTATTCTTAAACATTTTTTTTTATTAAAAAGAAATATATTCATTGAAGGCAACTCTGAGGATTATCATCACCCTTCTAAAACGTGGTTCTATTCTAAATGTTTCACCAACGTCTTCTTTTTCATTTTAATTTTTACAATAAAATATTAACAAAATATGGGTAAGTTTTCATTTAGCCTAATTGAATTGTAAAATTCTAACTAAAGAGAGAAGAACGCTAATTGAATATTATACCAATATAAATACATCTAAACTATCTATTTTAAGAATATTTTAAAAACTTATATAAATTTAAATAATAAATAATTTTATTTATATATATAATCTATCTATCTATATATATATATATATTGTTATTCGTTTCCAGTTGTGGCTATTTATTAGGGTAAGAAGCCAGACTTTAATATCAAGAATTGAAAATGACCAATTTTCTGATATTATATTTTATTCAAAATCATGTACAAAAATTCATTCCTGGCGCTTTTTAGAAGTTTTTTTTTTTTTTTAATCTAAAGGTTCTGCCAAAAAACATTTTTGATTCCAATTTTGCTTATGCACATTTAAAAAAAAATGGTAAATAGCATTTTTAGAAGGCATGTTAGGCCTAATTATGTCCTAAAATGTCCAAAATCATTAAGGACTGCATAATACAGAACCTAAATATTTTTATACATTTCATCAAAGTATGCACAAATTTATACAATTCAAACTGAATAAAAGACCACAGAAAAATTCAAATTGGTACTTATTTTCCTAACCCTAATTTAGTATATTCTAAGCCTATATGAGGTTCAATTAGGTTGGGGTTTGTAAATCAACAACCTAATCCATAGAACCAATCCAAAATAGAAAATATAAATATAATTTGGGAAATGTGGTGGTGGTCCCTGGATCAGTTCCTATCTTCCCTAAGAATTTAGAATCTAAAACTAGGTAGCTTCAAGTTAGGGTTAGTAAATTTAGGAACACTTTTGATAGGCTAATTGAAGCATTTATCAATTATTATAACATTCTGGTGACATTAATTTCATTAGAAATTTAGTTGTATTAGTTTTTTAAATATTAAAAATTCAAAGACCTTGCAGATTTATATTTTTTCAACCATGTTCTCTATCCAGGTATTTATAGATAGTCTGCACATTTTGCACAACATCGATTTTTACAATTTATCAAAATAAATTCTAGCATTATCAGTTTAGAAAAATACAAAGACTATTTCTGTATGAACAATTTTTTTTTTTTTTTTATAATTTGAATAAATTTTTGTTATGGTAGTAAACTGCTTTATTTTTCAATTGGCTGTTTATCAACTTTACAAAACCTAACTAAAATATTTTCCAGTTATAGTTATTTTATTTTCAGAAAAAAAAATTAAAATATAACCGCATTTCATATATTTTTCACTTCAATTCAAAAAAGAAAAAAATGTTCCCTTTTAATGAAATTTAGAATAGTCATCTTCAACTTAATGGACGCACCAGATCTTGTTGAACTACCTCGAAACAAAAAAGCTAGTCTGGCCCACATCTCAACAATGATATTGACATGAACAAACTGGCTAATTGCTTTATGCCATCACTACATATATTAGCCTCATGAAGGGTGGTTGCAGTGCTATTACAGAAATAATTTGAAACATAAGCCAAAATAATTTGTGCACCTTTTGGCAACAGCATTGTTACCATCTTCAAACAAAAGTATTGAATAAAAAATATTGAAATACCTTCAATTATTGGTAACAATTTAATTTGGATTTGATACCATGTTTTTAATCCAAATTTACCTTAGCATTTAGAAATGTCATTTGATTTTTTTTTTCCATCTGGCAGTGTTTAGTTCTCACAAGTGTTTTATGTTTTTATAGCACTGTGTATAACACAAGTTTGATATGTTCTCCAGGAAAGCCAAGTGGTATCCAGACTGCCAGAAAACTCCGCATCCACCGTAAGGAGCAGCGGTGGCATGATAAGACCTACAAGAAGGCCCATCTGGGCACACGCTGGAAGGCCAACCCCTTTGGTGGTGCCTCTCACGCCAAGGGCATTGTCCTGGAGAAAGTGTAAGTACCATTCAGCCTAGGATTGTAGAGATAAAATTTCTTGATCCACAATGTTCTCTCTATTCTTATTGTAGACTAGTCAGTTTTAAATATAGCTCTTGTTCCCCAATAGGCCTAAATATAGTAGAACATGGACCAGGTTCCTCATTTTTGGTAACAATTAGGATTCAGTATTTTTAATACACAGGTTGAAAGACAGATACATCAACACAACTCTCCCAAGCTTACCCCATCATTTTTTATCTTCCTTCAGATGATGACAGAAATTGGGAGAAATTAAAAGTTGATTCAAGCAATAGCCTGGAGGCATGCTTCTTGTCTTCTGTTGGTTTTCTTTGACCAAAACATGCATTGTACCAATGGACTTGTTATTATCTATCTTCTCTATGTACCTTCCTTGTTTGCTGTGTATACTGACTGGAAAGCACCAATAACACAGCATGAAATTGTCACTACAACATATTATATGGGTAGTCTTATGGTGTGTAGTTGAAATGTATAGGGTCAAATTCCCCATATTCAGTTGCTACAATATGCAGCAAGTTTCAATGCTGAATAAGATTATCTACCTATTTGTTAGTTACAAATCTCATCTGAAATTCTTACTTTCAAAATCTATACAAAAATGATAACTTTTTTTTTTTTGTAAAACTTGGTGATTCATTTGTTGTTGAAAAGTATTGTGTAATCTTAGTTATATCAGAGAGAAATTGGTTC
>CP092866.1:26983581-27005580 GCA_030710605.1 Cordylochernes scorpioides | reverse complement strand
AAATACTTTGTAAAAATGAAAGCAGTACCTTTAAATGTAATAGAATGGTGAGTTGGGCACCAAACCTGAGACATTCCTGGCCTCCCATGCTTACCCCTCTGTACCGGGCTAGTGGTGCAGTGGACATTGTTGGGAGGTACAGTAAACCCTCTACACGATCGTATCAAGTCTTGTTATGGTAGACTTAATACTGTAACCAGGAGGGACACTTACTTGTACATGGTTTTGTCACCCAGACTGCTTCTATGGGCTTGACATTTTTGCCTTTCAGTTGGTATTTATATTGCTTATCTATACCCTGCACCATTTTTACATTTTCAATGTGGATTTCTTTTTACTTAATCCCATATACTAATGGTACAGGTCATGATATAATCATGTGAGTAGTTTTTTTGCGACTGCTTTTTAAGTGTACACATGTAAAGAAAATTTAACAACATATTTATACATTGTTCCAACTCTGGATATTAGGTAGTGTATAAGCTATAGCAAAGAGCTTTTTATATATAGTAGGGATTTTTTTTTTCTAAGGGATTTAATGGCAGTTTGTGTTGTGCAAGTCTAACATGAGATGTGTGCTATGCAGGGGTGTAGAAGCCAAGCAGCCTAACTCTGCCATCCGTAAGTGTGTCAGGGTTCAGCTCATCAAGAACGGCAAGAAGATCACAGCCTTCGTACCCAATGACGGTTGCCTCAACTTCATTGAGGTAAGGAACACTCTTGTATCTGATACAATGTGCCCCTGGTATCTCACTATCTGGAGCTGTTCCCCCACTTGGGGCAGCTCTCACAACCGGGGCCATAGTAAATGGGTGATGGAATTGGTTGTCTGGTTTGTCCGGATTGACCTCAGACTCTCATCAACATGTCTATACTATACAATACTTGTTTGCAGTCTCTACTGACCTCCCTAATGGAAAATTCACTAATTTATCGAACCCAACCCCTAGAAGGTAGCAAGACCAAATAAATGCATAGCATTTACCTGAGTTTAGTGTAGTAACAGTGGTGTGTGTTATTGCAAACTAGATATGTGGTTCTTATCTAAAATATTCCCAATGGTTACAATGCCACTTCTATCAAAACTATCCCATCTTTGATAAAGCACAATTTGGATTATATATTATAATAAAAGAAAACAAGACCTAATCCAAATAATTTATTAGTGTGTGACGTTTCGGCAACAACATTGTCACCATCATCAGACAAAATTTATTCTTTTGTCTGATGATGGTGACAATGTTGTTGCCGAAACGTCACACACTAATAAATTCCATTTATTCTTTTGTCTGATGATGGTGACAATGTTGTTGCCGAAACGTCACACACTAATAAATTATTTGGATTAGGTCTTGTTTTCTTTTATTATCCCATCTTTGTATTTCCCCATGAAGATGTTGCAGTATCGTAGACATTGCTGCAGTTGACAACAGAGCTAACAGCCCATGTGATGACAGGAGAACGACGAAGTCCTGGTGGCAGGATTCGGTCGTAAGGGCCACGCTGTGGGAGACATTCCCGGAGTCCGGTTCAAGGTGGTGAAGGTGGCCAACACCTCCCTGCTGGCTCTCTACAAGGGCAAGAAGGAACGTCCTCGCTCTTAAACTGTACTTAGGTTCCTCATTCCAATGTTCTGTGATAAATAAACACTACTCACTGTTTATTGGCTTGATGTTTCCTTTTATCTTGTCAGGTGCAATATTTATATATTATTATTTACTTAGGTTCTTATATTTTATTATCTTCTATATATATCTTTTTTATACACTTGATAACTATTTAAAACATGATGCGATATATTTCAATACTTTTGTCAGATAATTGTAACAACATTGTTTCACAAACATCACACAAAATTAAGATTTGGTCTTGTGTCATGGAGCCTATATGTTGAGGATTAAACTACAAATCTTGCCTAGTGTCTTCCATACATGAGATGTTCTAAGGCTGCCTATTGCTGATGTCATGGGGTCTGGAAAAGCCCTATTGTGACCTAACAACCTCTAATGAAAGACCACTTCCAGGAGAGATAGGGTTTAATTGTAGGTTGTTGACTGTGTTGACACCACTCCTCTTCCAACCCTCTACTCTAGTCAAAAAGTTGTCCCAAAAGTTCATAAATACTTGCAAAATAAATCATGTTTACGAACTTTTGGGATGACAACCTTTTAGATATTTGTGTGTTCAGTATTATAAATGACCAACTTCACGTTTGAGTGAAAATCATTCAACCAAGATCGACACTTTGAGCTTAGCCCAAAGGTTGAGAAACAATAAAAATGTACAGATAATACTTGTCAAATAAATCACTAGAATAAACTTAATGCCAAAAATGATTATTAAACTGATAATTCCCTAGAACCTCCATGAGAGGACACCTCTCTACAAAGGAAAGTTTTCATTTGTAAAATTACTCTTTTTAAAATTTAGCAACTCTCCAGTAAGAGGACACCTATCTAAAGAACATTTTGGCTCTGCTATTAGGTGTTCTTTACAGGGAGGTTCTACTGTATTAATTTTTTTTTCTTCTTTTTTACAAATTAAATTTACTTACCCTTTTCAGTTTGACTAGTGTGAAACTAGGCTAAAGCCATGGGATCTGAAATTTGATTGAATTAAAGTTAGATAATTTCATCACATTAATTTCTAGTGGATATTTTTGTGATATAACCAAGTATAAAATAATTTTAGAAAATTCTGTTGTGAATAATATCTTAATAATTAGATTTGATTGGATACAACAACAATAAGAATTGATGCCATTTGGATTTTTTTTTCATATTATTTCATGTGTGTTTTAGTGATGGAAAAAATTGCATTACATAATGCATTTTTGAACAAAATATTTAAATCTAGGTAAATAAATGCAATGGGAAGAAACAAATAAAGAGTAAAGAATTCATTTTATCCAAGCCACTAACTAGCTAAGTTAGGTCAAGTTTGTTGGTATAAAAGTCTGTCAGAGCCTATATTTGTAATGCATTGTAGCACTTTTAAGCATGGTGTGCCTACTCTATGGTTTTGTGTCCTGCATGCCAAAGTATGGTATTTTTAGCAATGGATTTGTATTTTAACAAGAATTATCTATTGTAAAGATAGAGGCTGCCTGGCCAGAATTCATAGCTCTGTTAAATTAAAGATACTTTGGTCAGTAAATCTTTTTATTGTCTCGACATTTTGACAAAAATCTTTTGTCCTTGTCAGGAGTGAACAAAATTAAAACATTTGGCAAAGCATTAAAAATTATTAGAATAATTTTAGCTGAATAAGCCGAAGTATCTTTAATTTTAAGAACTAAGAATTATCTAAATTTGTCAAAATTGACTTTAAAAATCAGTTGAATCAATGTTTGCTATTTGATAGGCTGTGGTATGAAAATAATGTTGAATTTTAAGATGTCAAATTAATGAGGCTATACTGTTTTATGTTTAATCTCCCCTAATGAATCTACCAAGTTATTATTTTTAGAGAAATGTTAGATTGTACCATCACCTTAATTAGTTGTGATTATAGCATTTAATATGCATATTTTCCAGCTTTCTGAATATTCAAATTAATTTTATTGATAATTGTAAAGTGTTAAAGTAATGTTCATTTGGCAAATATACACTGGGGGATGATTAGGCACAATTTGGATTATAATCCAAGCATGGAGAAGCGGTACCAAGGTAAATGGAGTCCCGGTATGCTTGCTGACTACTCCTGGACAATCAAGAAGGATGTACTACAAGCAAAGTATAGAAGAAAATCCACTGTCACTACTTTTCAATAAAATAAATATATTTCGTTCATATAGGCCTATATATTAAAAACATTTCCAAATTTCAAGTAGGTGTATCTCAACTAACTCTTGATAGAAAAAAAACTAATGGTATATTTGGAATCAGCACAAAGAGTTAAATTTAGATAAGATGCTGTTTCTTTTGGGACAAAGAAAAATAATTTTTGATAAACCAGTGTAATGTAATAAGGTTTATGCAAAAATGCTTACTTAATATTTTTTGCTGTATTTATCCCAATACCAAAAAAAGGCTGTCACGCAAAAACCATGGGTGATGGAAAATTTCTGATTAGATTTTTGAGTTCAGCATGAAAAGTTACACTAGAAACACCATCAGGTTCTCTTGGGCAAAAATTTTGTTGACCAGTGTTATAGATTAGAAGCACAAGAGAAAAATCTAAATAAATACTGTGACATTTCGGTAACATAATTGTTACTGAATTGTCACACTCTTTGGTCTTGTTACCTTGTGTTTATACACTGTGGGAAAAGTTGGATCATTTGGATACCAATAATTATTATATACTAACCGAATGACACGGGCAACTCCCGGGTTTTATCTGATTAAATGTTTTTATTCATTTACTATTTGTTACAATTATAAATTAGCACTGTGCATGTCACTCTTGTGAAACGTCCCGCTCCAAACTTTGTGTGTTTTTAAAATATAAAAATGTAAATTTTCTCAACGATATTTGAAAATATTATCATTTTGATTTTCAAATACTATTCATTACAATTATAAATTAGCACCATAGCACCACTCTTGTGAAACGTCCCGCTTCCAAACTTTACATGTATATTACCTCCCATCTTCACCGCTAGAGGCGCTGCTTGCAAGCGAAAGGGCAAATTTGCTAATTACTCAACCAATATTCGAGATAGAGTCCTGAAATTTTCACCATAAGTTTTTCCAGATTCTACTCTATATACTGTTAAAATTTCAGTCAGATTATTTAGGTATTGTGGACGTGTATAGCTGACAAACATACATCCACTGACTTTTATATATATAGGAATAGCATTATTTTGATTTCATGCCCAGCAATGGCCGCAGCCTTGCAGAAAATTGACATGGACCCAGAGCAGCAGCTTTACACACCCAAGATAGAGAACATTGCTGTGATAGAGATGCATGGAGACATCTGAGGCTCTTCATTGGACACGACAACAACAGAAAATTGACATGGACCCAGAGCAGCATCTTTACACACCCAAGATAGTGGACATTGCTGCTGCTGTGAGATGTATGGAGACATCTGAGGCTCTTCTTTGGACACAACAACAACATTATTTTGATTAACATTTGTAATAAAATATGTTGAAATAAAAAAAATATTTCCAATAAAAAGTACATTTACTTTGCTCTCCAAGCTGTTTCCATTTTGTCTACCTGTTTGCCATTTTATTGGTAAGAGTTCATTTAATTGATCCTTACATTTTAATACAGTGGAATCTACTATGAGAGACTTTTGGGGGTTGGTGGAAGGATGATCTAAACCGTTGAACTGCTTTTCACATGTGTAGATATGTGGTGCACTTACAGTAAAAGCAGTCGCCTACTTCTACCCACCATGATTATCATGGCCTGTACTACGTGTCTTCTTCTTTCTTATCTCAAAGCCATGATAATCATGGTGGGTAGTTAGCGACTGCTTTTACTGTACTACGTGTCTTCTTTCTTATCTCAAAGCCATGATAATCATGGTGGGTAGTTAGCGACTGCTTTTACTGTAAGCGCACCACATGTCTACACATGTGAAAAGCAGTTTGACTTTACACTTACAAATGTGCCAGAGCCCCGTTTGGTTACTTGCACTCGCTGGTGAGGTTGGACTTTTGCAAGAATCGTGGGCCATTGGAGCATTTTTTTTTTATCAGAAAAAAGTGCCCAATGCAGGAATCGAACCCGGGTAATAGCGGTCGAAAACCAATGGTTTAGACCATCCTTCCAACGACCCCCTAAATAACATCATAATTTGATGCACTGTATCTTTGTGGTGTATATATTTTAGCCATTACTATTTAAAATCTGAACTAGTTGTGTGTGTGGGGCTTCTTCAGCTTGTGCAGTGTGAGAACATCTGATATAGACACCAGTTTAGATAGACATCAGTTTAATGGTGAAACCACAGGGAGGGTTAACCACTGATTGCTTTCCTTTCAATTTTTTATCATTGCAGTGTAAGGTCTGTAGATATTGATTTTATTATATACTAGCGGATGTACCCGGCTTCGCCCGGGTTTTACCTGAGTAAAGGTTTGTCTAACGAATCTTTCGATAAAGTGAACATTTTTTCCCGGTCCCTTAAAAATACTCGATAAGTTGAATAAAAAATCAATATTAATTGGTTCCCTCGGTAATTGGAAGTTAAAGGAATAGTATCTTGCCTTGGAATTGTATCATTATTCTTGTCTCAAATAAAATTGCCGTGTCATCCTGAATTTTATCTTTCCTAATTTTCTACATTACAAAATCATTGTATCATCTTGATAATATTTAGAGCAGATTGTTGAATTATAACAGATAAATTAGAATATTTATCTTGATTATTTTTAGGCGAAAAGTTATTTCAAAAATTTTATTTGCTAGAAACCTTCCCAGTACTATACTAAATAACTTCCCAAAGTTTCATGGCGTTCCAATGAGTGGTTTTGGTCAGGCATAAAGGACACACACACATACATTCATTTTTATATATATAGATATTTAAAATGAAAATTAGTGCTAAAATTATATTTCTAATTTCATATTAGAAAGACCTTGTGCAGTGTGTGTTAACATGTCAGATAGACACCTTGTGAAGTGTGTGTGTAATATATCATATTGAAACCTTGTTCAGTGTGTGTGAACATGTCAGATAGACACCTTGTTCAGTGTGTGTTAACATGTCAGATAGACACCTTGTTCAGTGTGTGTTAACATGTCAGATAGACACCTTGTGAAGTGTGTGTGTAATATATCATATTGAAACCTTGTTCAGTGTATGTGAACATGTCAGAAAGACACCTTGTTCAGTGTGTGTTAACATGTCAGAAAGACACCTTGTTCAGTGTGTGTTAACATGTCAGATAGACACCTTGTGAAGTGTGTGTAATATATCATATTGAAACCTTGTTCAGTGTATGTGAACATGTCAGAAAGACACCTTGTTCAGTGTATGTGAACATGTCAGAAAGACACCTTGTTCAGTGTGTGTTAACATGTCAGATAGACACCTTGTGAAGTGTGTGTAATATATCATATTGAAACCTTGTTCAGTGTGTGTGAACATGTCAGATAGACACCTTGTTCAGTGTGTGTTAACATGTCAGATAGACACCTTGTGAAGTGTGTGTGTAATATATCATATTGAAACCTTGTTCAGTGTGTGTTAACATGTCAGATAGACACCTTGTGAAGTGTGTGTGTAATATATCATATTGAAACCTTGTTCAGTGTATGTGAACATGTCAGATAGACACCTTGTGAAGTGTGTGGGCATGCCAGAAAGACACTTTGTGCAGTATGTGGGCATGTCAGATAGACACCTTGTTCAGTGTGTGTGTAATATATCATATTGAAACCTTGTTCAGTGTGTGTGAACATGTCAGATAGACACCTTGTGAAGTGTGTGTGTAATATATTATATTGAAACCTTGTTCAGTGTATGTGAACATGTCAGATAGACACCTTGTGAAGTGTGTGTGTAATATATTATATTGAAACCTTGTTCAGTGTATGTGAACATGTCAGATAGACACCTTGTGAAGTGTGTGGGCATGCCAGAAAGACACTTTGTGCAGTATGTGGGCATGTCAGATAGACACCTTGTTCAGTGTGTGTGAACATCAAAGATATCTCGTGCAGTGTATGGACAATTGAGACATCTTGTGCAGTGTGTGAAAACCTGATATACGATCGTACCCTCGTAGCATGTGCAGTGTGAGAACATCTGAGACACCATGTGAATTATGTGAACACGTCAGATAGACACCTTGTGCAGTGTGTGAACATGTGATATAGGCATCTTGTGTATTTAGTGAACCTGCAAGAGATACAGTGGTGTGTACACATGTGAGAGATACCACCTATATGAGAGATACAGCGGTGTGTACACATGTGAAATATCCGTCCAAGGGAGAGAGTTCAGCGGCCAGCACGGAGCGCGGACGCGGCCTTGGCAGCGATGTTGAGACAGTCCAGGATGGCAGGCATGGAGATCCCTGTCCATATCCCCATGTAGCCGCCTGCGTAGCTGAAATACTCGATGAACTGACGGAACACATATCAGTTATAGGATGAGTGAGCTTCATTACTCCTGATAAATTCACTATTTTGTTCTTCACAGGCAAAGGACCCTCTTTGACTTGAGAGTTATAAATGGTCCAACATGCTGTCTAGATGTTGAAACACCAAAGAATCTTTTGTTGACTTGCCCTTTGACTAACCAAATTGTACTTGCTTACTTTGACATAATGCCAAATCATCTTTATGTATATACTCAATCTTATTAAAAATTTGGCAAGTTTAGAGCTATTTGTACACAAATTTATAAATCACTACTAATTCATCGTGTAAATAATTAAATATATGTATATGTAAATAATTATAATATAACACAATAGTCTGATAGACTTCGTGCTTCTGTAATAATAAAAAAAATTGAGGGAATTGTTAGTCTATATTACGGTCAAATTTAGCTTACCGCTTACATTCATACTCATGGACAAAACTTGAGGAAAGTTGTATCTTTTAGCATGTATATCGGAATTCATACAATAACTCTGAAACATATTTGACACACAGTGATCTTTATTGAAGACACACGAGATAACCAAGTGTGAACAAAACCGGCGATATCAAATACTTTCCACTTCCTTAAGTTTTGTCCACGAGTGCATACACACAGTCAGACATGAAAAAACAATAGAAAAATAAATAAATAAAAAGTTCAGGTGTTGATATTAAAAATATAAAAGGCATATCCTGACCAGGAGCACATGTGTTTTTCAGAAGGCAGAGCGCCATCTGGTGGAACAGAAATCAACTATTCATTGATTTAACCCTGATATTTGACCAACCCAATTTCTTGATAAATCATGCGAAACGCGTTCGTGGATAACTTTTCTTGATTTATCAAGAAATTGGGTTGGCCAAATATCAGGGAACAGGTTAAATCAATGAATGGTTGATTTCTGTTCCACCAGATGGCGCTCTGTCTTCTGAAAAGCACATGTGCTCCTGGTCAGGATATGCCTTTTTTATTTTTAACAGTCAGACATATTTAAATATAGATAAAGAATTCTTCCTGATTTGAAATTAAACGAAAAAAACATGGTGAAGGAAGACGAGTTTTGTACCATAGTTCTTATAAGTCGCGCTTCATTTCTCGCCTGTTGGAGGGTTTTTACCCGAAAGCTCGCACCTATGCATCAATAAAAGAAACTCGTCTTCCTTCACCATGTTTTTTCGTTTAAAGTCAGACATATTTAGTTCAATATTACAAAGGAGTTCGAAACTTTTTGGTAGAATTAAAGTTGGTGTTGAATTATAGTCAGTTATATTAAAGTAAGCAGGGCACTGATATTGGGATAAGAAAAAATGTTTGAATTAAAGTGTATGTTCTGAAGACATTCCCCTTGAGGAGAGTGACAGCAGATCATTGAAACGTCAGGAGTAAAATTAATCATTGGTTGATATGGCTGTGTTTTTCTAAAGTGTAAGCGTTGAATTCTAATCCGCTCTGAGAGAGTTAAAATTACACTATGATGCATTAGCGCGCCATCTGTTATCAAAATTGGAAACTATTATATACGCGTATGTGTGCTGTGTGAGCAGAAGAGCTTAAATTGACTTGTTCCATTATATGTATGTTCCATATGTAAATACCTGTTTTCCTTCTTCTTTTCGCTCTCCACTTCTCCCATCCATATTTCCAAATTTTTTCTTATTTTCCATAGGATTATTCAAATAATAATCTGTATATATTTATCATGTGTATATAATCTTTCTCCATTTTTACCCCTTTGTATATTTCCCACTTTCATAGGTTTCTCCGTCTTGTAACCCCAAGGAGAATCCTCTGTAAGACCTGTGTGTCTTAATAAAGCTTTTGTGTGTGTATATACGCGTATGATTCTTTTTTAAAAATAAACAATTTATACTGCCTTTACTGCAATGGAAAAATTAAAAGGTAGATCGAAAAATGCAATATAACAGCGGGATGGTAGATTAAACTGGCGAAACCGCTGGGAGGGTTCACCACTGATGAGCCAGGCCCTCCCATTAATTTTTCCATTGCAGTAAAGGCAGTAGAAATTGTTTATTTTAAAAATAGAATCATACGCGTCTATAATAGTTTCCAAAGTTACCCTATAACAAGATATTTAGGGATATATATATGTGGGGCTGTAGCAGTTCGAGGCTATAGGAAAGTAAACACAACGTGAGTGGATCTATATGGAGGTACAAACTAATTGAATCCTGTTTATCGCATTTTTATAGCTTCCATTATTTTTATAGGCAGTCATTCTCTAATATTAGGATGTCGAACAAAATTACAGGATTGCCGTTCTATATAAAGCAAATAGAAATGTTCTGGCAAGTTATTTAACGTTATTTTTATTTATATAAACCTAAATATGAGTTTAATTTAATTTATTTAATGAGGGATTCCCCATCTTCTCAAATCTCAATGGTATTGGCTGATAGACACTCACCATCGCTACCTGCTGATGTCATCACCGTCCCTCAAAACCCCCGCAGTTACTGTGGTAACAAAAGAACCCCAGTCTAAAACAGGCAAGCCTTCGACGGGTTGGGATGTCCTCGTCGACCAAGGTAAACAATTCTCGATGGAGAAAGAGAACAATGGCTTCATTCTCGTTAGCCATAAACGAAAGAGGACCTCCAAAAACGCGGAAGATCAGCATAGCAAAAAGGGGCTGCGTCCAGCCTACAGCCATCAAGCCCACTGTTGCCCCCTCTGCAAGCAAGCTCCGAGTGCAGAGGAGCACCAAAACTCTGCATAAAAAAGGTGGCCGGTCAGGTAGACCAATGTGTCTACCTGGAATTCTCCCCAGAATTCAGCCAGGCGCAATACTTCACGGCGCTGGAGGCGAAGTTGGGAAAGGGTTGCGTCTACCAGCTGAGCAAGATGTAGGATATCTTGTTCGGCTTCTTCAATTTGAAGCTCGCCGAGATGCTCATCGAGAAGGACCTGGTCATTGGAGAGGCCACTCTTCGAGTTTTTCTCCTGAGGAAGAAGACAGCACATCGCCTTGGCCTCGGGATGGGATGGATTACACTGCGATTTTGTCAAAGCCTTTAAAGATTGCTTAAGTTATTTGGCAAGTCTTCGAGGCTTCTCGACTCCGTGGGGCTTTGCCTTCATCTTCAAAACTGATCTGCGGCCGAAATCGCACGGTGGTCCGGGTCTACAAGCGTTTCGACCAATCAGCCTCCCAACGACCGACTACAGGATTCTCAGCAGTGTACTCATGGGCCATCTGCGCCGTCTTATCCCAGACATCGTGCCCGAGTATCAGATCTACGCTGTTCCAGAACAGTCATCTTCCTGGAACATTGCGCGAGTGTTCGAAAAAGTCGCCTGGACAGCGAAACATGAAACGTCGCTGGCTGTCATCTCTCTGGACTTGAAGTCAGCGTTCGGCAGACTCAGCAGGAACTAGCTGTTTCCCTTGTTAGAGAAACTGGGCCTATCATCTGCCTTCCTCGGGTGGGTTGCTGTCTTCTACGGAAAAGTATACGCCGCCATCCGGGTTCTCAACGGGGTGAAGCAGGGCTGCCGTCTCAGCGCCGCGCTCTTCAGCACCGTAGTTGAAACTCTGCTACGCCACCGCCGCCGCGGTTGCGTGGTCGCCTATGTGGATAACATCGTACTATTTATCAGGGACGAAGCTCAGTTTTAGCTCGTGACCCCGATCTTCGAAGAGTTCCGCATGGCTTCTTGGGTGGCTGTCAACTTCGACATGAGCTGCGGGCTCTGGTGCGGTTCCTGGAAGCATCGGACGGGTTCTCCTTTGAAAATCTGGACGTCCGAGTGTTGGCTTCCGTAGGCGTTTCTTACTGGGAAAAAGAAAGAGAGGATCCAATGAAATAATTTAGTAGCGTTTATTAAAACAAAATCATAATAGTGAACAACACATATAACAGAGAGTACCGTCGTCTTCCGGGTATTCCTTCTACTGGGGAGCTCGGATTCTATATTCTGTGCGTTTATAATCTGTTTATCTGTGGCTCTCTGGTCGGGATGGCGCCTACATTCGGCCATTCCTGGATTTCAATCGTCCTCGATTGAACCTTGCGTTGCAGGAACGTCGTGGGTTGCGTCGGGGGTTATCTTCTACTTCTGGCTCCTCGTCCGGACTTTCTTCTGTAGCTGAATCATCTTCACTGTGCCAAGACTTCAGTTGACTGATATGGGCCGTTGTCGTGTAGAACCGTCCACTGGTTCTTTCGCTTAACTGAGACACTCTATACGTGTCGCTTGGCAGAACCTCGGTAATTATCAAAGGTCCTCGATATTTGGGTTGTGCCTTGGTTGGTTCACCCGTCGTTTTGGGTACATGCCTCATCACTACAATTTCTCCTACTTCGAATTGGATTGTACGGCACTTCTTCTTATCGTAGTATGTCTTCATAATTTCTTGTTTATTCTCAATTTGGGTTCTCACACTCTCTTGAATTCTATCCGGCTCGGTCCATGGGTCCACGTCTTCGTCGGCTAATCTTCTAAGTATCCCATCGTGGAATCGAGGGGAATAACCGTGGAGTGTTTCGAACGGTGTTTTATTCGTCGTCTTGTTCACCGCATTGTTCAGGTCTCGCTCTACCTCCTTGATCTTCAGGTCCCAATCCTTCCGTCGCGGATCCTCGATACCGATTGCTATTGTGGACAATACTGTTCGGTTCACTCTTTCGACCATCCCGTTCCCTTGCGGATGCTTCGTAGAGTTCAGTGTATGATGTATTCCATTTCCTCGACAGAATTCTTCAAATTGCCTTGAGGTAAAACATGACCCTCTGTCGCTGATGATCTTGTCGGGTAGTCCGAAATCATTCACAAAACTTTTCATTACCTTCAGGACGTTCTGCGTCGATGTATTCCTTACAGGGCTTAATCGGACAAATCTTGTCAGATTATCGACAATCACTAAAAGTTCCTGGTTACCTTTTGTACTTCTCACGAAGGGGCCTACGTGGTCCATGTGTACGATGGAAAACGGTCTCTTGCCTGACTTAATGGGATGTAGGAAGCCTTGTTGTTTTCCACCGGGAACTTTGTTAAATAGACACTCGAGACACATAGCCACATGGCGTCGAACGTACCTCTTCATTGAAGGAAACCAGTACAATTCCTTAATTTTGTTGACAGTCCTATCAGTCGCAAAATGTCCCATTAGATCATGGAATTTAACAACTAAGCTTTTCCTCATACTTTTGGGTATAACATACAGGGCTCGTTCCTCTTCTCCATTTTTCACCATGCGGAAAAGTCTGCCTCCTTTGTAGCTGTAGTCGTTAATTCTATTTTGTTCTCCTACTGTCCTATCACACGGGTCCTTTCGAAAGATCTGGATCAGGTCTCTCAATTCAGGGTCGGAATGCTGAATCATCAAGATTTGTTCTTCCAATGTGATTGTGAGGCACACTTCAAGGTTTTTCTCCACGATTTCCTCCATCGTGTCTCTAGGGTCGTCGACTGGAGCTCTACTCATTCCGTCTACGTGGGCCATCTTCTCCCCTGGTTTATGTCGAATTTCGAAATCGTATTCCTGAATCAGATTGTACCATCGCGCTATCTGAGGATTTGTAGTCTTCTTCGCGTTCATGTAGACCAGTGCTTGGCAATCTGTAACCACTGTAAACTTGATTCCTACGAGGAACTGACGTAGTCGATCCAAGGTCCACACTATCGCCATCAGCTCCAATTTGCTTGAGTGGTACATCTTCTCGGCCTCTGTTGTCTTCTTGCTCACACAGTAGACCAAGCGCCATTTGCCGTCTTCGTCCATCTGTAGCACCATTCCTGCTAATCCCTCAGCACTCGCATCGCAATGTACTTCTGTCTTGAGTTCAGGGTTGTAATGAGCTAGTACCGGATATTCGACCAGAACCTTTCGTAGTCCTCCAAATGACCTTCGCTGTTCTTCCTTCCATTCAAATTGTGAACCTTTCTTCGTAAGTCTGCTTAGCGGTTCTGCTTTCCTCGCGAAGTCCTTTACAAATCGTCTGAAGAAGTTCGTCAGTCCCAGAAAGCGTCGTATGTCGTGGACATTCTTGGGTTCTGGAAATTCTTCTATCGCCTTGATCTTTCTTGGGCCTGGCTTAAGTCCGCCTGTACTGATGACATACCCTAAGAACTCAACTTCCCTCCTTCCGAACTCACATTTGGAGGGTTTCAGTGTCAACTTCGCTGATCTTATTCTTTCGAGGACTTCCCTCAACCTTTCGATCATATAAAATAAAAGGATTTAAAAGCGCGAATGTTTCTTTTATACATAAAACGAACTTCTACTGTCCTTACTGCGATGAAAAAATATATTGGGAGGGCTTGGCTCATCAGTGGTGAACCCTCCCAGCGGTTTCGCCAATTTAATCCACCAGACCGCTTCTCAGAGCTCTAATATTGTATTGGACCATTCTGCTTTTATATGCTACACTGAAGGATGGAATCTTAGAAATGGTTTTCAAGTAAACTATGGACATAAGCTTATAGGACAGTAGAATTATATTCAAATATTTGCTTCGAGCAATGCTCTTCAGCAAACTATAAAGACAAGGTCATTAGGAATAAATTAACGCAAAGCAATAACGCGCCATCTATACATATAAAATAAAAGGATTTAAAAGCGCGAATGTTTCTTTTATACATAAAACGAACTTCTACTGTCCTTACTGCGATGAAAAAATATATTGGAAGGGCTTGGCTCATCAGTGGTGATTTCGATCATCTCCCGCCAATCCTTTGCCGGGATAATCACGTCGTCGAGATAGCAGAATGCCTTCTTGTTCAGCAGCGGACCTAGGACAGTGTGCATCAGTCTTTGGAATTCAGCTGGTGCGTTGGCGAGTCCAAAAATCATCCTTTCGAATTGACCTGTATCATCTGGGGTGATGAATGCTGTCTTTAATTTTGCCTTATCGGTCAGTGGTATCTGCAGATATCCATGCGCCAGATCCAGAGTGGTGAAGAATTTCGCATTCCTTAGGCCTTCCAGAAGGTCGTCTATCCTTGGTAATGGGAACTTGTCCTTAACTGTTTGAATCTTGAGTCTCCTATAATCTACCACCAGACGATGATCTCCAGTTTTCTTCCTCACAAGTAGGACGGGACTAGCGTAGGGTGATCTAGTTTCCGTGACTATTCTATTGTCCTTCCACTCTCTGACAATCTCCCTGATTGCTTCGCGTTCACTTGCAGTCGTCTTATACGGTCTCAGACAGACTGGCTTGCTTCCATCAACCTCCTTAATGTCCATCTTGGTGACATCGGTGCACCCTAATTCCTCCATGCCAAGAGCGAAACAGTCTCTATACTCGTTTACTACATCTAGGATTTCTTGTCTCTCTTTCGAAGTCAGAGAATGATTGACGTTGATGTCCTCAGGCAGTATGGGGCGCTTACGTTTCATTTGGTCTTGTCCTTCCCTCTTCTCTTCATTTTTAGTCTGAAACGAATCCTCTGCGACGTCCAGGTTAACAACAATGTCATCAAGGTTCAGTAGTTCAACTCGCCCTACACATTGGTTCTTCCTTACTCTCAACTTGCCCTTGCCAGCTGAGATGATGGGTACGGTCGTCTTTCCATCGACCACTTCCAATAGGGAATCGACACAGGCGTCATCTACTCCTGTGAACAATACATATCCGTCCTTTACCTCGTCTGTGATTGCACTTTTAAAGTTAATGGAGTCGCTCTCCAACTGAACAGTTTCGGTTGCTCTCAGTTCGATGCGACGCGACTTGATTTCTTCTTGCAGATTAGCAAACGGAAATTCGGATGAATAGCCAATATGCAAGTTTTTACCAATTCTGGCGAAGGATACGTAGGGCAGATCTGTCCATGTTCTTCCAATTAATAGGTCATAGGGTTGGGCATCATCGTTGCCAATGAATACAGTGATTTCCCTTCCGACGATGCCATCAATCTCCAGGTCGACTGTCGTCTTCCCAACGGTCCTGGCAGCTGGTGCAGTCTGGTTACCGATGCCGTACAGACTAGTCGAGTCTGGTTCGATGTCGACGCTGATCCTCCTTGCGACCGATTCTCTCATTAGACAACTGCTGCTCCCGGTGTCTATCATTGCCTTCACGGTTTCCTTGTTGTCGATCTTGACATCCTTCAAATATACATCTGGCGGGACAGTCTCCAGTCCTTCGACTTCCAGGTTGGCTACTTTTAGTCCTTCTTTGGGTCTTGTGCAATTCCTTTCCTTGTGTCCCGTTTGACCGCATCCTCGGCATGTCAACGTAGTCCTGGGTGCTGGGCAGTCTCTGGCAATGTGTCCAAACTGATTGCAGTTGAAGCACTTCGGTTCTCCCTTGTCGTTTCTGATCGTACGGTTGACCATTCTCCTCAAGGTGTTAGGGTACGTTTCACTGATTTCGTTCCTTGCAGCGTCTTGACCCGAAACATTCGTTCCTTGTTTAGTCTCTTTAACTTCGTTTTGGTTGGGGAATCTCGCAGATTTCTGCTGAAACGACGGTGGTATGAGGTGTTTCGCATTCCAATGCGGAGGTCCCATCTCGGTGCGAACATTTTCGTACTCGTCCAGTTTATCCGCCAACTCATCTGGGTTGTTTAACTTGGTCCAATCGTCAATGAGATGATTACGCAGCACATTTGGAACTTTTTTCTTTAGCTGGTTAGTGACGGACAAATCCTTTAGGGCGTCGAAATTTTCCACGTTCATTCCTTCGATCCATTCGTTGAAATATCCTCGCAATTCGAAAGCGAAGTCTCTCCAGGAACCCTTTTGAGATCTCTCGTGCTTCTCGAATTTTTGTCTGAATTGTTCGGGGCTCAACTTGTACCGTTTTAGGAGCAACCTTTTCACGAACCTATAATCGCCGCTTTGTTCTTCTGTCTCCCGAGCGATTAATTGAGTCATTTCGTAAGGTAGCAATCCTAGGAGTCTGAACGCCCATTGGTCTTCATCCAATCCTAGTCGCTTTGCCTGTCTTTCGAAAAGAATTAGGTAAAAACTCAAATCATTGTCCTTCGACTCGTACTTGGGCATCAGTTTACGTATCTCGTAATGTGCGTCATTGCTGGTACTTCGAGACGTATCGTTGTTTCCGCGTGTAGTCTGGATGCGCAGCTTCTCAAGCTCGAATTCCATTACCATTTGTTCTTTTCGTTCCCGTTCGATTCGTTCCCGATCCTCGATTCGTTTCCGATCCTCGATTCGTTCCCGCTCCTCGATTCGTTCCCGATCCTCGATCAGAGTCTCCAACAGTTGCTTTGCGAATTCTTCTTCGTAAGATTGGCTATTCAAAATAAGGTGTTTTAAGTCGACGATCCTGCTCTCTGGCGGTACTACCTCGCCGAGTTCATACGCCAACTTGCTCAAATCGCATTTCCTTACTTTCGCTAAATAAGTCATGTTTTTCAAAAGGAAAAGTAAACAAAGCAAAAATTTTAAAATAAACAAATAAAACTGACTAAACCAGCAGATACGTACTGTTTCAATTATTTCTTTAAACGAAATCAACTTTTCTTTAGAAATTTTGAGACAATACTTTTTTTTTTCTTTTTACCGCGATACTTTGCGATAATACTTTTTATCGAGATGATTTTGCAATAATACTTTTACCGCGATACTTTGCGATAATACTTTTATCGAGATGACTTGCAATAATACTTTTACCGCGATACTTTGCGATAATACTTTTGTCGAGGTGACTTGTAATAATACTTTTAGGAAAAGGTAATTAAATTTCGTACATACCATGCAACTCCTCTTACGTTGATCGGTCACCGCGCCACGTCCTTCTCGTTTCCAAATTATTCCAGTGAATCTTCAATTTTCTTCAGGACCATCCCACTTCTGAATTTCTGTTGGCTTCCGTAGGCGTTTCTTACTGGGAAAAAGAAAGAGAGGATCCAATGAAATAATTTAGTAGCGTTTATTAAAACAAAATCATAATAGTGAACAACACATATAACAGAGAGAACCGTCGTCTTCCGGGTATTCCTTCTACTGGGGAGCTCGGATTCTATATTCTGTGCGTTTATAATCTGTTTATCTGTGGCTCTCTGGTCGGGATGGCGCCTACACGAGTCACTGACTGTCCGGGATGTACGATATTTGCCAGCAGTACCGTTGCCTCCCACCTGATGGGGCTGCTGGAACGAGCCATCGCGAGGTGGTATCTCTTCACCCGCGGCCTGTCGCTGGTGGGTCATGCCCGCGCGGCCAACAGCCTTGTTCTGGAACTACCTCGACGGCTATGTTCCACCTAAAACCACCATTACCGGCTGCAGGCGCGGCTGGTGCGCTTCGTGTGGGGATCTCTACTCTTAATGTGTCTTCACAGGCCGTTCGGGTAAACCCGGGGTGTTGCCCGGGTCACTCGGCTAGTATATATATATTGGCTTCACACTTAATATGCTTTGAAAATATACGAGATACTATATATTTTGTTTTACAATTGTATTGTTCAACTCCGCCTTTGCCGGTCCTAAGCTCGAATGAAAAAGGAGGAAGGGGAGCAATAACAAGCTCGCTAAAAAACCTGGGCTCAGCTGGCCCGGCTGATAGCACCCTGTAAGGGCTCCTAATCCAGGGTTACAGGATGAGCAGCGTCTGTACTCCATGTTAGGAGCGGCTGCACATGGTGTCTGTTCCTTATGTCAGAGGAGGCCATTTAGTTTTGGAGTTAAGTCGGCCTGCTACTGAATAGTGCTCCCAGTCTTAATGATAAAGGCAGACGCATTCTAATTCATTTATTCATAATGGATATCAAATCTCCTTTGGTGAGCTCTACTCATCTCGAGAAGGCATCATGAACTCTACAAGCTTGATAGCCTGATATGATTTAGAGGGGATATTCTTATCTCCTACAAAGAAGTATAACAAGGAGAGAGTTCTACCCACCGTATACTTGGGCATGTACTGGTGTAAGATAACCGAGGGGTCCTCGTACGTGGCGGACCATCCCATCAGGTCCATTCTGGGACACGGCAGGGTTGTGTTGGACACACTTCACAGATGTACCAATACTACATGTTTAGCACTATTTACTTACATACGAGTGGGATCAATTGAGTTAAATCTCCTGGATATTAATCAAACAAATGCCAGCGGTTTCTGGAGATGAGTTTATTTTATCTTTCATTTTATTAAAAGAAACTCAAATCCAGAAACATGTGGCAGTTGCTTAATACGAGTGTAATACTAACAACTCAAATATTTTTCCGTTCGTCATTACTCATCATAATTCACCCTTTCATACCTCATCCAAAAAGGATAGAAATGGTCGATATTTCACCTTCAAATAAAATATTTATTTTTCGTTGAAAAGAAACTCATGCGGTGTAGCTTCAGGTATCGTTTTACAATTACAGGCCGCAGTGTATTATATTGTAACTCAAATATTTATCACTGATCTACCTATGTGAAATAACTTTATGCGTAGCACCATTCCTAAACAATATACGTGTATATATGATGTCTATCTTGGAAGCTGCTGGGAGTTGAGACTTGGTTTTTTTTAGCGATTGTTCATGACTTGAAAGGAGGAAGAAATACAAAAATGCTGGTTTCTTTCTAAAACCTCTTTGGAATTACAAGCAAAAACTGGCAAAAATCAAGATAAATATCAATTTATCAGTTATATATTAAGTAATCTGATTCCAATATCATCATGTATATATGTGAAAAATAATACGAATGCGATATTGTACTGGGATAAGGTGCATAAATTATGAAAAAGGTATTTCCTTATCGTGCAACTGAAAGTTGCTGATGGCTTGCTCCATCTATCGGAATAAATATAAACTATTCTCGTTGATTTTTAATTATTCCAGAATTGGCCGAATACCCATTCTTGATTAATGATTAATCTGACTTGCGCCATCAGCAACTTTCAGTTGCACGATAAGGAGATGCCTTTTTCATAAATCATGTATATAATCATTATTATTATTATATATCATCACCTATAGTTATCTATATATATAAAATTGAATGTCTGTCTGTCTGATTGTTTGTTTGTTTGTACTCTATAGATTCAAAAACCATACATCCAATCGCCGTGAAATTTTGGGATATTATTAGGTATATAACTGGGAAGGTTTTTGAAAAATAATTTCCTGAATATCTTGAATATCCTTAGAGTTATTTGCAGATTTGTAGATTTAACTCACAAGCAGCGCCCCCATTGTGACGATGATAACAAGTTTTCTTATCACTAAGTTTGTTATCTTAAATATTATTTATCAAAAGTAAGATTATCTCAGGATGACACGGCAATGTGACACGGGAAAAAATGTTCACTAGATAAAACTATGATTTTCTATATTATATAAAAAGCCAACAATGAAGAGTGAATGTAAGATAAAAAGCCAACAATGAAGAATGAATGTAAGATAAAAAGCCAACAATGAAGAGTAAATATAATATAAAAAGCCAACAATGAATAGTAAATGTAATATAAAAAGCCAACAATGAAGAATGAATGTAAGATAAAAAGCCAACAATGAAGAGTAAATATAATATAAAAAGCCAACAATGAAAAATGAATGTAAGATAAAAAGCCAACAATGAAGAGTAAATATAATATAAAAAGCCAACAATGAAGAGTGAATGTAAGATAAAAAGCCAACAGAGTGAATGTAAGATAAAAAGCCAACAATGAAGAGTGAATGCAATATAAAAAGCCAACAATGAAGAATGAATGTAAGATAAAAAGCCAACAATGAAGAGTGAATGTAATATAAAAAGCCAACAATTAAGAATGAATGTAAGATAAAAAGCCAACAATGAAGAGTGAATGTAAGATAAAAAGCCAACAATGAAGAGTAAATGTAATATAAAAAGCCAACAATGAAGAATGAATGTAAGATAAAAAGCCAACAAAGAAGAGTAAATATAATATAAAAAGCCAACAATGAAGAGTGAATGTAAGATAAAAAGCCAACAATGAAGAGTAAATGTAAGATAAAAAGCCAACAATGAAGAGTGAATGTAATATAAAAAGCCAACAATGAAGAATGAATGTAAGATAAAAAGCCAACAATGAAGAATGAATGTAAGATAAAAAGCCAACAATGAAGAGTGAATGTAATATAAAAAGCCAACAATGAAGAATGAATGTAAGATAAAAAGCCAACAATGAAGAGTAAATATAATATAAAAAGCCAACAATGAAGAGTGAATGTAAGATAAAAAGCCAACAATGAAGAGTAAATGTAATATAAAAAGCCAACAGAGTGAATGTAAGATAAAAAGCCAACAATGAAGAGTGAATGTAATATAAAAAGCCAACAATGAAGAATGAATGTAAGTTAAAAAGCCAACAATGAAGAGTAAATCTCTTTCTATATATTATATATTATATATATAAAAGTCAATTTCTGTCTGTCTGTCTGTTTCGCGATAAACTCAAAAACTACTGAACCAATTGGTACCATATTTTGCATGTCGCTTTTTATAAACCTGAGGAAAATTTTCGGCTGCATTTTGATTAGTATTTTTGGTTATTTCTTTTTTTTTTTCATTTGAAGAACTTTTTTTTACGCGGACTAATCCGGAATGGAATGAATACCTAAATATGGCCATTTTTTTAAAGCATCGGTGGTTCAGTGGTAGAATGCTCGCCTGCCACGCGGGCGGCCCGGGTTCGATTCCCGGCCGATGCATTTATTTTTTTTTACAATTTTTAAAACTCTTTTATATTATCTTATATAAAGAGACATGGGTCGCCTCTCCCGTCAAAACAGACGTCTAAAACAGACGCCATCTATTGACCGTCGCCGCAACTAGCGGCCTCGGGTCGGTGACAAAGCCACAACACCAGCTTTGGCAAACTGAAAAGCGTCCACCTGGAGACCATGGTTTCGGGCTGATGGCCCTCGTCAGTCCAGGGCGGACTTTATTCCATGAGATCCACACGGGATCTAATGGAATCTTGACAATCTGCCAAAGAGGTGTTTTGCTGGCAAAGTGGCTGGGCCATATCTATGGCCAAAATATAGATGGAAATT
>CP092866.1:26907490-26983481 GCA_030710605.1 Cordylochernes scorpioides | reverse complement strand
GTAAACCCTCTACACGATCGTATCAAGTCTTGTTATGGTAGACTTAATACTGTAACCAGGAGGGACACTTGTACATGGTTTTGTCACCCAGACTGCTTCTACGGGCTTGACATTTTTGCCTTTCAGTTGGTATTTATATTGCTTATCTATACCCTGCACCATTTTTACATTTTCAATGTGGATTTATTTTTACTTAATCCCAAATACTAATGGTACAGGTCATGAGTAGTTTTTTTGCGACGGCTTTTTAAGTGTACACATGTAAAGAAAATTTAACAACATATTTATACATTGTTCCAACTCTGGATATTGGGTAGTGTATAAGCTATAGCAAAGAGCTTTTTATATATAGTAGGGATTTTTTTTTCTAAGGGATTTAATGGCAATGTGTTGTGCAAGTCTAACATGAGATGTGTGCTATGCAGGGGTGTAGAAGCCAAGCAGCCTAACTCTGCCATCCGTAAGTGTGTCAGGGTTCAGCTCATCAAGAACGGCAAGAAGATCACAGCCTTCGTACCCAATGACGGTTGCCTCAACTTCATTGAGGTAAGAAACACTCTTGTATCTGATACAATGTGCCCCTGGTTATCTCACTATCTGGAGCTGTTCCCCCACTTGGGGCAGCTCTTACAACCGGGGCCATAGTGAATGGGTGATGGAATTGGTTGTCTGGTATGTCCGGATTGACCTCAGACTCTCATCAACATGTCTATACTATACAATACTTGTTTGCAGTCTCTACTGACTTCCCTAATGGAAAATTCACTCACTTATCAAACCCAACCCCTAGAAGGTAGCAAGACCAAATGAATGCATTGCATAGAATTTACCTGAGTAAAGTCTAGTGTAGTAACAGTGGTGTGTGTTATATCAAACTGGATATGTGGTTCTTATCTAAAATATTCCCAATGGTTACAATGCCACTTCTATCAAAACTATCCCATCTTTGTATTTCCCTATGAAGATATCGTAGACATTGCTGCAGTTGACACCAGAGCTAACAGCCCATGTGATGACAGGAGAACGACGAAGTCCTGGTGGCAGGATTCGGTCGCAAGGGCCACGCTGTGGGAGACATTCCCGGAGTCAGGTTCAAGGTGGTGAAGGTGGCCAACACCTCCCTGCTGGCTCTCTACAAGGGCAAGAAGGAACGTCCTCGCTCTTAAACTGTACTTAGGTTCCTCATTCCAATGTTCTGTGATAAATAAACACTACTCACTGTTTATTGGCTTGATGTTTCCTTTTATTTTAACGAGAATCACAAAATTTCTCTTAATGAATTGTAAAAAGCTATAAAATGAAGAGAAAATTTTTTTTTTTTTATTAAAATGCATAGGCTACTAGCTTTCGGGCTCCAAGCCCTTCAACGGGTACAACATATTGAGAGAGAGAGAGAAAATAACGCTATATATAGTATCGATATGTGAAGAATCTGCATATATAACCATGTATGAGATAAAGCTATCAGATTAAGTTATGGAAATAAGGCTTTTTTAGAAATATTTGACGAAAATAGGATATGATATTAGTTAAAAAATTATGACAGATTTAGCATAACACAAATAAGACTATTGCAATTAATAAGAGAACACATGATCATCTCTGGATGACAATCAACTTTAAATCAACGTGATGCTAAAGTAAAAAACCTAATAACAGTGAGGGAATTGTTTCCTTTTATCTTGTCAGGTAATATTTGGATTATATTATTATTTACTTAGGTCCTTATATTTTAGTATCTTCTATATATATCTTTTTTATACACTTGATAACTATTTAAAACATGATGCGATATATTTCAATACTTTTGTCAGATAATTGTAACAACAGTTTCACAAACATCACACAAAATTAAGATTTGTTCTTGTCATGGAGCCTATATGTTGAGGATTAAACTACAAATCTTGCCTAGTGTCTTCCATACATGAGATGTTTTAAGGCTGCCTATTGCTGATGTCATGGGGTCTGGAAAAGCCCTATTGTAACCTAACAACCTCTAATGAAAGACCACTTCCAGGAGAAATAGGGTTTAATCTTAGGTTGTTTGACTGTGTTGACACCACTCCTCTTCCAACCCTCTACTCTAGTCAAAAAGTTGTCCCAAAAGTTCATAAATACTTGCAAAATAAATCATGTTTACGAACTTTTGGGATGACAACCTTTTAGATATTTGTGTGTTCAGTATTATAAATGACCAACTTCACGTTTGAGTGAAAATCATTCAACCAAGATCGACACTTTGAGCTTAGCCCAAAGGTTGAGAAACAATAAAAATGTACAGATGATACTTGTCAAATATTCACTAGAATAAACTTAATGCCAAAAATTACCTAGATTAGATTAAACTGATAATACAGTTATAACCTCCATGAGAGGACACCTCTACAAAGGAAAGTTTTCATTTGTAAAATTACTATTTTTAAAATTTAGCAACTCTTGTAAGAGGACACCTCTATCTAAAGGAGATTTGGCTATTCAATTAGGTGTTGTCCTTTACACGGAGGTTCTACTGTATTTTTTCTTTTTTTACAAATGAAATTTACTTGCCTTATTCAGTTTGACTAGTGTGAAACTAGACTAAAGCCATGTTTGTAGACATAATTATTTCAATCTCTTATTTGGCGCACCTTGGAATCTGAAATTTGATTGAATTAAAGTTGATAATTTCATCACATTAATTTCTAGTGGATATTTTAGTGATATAACCAAGTAGAAAATAAATTTAGAAAATACTGTTGTGAATAATATATGATTAATAATTGGATTTTATTGGATACAACAACAATAAGAATTGATCCCATTTGTATTTTTTTTTTCTTATTATTATTTCATGTGTTTTAGCGATGGATAAAATTGCATTACATAATGCATTTTTGAACAAAATATTTAAATCTAGCTAAATAATGCAATGGGAAGAAAACAAAATAAAGAGTAAAGAATTCATTTTATCCAAGCCACTAACTAGCTAAGTTAGGTCAAGTTTGTTGTATAAAAGTCAGTCAGAGCCTATATTTGTAATGCATTGTAGCACTTTTAAGCATGGTGTGCCTACTCTATGGTTTTGTGTCCTGCATGCCAAAGTATGGTATTTTTAGCAATGGATTTGTATTTTAACAAGAATTATCTATTGTAAAGATAGAGGCTGCCTGGCCAGAATTCATAGTTCTTTAAATTAAAGATACTTCGGTCAGTAAATCTTTTTTATTGTCTCGACATTTTGACAAAAATATTTTGTTCTTATCAGGAGTGAATAAAATTAAAACATTTGGCAAAGCATTAAAAATTATTAAAATAATTTTAGCTGAATAAGCCGAAGTATCTTTAATTTTAAGAATTATCTAAATTTGTCAAAATTGACTTTAAAAATCAGTTGAATCAATGTTTGCTATTTGATAGGCTGTGGTATGAAAATGTTGAATTTTAGGATGTCAAATTAATGAGGCTATACTGTTTTATGTTTAATCTCCCCTAATTAACCTTTACCAAGCTATTATTTAGAGAAATGTTAAGATGTATCATCACCTTAATTAGTTGTGTTGTTGTTGTTGTTTCTTATCCCCTTGTGTAAAGATTACACGAATTCCATGAGTTCATGCTCCTCGAGCTGTTTTATGATGAGCAGCGGCCTCTCCCAAAGGTCCTGTTTAGTGCATCTAATGCAAGCCAAAATGTGTTCTGGAGCTGCAGGTACCAAACTACATTTTGGGCAAGTGGGATAAATTTTGTTATTATTTTCTATCTTCAATGGCTTGAGATGGCCTGTTCTAAATCTTGTTAGTGTTGTTTGATGCTGTCTATTTCTGATGTTCAGAGCTCCTCCTGGGTTCACTCCACTGTACCAACTGTGCTTAGGTGGGATCCTCCAGTTCTTGTTTATTTTTGTTTTGGCTATTGTTTCTATTTCTTTAAAAGTAAGTTTATTTTTCTGTGGCAAGGGTTCTTTTGTGCCTTTTTTCGCTAGCACATCAGCAGCTTCATTGCCTTCAATGCCAACGTGTGAGGGTATCCATTGAAGTTGAATTTTTGAGGTTTTTGAGAGTTTTTGGAGATAACCAATTATGTTCCTGCTTACTTTGTCTCTAAGTTCCCCTGTGTGACTCAAGTGTTGTATGGCACTTCTACTATCAGTAAGAATCCAGATATCTTTATAATTAGTATTTCTGAGGGATTTTAAGGCTTCATAGATGGCTATAAGTTCTGATCTGAAGACTGAGCAAAAATCTGGGTTTCTTCTGTTCATTTTCTCAATGCCATTTGTGGTTTTGATGAGACAGCCACTGCCAGTGTGTCCTAGCTCGTCTCTGCTACCATCGGTATAGATAGTTATTGCATTTTTAGGAATGTTATTAATTATTTCTAATGATAATTGTTTTAAGTATTCTGGATTTTGGTATTGTTTGTTGGTGGGTTCATTTAAAGTGGCATTAAAAATAACATTTTGTAGTGGTTTGCATGGAGAAATTTTTTCTGCTAAATAATTTTTTTCCACTTTATATTTTAAAAATTCATTTCTTTTGGCCAGGTGTAGAGGGCCTTCTTTTTTGAGTCTTAAATTGGATTCCCAATTAAGTATGTACTTGGAAGTTCTGTGTTTGTTTCCATAACTCTTGATTTTGTTTATATATTTTGGCAGATTGTAGCTTCTTCTATCCTTTAAGGGCATAATGTCTGCCTCATAAAGTACAATATCATTAGGGCAGGTATTTCGAAGACCTGTAATAATTCTAGCTGCACTTAGTTGTATCCTTTCCAGTGATTTTAGATTTGTTTCAGATGCTGTACCATAGATTTGATATCCATATTCCAGGATAGGTCTAATTAGAGATGTGTAAGTTAATTTTAGTGTGGTTGCATCGGCTCCCCACTCTCTTCCTGAAATATATTTCAGGATTTTTAGTCGGTCTCTTCCTTTTCTAATAACTTCTTCAATATGTTTACTGGAGTTAATTTCTGGATCCAGGGTGTAGCCAAGATATTTAGGATGTTTATTATATTGCAATTGTTGTTCTTTCAGAATAATTTTTGGTCTTATTTTGTATAGTTTCTTATCGGTAGTAAAAAGACAGGTTTCAGATTTTTGGGGGTTAAATTCTAATTTATGTTCATTAGCAAATTTTTCTAGGTGGAAAAGAGTCTTGTTCAAATCTCTTTCAGCTTTTTTCCAGTTAGTATTGCTGCTCCATAGAATAATGTCATCAGCGAAAAGTCCAATATTGGTTTTATGTGAAATTTTTTCTTCTATGCCTGCAATAAATAGGGTGAAGAGAGTTGGGCTAAGGACTGATCCTTGTGGTAATCCTTGGTACAATTTGAAGGTTTTAGATAGAGTGCCATTATATTTGACCCTGATGTATCTATTTTTAAGGAAATCATTTATCCAAGTGATAGCTTTTCCATCAATTTTGAAATGTTTGTATAATTTTGTAATTAACTTGTTTTTCCATACCTTATCAAAAGCTTGTGTAAGGTCTAAAAAAGCAGCTATTGTGTGGTTAGTTGGTTTTCTGTTTTGTGCATCTTTTACCTTTTGTGTGAAAAATAAGAGTTGGTCTATTGTCCCATGTCCTTTCCTAAATCCATATTGTTCTTCTGGTAAGAGATTTCTTGTGTCAAGGTGGTAGGTAAGTCGTCTGAGTATAATTTTTTCCATTAATTTGCAGCAAATACTTGTGAGGGAGATAGGTCGGTAGTTTTTTGGGTCATCAGCAGATTTGTCAAGTTTTTTAATAGGAATTATTGTTGCAGTTTTCCAGTCTTGAGGCAATTTTCCAGTTTTCCAGGAGTTATTGAAAATATCAAGAAGTTTTTCTTTGCCATTTTTGCCCAAGTTTGATATCATTTGGCCATGGATTCCATCTGGCCCAGGAGTCTTGTTCAGGTCAGTGTTTTCTAATGCATAATCTAGCTCTTTCATATTGATTTTTTCATGGAAAATATTATAAGTGCTAGTGACGTTTTTACAGTCATGGATAATCTTGCGGGCCTTTTTTTCAACTTTCTTATCTTTTATTTCAAATTTGATTTTACTACTCATTTGATATGAATTACCTAAAAGATTAGCAGCATTTTTGTCATTAGTTGCTGGGGTACCATCTATATTCTTAATCATATTTGTGTTTTCAGTTTGTGGCTGGGCTCTGTCAATTTGTTTTGCCAAATGCCAAAGTTTTGTATTTGGGTTTCTTGGGTTCAGGTTTTCACAAGTTTGTTTCCATTTTTCCCTTTTCATATTTACGTATAATCTTTTTATTTTTGCATTCACAATGTTCAGTTCAGTTCTACAATTTGTTTGGTTTTGGGTGTACTTTTTTTGTAGTTCATTTCTTTTAGTTATAAGTGTTTGAATATCTTTTGCCTGGTGTGTATAATTTGGAATCCATTTCTTAATATTACCTCTTGGTATTGAAACTTTGGCTGCTTTAATAATGGTGTTTTTGAAAGATATCCAATTTTGTTCCAGATCTTTTATTCTAGTGGGTGCTTTTCTAAAGTCTTCATTGGTGTTTTGCTGGTAAAGATTCCAATTAGCCTTTTTGAAGTTCCAGAATTTTTCTTTAATTGAGCTGGTTTTGGTCTTGGTGCTAATTTCTATCAAAATAGGCAAATGATCACTTCCAATACTTTTTAATATTTGCCATTTGCATTTGTGAAAAATGTCAGGACTGGAGAAACTTATATCAAGGGCTTGTGCGGTATTATAACTGTAGGAATGGTGGGTAGGATTCCCATCATTTAAGCACATGAAGGCATTGTCGTCAAATAAGTTTGAAAGTATTTTGCCTCTTGGGTTTGGCGTGGAACATCCCCATAGTTGATGTTTGGCATTAAGGTCACCTACAATAATAGTGTTGTCTGTAAGAAATTGAGCCATTGTTCCATCGTCAATAAGTTTATTGTTTGGTGGGTGATACATATTGAATATGTTGATGGTTTTGTTTTGATTGAGGTAGACTTTGATACCTTGGGCTTCGAGGTCTGATGTGTTTGGAATATTAATAGCTATGTCTTCATAGTACAAATTCTTGATTAAAAATGCAAGGCCACCCCCTTCTTTATTTCTGTCTTTTCTGAGGATATTGTAGTTTTTGTATTTGAGATTGTACTTTTCATTTAATTTGGTTTCCTGTAGGGCTATAATTTGTATCTTTTGTTTTTCAGCTATTTCCATTATTTCTTCTAATTTTATTTTTGTTGCTGTTGAGCACAATCCATTAATGTTGCACTGCAGAATGCTCAATTGCTTGGAAGTTGCAAAGTGTGAAGTTTGTGGAGACTGTATTATACTTATCGGACAGAACCCTCTACCTAAGTCCTGAACGCGCCCCTGTTTATTCTGCGCGACGGGCGATGCAGCATGCAAATCAACATCTGATCTCATGGAATGGGGTATAGGGGTGCAGCTTTCGTTGATCATGGCACCATGATCCAGGCACACTTTGGTGAAAGTCTGACTTTGCCTGTAGTTTGAGGCCGTTCCTAACATGGAAGCAGACGCCTTTGCTGCCGACTCTAACATGAGTACAGACACAGCTCCTCCGTATCCCTGGAGTGGGACCCTTGCTGAGGTCCATCAACCGGGTCAGTTGAAGTCAGGATTTTTAAAGAGGTCTACTCCTCTTCTAACAATGCTGCTGTTTGGTCCGCGACTGCTTATTTGTCAGAGTTATTCTGCTTGTTTCGCAGCTGGCCTTCATATCTGAAGGTCGTTCCCCTATCCGCCACCTGGGGACGCGCCCTATAGCAGTCAGCTCTGCCAAGGGTTAATTAGTTGTGATTATAGCATTTAATATGCATATTTTCCAGCTTGCTGAATATTCAAATTAATTTTATTGATAATTGTAAAGTGTTAAAAGTAATGTTCATTTGGCAAATATACATTGGGGGATGATTAGGCACAATTTGGATTATAATCCAAGCATGGAGAAGCGGTACCAAGGTAAATGGAGTCCCAGTATGTTTGCTGACTACTGTTGGACACTCAAGAGGGATGTACCACAAGCAAAGTATAGAAGAAAATCCACTGTCACTACTTTTCAATAAAATAAATATATTTCGTTCATATAGGCCTATATATTAAAAACATTTCCAAATTTCAAGTAGGTGTATCTCAACTAACTCTTGATAGAAAAAAACTAATGGTATATTTGGAATCAGCACAAAGAGTTAAATTTAGATAAGATACTGTTTCTTTTGGGACAAAGAAAAATAATTTTTGATAAACCAGTGTAATGTAATAAGGTTTATGCAAAAATGCTTAATCTTTTTTGCTGTATTTATCCCAATACCAAAAAAAGGCTGTCACGCAAAAACCATGGGTGATGAAAAATTTCTGATTAGATTTTTGAGTTCAGCATGAAAAGTTACACTAGAAACACCATCAGGTTCTCTTGGCCAAAAATTTTTGTTGACCAGTGTTATAGATTAGAAGCACAAGAGAAAAATCTAAATAAATACTGTGTGACGTTTTGGTAACATCATTGTTACTGAATTGTCACACTATTTGGTCTTGTTACCTTGTGTTTATACACTGTGGTAAAAGTTGGATCATTTGGATAACAATAATTATTATATACTAGCCGAATGACACGGGCAACTCCCGGGTTTTATCTGATTAAATGTTTTTATTCATTTACTATTTGTTACAATTATAAATTAGCACTGCATGTCACTCTTGTGAAACGTCCCGCTCCAAACTTTGTGTGTTTTTAAAATATAAAAATGTAAATTCTCTCAACGATATTTGAAAATATTATTATTTTGATTTTCACAAATACTATTCATTACAATTATAAATTAGCACCATGGATGTCACTCTTGTGAAACGTCCCGCTCCAAACTTTACATGTACATTTACATGTATATTACCTCCCATCTTCACCGCTAGAGGCGCTGCTTGCAAGCAAAAGGGCAAATTTGCTAATAACTCGACCAATATTCGAGATAGAGTTCTGAAAATTTCACCATAAGTGTTTCCAGATTCTACTCTATATACTGTTAAAATTTCAGTCAGATTAGTTAGGTATTGTGGACGTGTATAGCCGACATACATCCACTGACTTTTATATATATATAGGAATAGCATTATTTTGATTTCATGCCCAGCAATGGCCGCAGCCTTGCAGAAAATTGATATGGACCCAGAGCAGCAGCTTTACACACCCAAGATAGAGAACATTGCTGTGATAGAGATGCATGGAGACATCTGAGGCTCTTCATTGGACACAACAACAACAGAAAATTGACATGGACCCAGAGCAGCAGCTTTACACACCCAAGATAGTTGACATTACTGCTGCTGTGAGATGTATGGAGACATCTGAGGCTCTTCATTGGACACAACAACAAAAGAAAATTGACATGGACCCAGAGCAGCAGCTTTACACACCCAAGATAGTGGACATTGCTGCTGCTGTGAGATGTATGGAGACATCTGAGGCTCTTCTTTGGACACAACAACATTATTTTGATTACCATTTGTAATAAAATATGTTGAAATAAAAAAAAATATTTCCAATAAAAAGTACATTTTCTTTGCTCTCCAAGCTGTTTCCATTTTGTCTACCTGTTTGCCATTTTATTGGTAAGAGTTCATTTAATTGATCCTTACATTTTAATACAGTGGAATCTACTATGAGAGACTTTTGGGGGTCGGTGGAAGGATGATCTAAACCGTTGAACTGCTTTTCACATGTGTAGACATGTGGTGCACTTACAGTAAAAGCAGTCGCCTACTTCTACCCACCATGATTATCATGGCCTGTACTACGTGTCTTCTTCTTTCTTATCTTAAAGCCATGATAATCATGGTGGGTAGTTAGCGACTGCTTTTACTGTACTACGTGTCTTATTTCTTATCTCAAAGCCATGATAATCATGGTGGGTAGTTAGCGACTGCTTTTACTGTAAGCGCACCACATGTCTACACATGTGAAAAGCAGTTCGACTTTGCACTTACAAATGTGCCAGAGCCCTGTTTGGTTACTTGCACTCGCTGGTGGGGTTGGACTTTTGCAAGAATCATGGGCCATTGGAGCATTTTTTTTTTATCAGAAAAAAGTGCCCAATGCAGGAATCGAACCCGGGTAATAGCGGTCGAAAACCAATGGTTTAGACCATCCTTCCACCGACCCCCTAAATAACATCATAATTTGATGCACTGTATCTTTGTGGTGTATATATTTTAGCCTTTACTATTTAAAATCTGAACTAGTTGTGTGTGTGGGGCTTCTTCAGCTTGTGTAGTGTGAGAACATCTGATATAGACACCAGTTTATATAGACATCAGTTTAATGGTGAAACCACAGGGAGGGTTAACCACTGATTGCTTTCCTTTCAATTTTTTATCATTGCAGTGTAAGGTCTGTAGATATTGATTTTATTATATACTAGCGGATGTACCCCCGGCTTCGCCCGGGTTTTACCTGAGTAAAGGTTTGTCTAACGAATCTTTCGATAAAGTGAAAATTTTTTCCCGGTCCCTTAAAAATACATGATAAGTTGAATAAAATCAATATTAATTGGTTCCCTCGGTAATTGGAAGTTAAAGGAATAGTATCTTGCCTTGGAATTGTATCATTATTCTTGTCTCAAATAAATTGCCGTGTCATCCTGAATTTTATCTTTCCTAATTTTCTACATTACAAAATCATCGTTTCATCATGATAATATTTAGAGCAGATTGTTGAATTATAACAGATAAATTAGAATATTTATCTTGATTATTTTTAGGCGAAAAGTTATTTCAAAAATTTTATTTGCTAGAAACCTTCCCAGTACTATACTAAATAACTTCCCAAAGTTTCATGGCGTTCCAATGAGTAGTTTGGTCAGGCATAAAGGACACACACACATACATTCATTTTTATATATATAGATATTTAAAAAGAAAATTAGTGCTAAAAATATATTTCTAATTTCATATTAGAAAGACCTTGTGCAGTGTGTGTTAACATGTCAGATAGACACCTTGTGAAGTGTGTGTGTGATATATCATATTGAAACCTTGTTCAGTGTGTGTGAACATGTCAGATAGACACTTTGTGAAGTGTGTGAACATGTCATATTGACACCTTATGCAGTGTGTGGACATGCCAGATAGACACCTTGCTTAGTGTGTTTGAACATGTGAGATGACACCACCTACAGTGTGTGTGTGTGAATATATGAGATAGACACTACATACAGTGTGTGAACATGTCAGATAGACACTTTGTTCAGTGTGTGTGAACATCAAAGATATCTCGTGCAGTGTATGGACAATTGAGACATCTTGTGCAGTGTGCAAAAACTTGATATACGATCGTAGCATGTGCAGTGTGAGGACATCTGAGACACCATGTGAATTATGTGAACACGTCAGATAGACACCTTGTTCAGTGTGTGAACATGTAATATAGGCATCTTGTGTATTTAGTGCACCTGCAAGATATACAGCGGTGTGTACACATGTGAGAGATACCACCTATATGAGAGATACAGCGGTGTGTACACATGTGAGACATCCATCCAAGGGAGAGAGTTCAGCGGCCAGCACGGAGCGCGGACGCGGCCTTGACAGCGATGTTGAGACAGTCCAGGATGGCAGGCATGGAGATCCCTGTCCATATCCCCATGTAGCCGCCCGCGTAGCTGAAGTACTCGATGAACTGACCGAACACATATCAGTTATAGGATGAGTAAGCTTCATTAATCCTGTAAATACACTACTTTGTTCTTCACAGGCAAAGGACCCTCTTTGACTTGAGAGTTATAAATGATCCAACATGTGAATGCTGTCTAGATGTTGAAACACCAGAGCATCTTTTGTTGACTTGCCCTATGACAAACCAAATTGTACTTGCTTACTTTGACATAATGCCAAATCATCTTTCTGTATATACTCAATCATATTAAAATTTTGGCAAGTTTAGAGCTATATTTGTACACAAATTTATAAATCACTACTAATTAATCGTGTAAATAATTGAAGATATATATGTAAATAATTCTAATATAGCACAATAGTATGATAGACTTCGTGCTTCTGTAATAATAAAATAATTGAGGGAATTGTTAGTTTATATTACGGTTAAATTTAAGTTACCGCCTACATTCATACTCATGGACAAAACTTGAGGAAAGTTGTACCTTTTAGCATGTATATCGGAATTCATACAATAACTCTGAAACATATTTGACACACAGTGATCTTTATTGAAGACACACGAGATAACCAAGTGTGAACAAAACCGGCGATATCAAAGACTTTCCACTTCCTTAAGTTTTGTCCACGAGTGCATACACACAGTCAGACATGAAAAAACAATAGAAAAATAAATAAATAAAAAGTTCAGGTGTTGATATTAAAAATATAAAAGGCATATCCTGACCAGGAGCACATGTGTTTTTCAGAAGGCAGAGCGCCATCTGGTGGAACAGAAATCAACTATTCATTGATTTAACCCTGATATTTGACCAACCCAATTTCTTGATAAATCATGCGAAACGCGTTCGTGGATAACTTTTCTTTATTTATCAAGAAATTGGGTTGGCCAAATATCAGGGAACAGGTTAAATCAATGAATAGTTGATTTCTGTTCCACCAGATGGCGCTCTGCCTTTTGAAAAGCACATGTACTCCTGGTCAGGATATGCCTTTTTTTATTTTTAACAGTCAAACATATTTAGTTCAATACTACAAAGGAGTTCGAAACTTTTTGGTAGAATTAAAGTCGGTGTTGAATTATAGTCAGTTATATTAAAGTAATCGGTTCAAAATCACATTAATAGGTACCGCTCAGCAAGAGCAACCTAGTTCATGATAATTGAAACAATGAATAATATGTGAAGGTTATTCACATATTAAACACATTTTAACGCGGGATTCAATCCCGGTTCATGACTGTCGGGAATCGAGCGTGTTACCCTCTCATCCACCGACTGTTTTTTTTTATTAAAGTAAGCAGGGCACTGATATTGGGATAAGAAAAAATGTTTGAATTAAAGTGTATGTTCTGAAGACATTCCCCTTGAGGAGAGTGACAGCAGGTCATTGAATCGTCAGGAGTGAAATAAATCATTAGTTGATGTGGCGATATTCTTTTCTGAAGTGTAAGCGTTGAATTCTAATCCGCTGAGAGAGTTAAAGTTACACTTATGATGCATTAGTGCGCCATCTGTTATCAAAATTGGAAACTATTATAGACGCGTATGTGTGCTGTGTGAGCAGAAGAGCTTAAATTGACTTGTTCCATTATATGTATGTTCCATATGTAAATACCTGTTTTCCTTCTTCTTTTCGCTCTCCACTTCTCCCATCCATATTTCCAATTTTTTTCTTATTTTCCATAGGATTATTCAAATAATAATCTGTATATATTTACCATGTGTATATAATCTTTCTCCATTTTTACCCCTTTGTATATTTCCCACTTTCATAGGTTTCTCCGTCTTGTAACCCCAAGGAGAATCCTCTGTAAGACCTGTGTGTCTTTATAAAGGCTTTTGTGTGTGTATATACGCGTATGATTCTTTTTTAAAAATAAACAATTTATACTGCCTTTACTGCAATGGAAAAATTAAAAGGTTGATCGAAAAATGCAATATAACAGCGGTATGGTAGATTAAACTGGCGAAACCGCTGGGAGGGTTCACCACTGATGAGCCAGGCCCTCCCATTAATTTTTCCATTGCAGTAAAGGCAGTAGAAATTGTTTATTTAAAAAATAATAATCATACGCGTCTATAATAGTTTCCAAAGTTACCCTATAACAAGATATTTAGGGATATATATATGTGGGGCTGTAGCAGTTCGAGGCTATAGGAAAGTAAACACAACGTGAGTGGATCTATATGGAGGTACAAACTAATTGAATCCTGTTTATCGCATTTTTATAGCTTCCATTATTTTTATAGGCAGTCATTCTCTAATATTAGGATGTCGAACAAAATTACAGATTGCCGTTCTATATAAATCAAATAGAAATGTTCTGGCAAGTTATTTAACGTTATTTTTATTTATATAAACCTAAATATGAGTTAATTTAATTTATTTAATGAGGGATTTCCCATCTTCTCAAATCTCAATGGTATTGGCGGATAGCCACTCACCATCACTACCTGCTGATGTCATCATCGGCCCTCAAACCCCCGCAGTTACTGTGGTAACAAAAGAACCCCAGTCTAAAACAGGCAAGCCTTCGACGGGTTGGGATGTCCTCGTCGACCAAGGTAAACAATTCTCGATGGAGAAAGAGAACAATGGTTTCATTCTCGTTAGCCATAAACAAAAGAGGACCTCCAAAGACGCGGAAGATCGGCATAGCAAAAGGGGCTGCGTCCAGCCTACAGCCATCAAGCCCACTGTTGCCCCCTCTGCAAGCAAGCCCCGAGTGCAGAGGTGCACCAAAACTCTGCATAAAAAAGGTGGCCGGTCAGGTAGACCAATGTGTCTACCTGGAATTCTCCCCAGAATTCAGCCAGACGCAATACTTAACGGCGCTGGAGGCGAAGTTGGGAAAGGATTGCGTCTACCAGCTGAGCAAGATGTAGGATATCTTGTTCGGCTTCTTCAATTTGAAGTCGCCGAGATGTTCATCGAGGAGGACCTGGTATTTGGGGAGGCCACTTTTCGAGTTTTTCTCCTGAGGAAGAAGACAGCGCATCGCCTTGGCCTCGGGATGGGATGGATTACACTGCGATTTTGTCAAAGCATTTAAAGATTGCTTAAGTTATTTGGCAAGTCTTCGAGGCTTCTCGATTCCGTGGGGCTTTGCCTTCATCTTCAAAACTCAGTAAGGTCATCCTGCGGCCGAAATCGCACGGTGGTCCGGGTCTACAAGCGTTTCGACCAATCAGCCTCCCAACGACCGACTACAGGATTCTCAGCGGTGTACTCATGGGCCATCTGCGCCGTCTTATCCCAGACATCGTTCCCGAGTGTCAGATCTACGCTGTTTCAGAACAGTCATCTTCCTGGAACATTGCGCGAGTGTTCGAAAAAGTCGCCTGGACAGCGAAACATGAAACGTCGCTGGCTGTCATCTCTCTGGACTTGAAGTCAGCGTTCGGCAGTCTCAGCAGGAACTAGCTGTTTTCTCCTTGTTAGAGAAACTGGGCCTATCATCTGCCTTCCTCGGGTGGGTTGCTGTCTTCTACGGAAAAGTATACGCCGCCATCCGGGTTCTCAACGGGGTGAAGCAGGGCTGCCGTCTCAGCGCCGCGCTCTTCAGCACCGGAGTTGAAACTCTGCTACGCCGCCTCAAGAGGATCTTGGGCCGCGGTTGCGTGGTCGCCTATGTGGATAACATCGTACTATTTATCAGGGACGAAGCTCAGTTTGAGCTCGTGCCCCCGATCTTCGAAGAGTTTCGCATAGCTTCTTGGGTGGCTGTCAACTTCGACAAGAGCTGCGGTCTCTGGTGCGGTTCCTGGAAGCATCGGACGGGTTCTCCTTTGGAAATCTGGACGTCCGAGTCACTGACTGGGATGTACGATATTTGCCAGCAGTACCGTTGCCTCCCACCTGATGGGGCTGCTGGAACGAGCCATCGCGAGGTGGTATCTCTTCACCCGCGGCCTGTCGCTGGAGGGTCATGCCCGCGCGGCCAACAGCCTTGTTCTGGAACTACCTCGACGTCTATGTTCCACCTAAAACCACCATTACCGGCTGCAGGCGCGGCTGGTGCGCTTCGTGTGGGGATCTCTACTCTTAATGTGTCTTCACAGGCCGTTTGGGTAAACCCGGGGTGTTGCCCGGGTCACTCGGCTAGTATATATATATTGGCTTCACACACAATATGCTTTGAAAATATACGAGATACTATATATTTTGTTTTACAATTGTATTGTTCAACTCCGCCTTTGCCGGTCCTAAGCTCGAATGAAAAAGGAGGAAGGGGAGCAATAACAAGCTCGCTAAAAAACCTGGGCTCAGCTGGCCCGGCTGATAGCACCCTGTAAGGGCTCCTAATCCAGGGTTACAGGATGAGCAGCGTCTGTACTCCATGTTAGGAGCGGCTGCACATGGTGTCTGTTCCTTATGTCAGAGGAGGCCATTTAGTCTTGGAGTTAAGTCGGCCTGCTACTGAATAGTGCTCCCAGTCTTAATGATAAAGGCAGACGCATTCTAATTCATTTATTCATAATGGATATCAAATCTCCTTTGGTGAGCTCTACTCATCTCGAGAAGGCATCATGAACTCTACAAGCTTGATAGCCTGATATGATTTAGAGGGGATATTCTTATCTCATACAAAGAAGTATAACAATGAGAGAGTTCTACCCACCGTATACTTGGGCATGTACTGGTGTAAGATAACCGAGGGGTCCTCGTACGTGGCGGACCATCCCATCAGGTCCATTCTGGGACACGGCAGGGTTGTGTTGGACACACTTCACAGATGTACCAATACTACATGTTTAGCACTATTTACTTACATACGAGTGGGATCAATTGAGTTAAATCTCCTGGATATTAATCAAACAAATGCCACCGGTTTCTGGAGATTAGTTTCTTTTATCTTTCATTTTATTAAAATAAACTCATATCCAGAAACATGTGGCAGTTGCTTAATACGAGTGTAATACTAACAACTCAAATATTTTTCCGTTCGTAATTACTCTTCATAATTCACCCTTTCATACCTCATCCAAAAAGGATAGAAATGATCGATATTTCACCTTCAAATAAAAATTTGATTTTTCTTTGAAAAGAAACTCATGCGGTGTAGCTTCAGGTATCGTTTTACAATTACAGGCCGCAGTGTATTATATTGTAACTCAAATATTTATCACTGATCCACAAATGTGAAATAACTTTATGCGTAGCACCATTCCTAAACAATATACGTGTATATATGATGTCTATCTTGGAAGCTGCTGGGAGTTGAGACTTGGGTTTTTTTTTTTAGCGATTGTTCATGACTTGAAAGGAGGAAGAAATACAAAAATGCTGGTTTCTTTCTAAAACCTCTTTGGAATTACAAGCAAAAACTGGCAAAAATCAAGATAAATATCAATTTATCAGTTATATTAAGTAATCTGATACTAATATCATTATATATAATCATGATTATTATATATCATCATCTATAGTTATCTATAATAAATATTCACGACTCTCTCTCCTTATATAAAAGTTCTGGTTTTATTGTTTTAAAATAATCTCTGAGATCCAGATTAAGTACTTATACATATTTTAATAAATGGGTCATAATTCAAATAATTAAAATATAACCCACTCAAAAGTGTTCAAAATAATTGAATTCTCACTGCGTATGAGCAATTTGAAAATTCTGAATTAGTCAAATTTATGGGAAAAAAAGCTTTAAATGTCTGAAAATGGAGGTGTTGAATGGCTGAAGTCATCATATAAATTGACAGAATATATATTTTTAAAAAATATGAAACCCAATAAATATAAATGGGAAACGCTGATTATAAAGATATAGGGTTATATTAGGGTAGGGTTAAAATATATATTAGTGAAGCATATAGTCTCATACTTAGTTTAATTTTAGCATTAAGGTAAACAACTATAGTAAGGCTTAGAAGTGGCTGTCGTTTTAGACTTGTTCGTAGAATAGGCTACTTTTCTAGTATACAGGGTGTACCAGGTAAATTGGGAATTTCAACAATGGTATTTTAACTGAAATTTTTTGCAATACATTTTATATGTATAGATGGCGCGTTATTGATTTGTGCTAATTTATGCCTAACTGGCCTTGTCTTTATAGTTTGCTGAAGAGCATTGCTCGAAGCAAATATTTAAATGTTATTCTACTGTCCTATAAGCTCATGTCCATAGTTTACTTGAAAACCATTTCTAAGATTCCATCCTTCAATGTAGCATATAAAAGCAGAACGATCCAATATAGTATTAGAGCTCTGAGAAGCGGTCTGGTGGATTAAATTGGCGAAACCGCTGGGAGGGTTCACCACTGATGAGCCAAGCCCTCCCAATATATTTTTTCATCGCAGTAAGGACAGTAGAGGTTTGTTTTATGTATAAAAGAAACATTCGCGCTTTTAAATCCTTTTATTTTATATGTATAGATGGCGCGTTATTGATTTGTGTTAAAAATTAAAATATCCGAATGAAATTTGACACAGTAGTAGATAAAAGGATATAGTTTTTATTTATTCAATGAAGTTTCCATTATTAGCTACAACAGTCTCGAGGCGAGTGCGGAATGAAGCACAGGCCTTGGCGACGATGACCTTGTCCATTTGGATCATCACCGTGTGAACTGCTTTCTTGACAGACTGGATGGTGGTATGAGGAGCTTTGTTGACATCTCTCTCAACAACGCCCCATACATAGTAGTCGAGGGGATTGCAATCTGGAGAATTAGGGGGCCAAATATCAGGACCCCAGTGACTAGGGACGTTAAGTGTCAGCCACGATTGTGTCTTTTTTGCCTTATGGGCTGGAGCTGAGTCCTGTTGGAAGACATACTTCCTTCCTGCGGCCACCATGTCCATCCAAGGCTTCACAACGGTCTCCAGAACATTGATGTAGGTGTCAGCGTTCATCCTAAGGCCCTTCTAAAAGAAATGGGGAGGCATGACATCACCTTCACTGCTGATAACGCCAAGGACCATTACGGAGGCAGGAAATTTCGTGTGCATCACGACAGGTATCTCTGAGGGGTCTTTACAGATCCAGCGATCATTCCTGGGATTTACCTTTTGGTCCACGTCAAAGTTCTTTTCGTCAGAGAAGAACCTTAGCATGCCAAAAGAGTCGTGTTTCAGGTTGTTGAGGAGGGCAGCAGCCTTTCCTTTTCTGTTATTCTTCATATTCTCAGTCAGCAACTGACCTTTCCGAAGGGCATAAGACTTGAGACCAAGGTCCTCATGGATAGTTCTGACAATTGTCATAGAGCCAACGTCCATTTCCTTGGCTATGGCCCTCATGCTCTTCCCAGGGTTTCCATCAATCTTCTCCTTGACATTTTTGACAAATTCTTCGCCTCTTACCCTGTCCGATCGACGCGAGTGCTTTTTTCTTGTAGCTATCCCCTCTTTGTTACTGTCGGCCTCATCAAACTGCTTCTTGACACGATAAATAGTGGTTTTGGGCAACTTAAGTAAATCCACTATCTCTTTGGGGCTCCTTCCGGCGCGCAGAGCAACGATGATGGCAGCTCGATTTTCAAATTCTCGGTTACTCTTCATCACTACACTGCGCACACATGTACTGTTGCATTTTACATGAATATGGCTACGTAATGAAAAAAAAAACAAGTTTTTAATCTCAAGTAGTTTTTGTTTTATGGACTGTCAAAGTTAGTCCCAATTTACCTGGTACACCCTGTATATAAATTCTCAAACATTTGTAATAATTATTTTTGGCAATATGTTTAACATATCAAATATTATCTCTACAGACCTTACTGCAATGATAAAAGTTATTATATAGGAGGGCTTGGCTCACATCAGTTGTGAAACTTCTCAACGGTTTCGCCAAATTAATCTCCAGACATTTAACGAAACCGCTGAGAGGATTCACCACCGATGAGCCAAACCCTACCATTTAATAACTTTTATCATTGCAGTAAAAAAGGAATGTAGAGATATAATATTTGATATGTGAAAAATATTGCAAAAAAAAAAAATATATTATTACAAACTTTAAAGATAGATGGAATTTTAAAATACAAGTATATATATTCGCTGTAGCAAGAGTATATTTTCCAGCGTCCATATTAGCTTTATGCGAACTCTACATGTCACCACACAAAAATTAGCCTACAACACCCGGTGTTCCCAAGTGGTCACCATTCCAAGTACTGACCTGGCCTGATATTGTTTAACTTCGGTGATGGGAAGAGAACCTGTTTTCAATATGGTATGGTCTCAGACTATCCAAATAATAATAAAATAAAAAAAAAGCTCCCCGGCGGGGAATCGAACCCCGGTCGCCCGCGTGACAGGCGGGAATACTAACCACTATACTACCGAGGAACACGATCGGTATGACATAAACTCACAAATAAACTTTCAGTATCTATACTTATAATTAATTACCACTAAACTTCAAATAGGTGGTGTAGGTGTGATGGTGTTTCAAGTAACGCTCATACATATGAATAATACTTAAGAAATTGGTGTGGCGAATTGTAACAGCTTCAGTAGGTGGTGAGGGTAGTTGGCCATAGGTCGACGTGCTGTCACGTGTTCTACCATGGCTTCTTCAAGGTTCGCAATGATACGGAGAAGAAGCGCAGGAAGAAGGTTCCTAGATTGGACACGTTCACGAATGGTATGCGAATAGGATAGACAAGATGGGTCTATTCGTATCCAAGACATACGTGACCAGCTATTGAATTTATAGTGAAGAGTATCAGGTATCCCGTTTAGGGAACATAGATCAAATTTGCTTATGCTCACTTAATTGAGATCCTTTTTGTTCGGTGTGCGGCATCAAAGAATGAAGGTTCAAAGAGCGATGAAATATTAAAGAAATTGGCTCGGTCTTAAATCTTCTCCCCGGACGCTCTACAAGAATTACAGATTCCTTGGACATCTTGTCTCTGAAGACTCGCGCTTCTTGGTCCGTCTGAATCACTTCTATGAAACAGAAGATATATTAAAGTTAAAGATCGTCATCTTCTGACCTTCTTCTAACATATTCTGAATGTAAATGTCGATATAGGCTCGAGTTTCCAAGGATTTTTTTTTTTTGTGTGTGAGAATGGCATTCTTAGCGAAGTGATTCTTCTAGAAGCAGCGGCTGACATGTTGGCGATTGTATTACCATAAGAAGGTCTTCACAATCTGTCTAGAATCATTTATGGGCTTCGAACATCAGTTTCATATTGCTTCTTTCTAAAAGAATCGAGGATCTTTACATTGGCCTCTTGGACGAATGCGACGGCACTGCCCCAGCTGCCCTAAAATCTCAATCTTCATTTAGAAAATGGCCAATACTAGAATTTTTTTTTAAATGGCATGGTTCACAGAGACTTTTCATAAGATAAAGTATTGTGTTATCATTAATGTCCATTGTTGATTTTTCAAGAAATCTCCATCGCCAATAAGATTAAAATATGAGATAAATATATCCATTTCTCAAACATCAGTGATTCCACAATTAGAAAAAAAAAATGTTGGTACAAATTCTTTGAACACCTTAAGCTACGACTGGGAATTGGACTGATGTTGGATGTGTGGTTTGTGGGAGAGAATGTAAGAAGTGCTAATTCTTCATGGTTTAAAAAAATCTCTTTTTAATCAAGCTCTTTCCTTTATCAAAATAAATAGCAATTCTAGTACGAAGATTAAAATAACGACGATTCAATAGAAATATTTACTCCTGAAGACCTACAGAACCAAGTACAGTACATCTGATAAACTGGATGTCCACCATTAGACATGAAATCTGAAGACCAACCCGGGTAGTTGGTGACTTTAGTACGTCTTCTCTTCTTCTTTCTTATCTCCACTCAAACATATCAGGGTAACAAGCTTGTAAAGCTTGTTGATGGTGCCTGCTGGGGATGAGTATAGCTCATCAATGGATGAGTCAATACAGTCAATAATGTGTTTTGGGGTTGCAGGTTGATAATTTCACTTAGTACATAGTGGGAAAACCTTGCAACCATTCTGGAAAGTCATTGTCCGTAGATGACCAGACTTAAGTCTGGAAATCAAAGACTGTTGTTCTCTTGGGAGGACAGAACCGGTGTTTGTCCCTCCTGCTCTGTACCAGTCATGTGCAGCATTAGATTTTTTACTTTAGTACGTGGCTCCAGGAATCCAGGTTCCATCTAGGGGGGAAAAAGACTAAAGCGATAGTTTTATTTTCCTCGGATTCATTAACACCAATCTGTTTATAAGCTTAGTTTTATTAATTTAGTTTTCCTGTATATAAATTTTAATTAAGAAAACAGTTAAACAGGTAAGTTTCTTTTATATATAAAATAAACTTCTAATGTCCTTACTGTGATTAAAAATATATTAGGAGAGCTTGGCTCATCAGTGGTTAACCCTCCCAGTGGTTTCGCCAATTTAATCTACCAGCCTACTTTTTGGAGCTATTATACTTTTCTGAACTATTCTGCTTATACACACTGCATTTAAGAGTAGAATCTTAGAAATGGGATTCAATTAAACTATGGATATAAGCTTTTAGGACAGTAGAATTACATATAAATATAATATATTTTATTATTATCATTAAATTTAATTAGTTTTTAACTTTTTATTATTCTTTTGATTTGCAGAGAGACTCCGTGATAAATTAATGTGTGTGTATGTGTGTATAATACTATTGATACTATGTATTGATACTATGACAATATATGTCTTAATAAAGGCTTAATAAGGGCAGTAGATTTATTATATTGTAGAAAAGTATTAATTATTTTATTAACAACTTATTAATTTTGATACTCTCGCTATCTCTTTAGGTAACCCGGATTCCTGGAGCGATTGTTGTTGTTGTTGTCGTGTCCAAAGAAGAGTCTCAGATGTCTCCATGCATCTCCATCACAGCAGCAGCAATATCCACTATCTTGGGTGTGTAAAGCTGCTGCTCTGGGTCTAAGTCAATTTTCTGCAAGGCTGCGGCCATTGCTGGGCATGAGAATTTCATGAGATTAATTCTGATATTTATATTTTTCTACTCGGTAAACTTCCTCAATTGTCTCTCTAATATTTTATAAATGTTGAGTAGTTCTGTCATCCTTAGTCCGCCCCAGGAATCCGGGTTATATAGAGGGACTGTGTGTGTACTAAAACGATAGGTGTTCCGATCTGTTGAATAATGAAACCTAGTATAGTATTGAATGGTCGAGATTTTAATATGAGGACAGTGGATAAAACCCTCGATTCCCGACAGCTATGAATCGGGATCGAATCCCGCATTGTACATTGTTTTCTGTGAAAAACCTGTTCATATTTCTTATATAAATAACATAAGCTAGTTTGGTCTTCTTGAGTGGTACATAATACAGTTATTTTGTAACAGATAGTTTTTAATATCAGCTTCCACTTAATACTAAATATTCTCACTGCTACTCTTTTTGTGTTGTTTTTCTTGCTTCCCTCTTTCTCTTTCTTGTTTTTTTTTTTCTTCTTTTTCTTCTGTCTATATCGTTATTTCCTTTGTCTCACTGCTTTGTTCTTATGCATACCTCTGGTGAATCCTGTATAGGGTCAGTGACCCTAAATAAAGGCTTTTTGTTGTTGTTGTACTAAATATTCTACAAAAAATCGACTTATATAAATAATTCAATGGGTTTTGTTGAACTTACAGTTCTGTGACATTTTCAGCATCACTGGACTGTCGTGTGACAGAGAGGAGCCGGACAAACATCGACACCTGTCACACACACTCAACATTTACTGAGATTGATTCACAACATGGATTTAATTTCTATTTACACTATATAACTCAATTTTTTTCAAATATTTTGTAATGTATAAAATTAGGAAAGACTTAGTTTTGGCGATGAAAGCTGTTCTTATAGAGAGGGGTGTCCTTTAGAGAGAGTGTGTGTGTTCTGTCATGGAGGTTCTACTGTATTTGAGTGTCTTTTACTTCAAAAACAATGAATGTCAGTCAGACAACCTCTATCTTCAAGAGAAACTTCAGGATCACACAGTCCCTCATCTTGATGTAACCCGGATTCCTGGAGCGGACTAAGGATGACAGAACTACTCAACATTTATAAAATACTAGAGAGACAATTGAGGAAGTTTACGGAGTAGAAAAATATAAATATCAGAATTAATCGCTCCAGGAGTCCGGGTTACCTAAAGAGAGTAGAGTATCATATAATTAATAAGTTGTTAATAAAATAATTAATACTTTTCTACAATATAATAAATATACTGCCCTTACTGCAATGATAAAAATAATGAGAGGATCCTTGCTCATCATTGATAAGCCTTCCGAGCGATTTCGCCAGTTTAATCTACCATATCGCTTTAATATTGTATTAAGATGTTTTGCTTTGATATCCGAGACTATGGAGAAATCCATGGTAAAGGTATATAATAGAAATATGGACATAAGCTTTGAGGATGGTAGAGATACATAAGAGCGGAATGGTAGATTAAACTGTCAATACCACTGAGAGGGTTCACCAGTAATGAGCTACTCTCTTTCATTATTTATTTCCGCAGTAAGGACAGTAGAATTGGTTTTATTAAAAAGTAAATTGCATATATGCAATATCACAGCGGTCTGGTGGATTAAATTGGCGAAACCGCTGGGAGGATTCACCACAGATGAGCCAAACCCTCCTAATATATTTCTCATTGCAATTAAAGAGAGCAATAAATCGTGCTAAAAATGATAGCCTTTCTCATAAGGAATGAATACATTAAGACGCGAATGTTTCTTTTACAAATAAATCAAACTTCTACTGTCCTTACTGCGATTAAAAAAATATTGGGAGTGCTTGACTTTTCAATGGTGAACCCTCTCAGTAATTTCGCCAATTTTTTTTTTTTAATCTACCAGACCGCTTCTTTAGAACTCTAATATTATATTGGATCATTCTGCTTTTATATGCAACACTGAAGTGTGGAATCTTAAAAATGGTATTTAATCAAACTATGGACATAATCTTTTAGGACAGGTAGAATTACACTTAAATATATGCATCGAGAAATGCTCTTCCGCAAACAATAAAGACAAGTTAGGCATAAGTTAATACAAATCAATAACGCGCCATCTATATATAACGAATGAAGACATTAAGACGCGAATGTTTCTTTTACAAATAAATCAAACTTCTACTGTCCTTAATGCGATGAAAGAGTTTCTTATACATAAAAACTTACAACTCTGGCCACTCGGATTTCCTGGAAAATCTCTTAAAGATTTCTTGAAAAAAGCCATGGTTCACCTGTGCTGTGTAAGCAGAAGAGCTTAAATTGACTTGTTCCATTATATGTATGTTCCATATGTAAATACCTGTTTTCTTTCCTCTTTTCGCTCTCCACTTCTCCCACCCATATTTCAAAAAAAAAAAAAAAATTCCAAATCCATATTCTTATTTTCCATAGGATTATTCAAATAATAATCTGTATATATTTACCATGTGTATATAATCTTTCTCCATTTTTACCCCTTTGTATATTTCCCACTTTCATGGATTTCTCCGTCTTGTAGCCTCAAGGAGAATCCTCTGTAAGACCTGTGTGTCTTAATAAAGGTTTTTGAGTGTGTGTGTGTATACATAAAAACGTGTACTCACTCTGAATTCCGGAGCACGGTTCATAGCTCGAGGCACAAATTTATATTTTCTGCACAAAGTGAATATTTTATGTGGATATATATATATAATTTTAAATAGGTAGCGTGTTTTATATAACTATATCACATAGGTATAATCTATTCCTATACACTATAATATGGTTCCTATCACAATTCTATTAGAAACTATCATGACATACAATAGAATCGCTTGTAAAAGACACCTAGTTGCAGAGTCTTTTAGGGAGAGGTGATTCTTTCCTGAGAGTTGCGAATTTTAGTTAAAATGGTAGTTTTGGTGATGAAAGCTGTCTTTTGAAGAGAGGTTTTCTCAAGAGAGAGTGTTACGTCTTTCCAGTGAGTTGCTAATTTTAGTTAAAATGGTAGTTTTGGTGATGAAAGCTGTCTTTTGAAGAGAGGTTTTCTCAAGAGAGAGTGTTACGTCTTTCCAGTGAGTTGCTAATTTTAGTTAAAATGGTAGTTTTGGTGATGAAAGCTGTCTTTTGAAGAGAGGTTTTCTCAAGAGAGAGTGTTACGTCTTTCCTGAGAGTTGCTAATTTTAGTTAAAATGGTAGTTTTGGCGATGAAAGCTGTCTTTTGAAGAGAGGTGTCCTCTAGAGAGAGTGTTCCGTCTTTCCAGAGAGTTGCTAATTTCAGTTAAAATGGTGGTTTTGGCGATGAAAGCTGTTCTTTGTAGAGAGGGGTGTCCTCTAGAGAAAGTGCTCTCTCATGGAGGTTCTACTGTATTTGAGTTAGAATATTATTATTAAAAAAAGATCACACTTTTTCCTTTCACAGATATAGGTACACCTTCTTTATATAATCTCACATTGTAGGTGCCCAGAATTTGGAATTGTATAGTTATAAGATATGTAGATATTCAGTCGACGTAAAGCTTCCATTGTATTCGCCAATTGTATAGTTAACATCTAAATAAGGAATAAAAAAAGGCATCTCTTTATCGTGCTACTGAAAGTTCCTGATGGCTTGTGCCATCTATCGGAATAAATATCAACTTTTCGTTGATTTTTAACTATTCCAGAATTAGCCAAATACCGTTTCTTGATTAATCAAGAAAAGCTAACCACGTAAGCATTTCGGGCTGTTGGCCCTCGTCAGCGTGGTGCAAGCTGTACCTCAACGACCAAAAAACTGGTTATTTAGGCATCTTGAAAAATAATGAAACAGGTAATTAAGGCCAGAATTGTGTGAACAAGAGTTTAAAACTTTACTAAAGAATATGATGAAAATATCGTTATAACAGTTGTCAGTGTACGTACGTGCAGTCAGGCTTGCACTGGCGGTAGCACTGCTCGATGTCCAGTTCTTCAGTGCAGTTCTCATCAGCTACACAACAACATACTCAACATTCTGTAGATCACATATCTCTGTATAGTTCTTTACAATTCCTTGATCTATCGCGGAGGATATAGGTGTAGGTTGGCTATTGATAAATTGGTCACATCTACATACCTCTGTATAGTTCTTTACAATTCCTTGATCTATCTCGGAGGACATAGGTGTAGGTTGGCTATTGATAAATTGGTCACATCTACATACCTCTGTATAGTTCTTTACAATTCCTTGATCTATCTCGGAGGACAAAAACATAGGTGTAGATTGGCTCTTGATAAATTGATGACACTCGCCAACTTAGTGTCGTAAGAACCTATGTTTCATCGACCCCTACCATCGCCATTTTCAAGTTTTTTAAATCTTGGAGAACGTTGGTCAATAATTCTTACCACATAAAGTTGTCAAGTGTTCATCAAATATATCTAGGTAAAATTTTAAACCCAGGTAATTATTGTTACTATATATTCAAATATAGTATAAATTCAAAAGGTGAAATTTCAGTTTTAACATTAAAATCATATTCAAGTATTTTAAATGTTTATATATACTTTGAGAAATAGAGTGCTAACCGAAAACGCTGGTGGTGTCTTGTCCATATGAGTGTTAAGAGAAAATTATAGTAAGGTCTGTAGAGATAATATTTGATGGTGTTCTATTTAATACTTGCATACTCATCAATGGTTGAAGCCAGATTTGACTTTATAATATGCGCTGCACTATGGTATATCATTTATCTAAACATCACTGCAATAGCAATCTTGAGATTAAATTTCTGGTTTTAGCGTTAGTAAGAAATACTTTCCCAATATTGAGACAACAAAGTACATTTTAATATAAGATAGTGTACGAATATTTTAATTTCTGTTCGAAATTATGAAGAGCCTATTAAATCACTTCGGTTTTTTCTCTCATAAATATATGGTTACATTAGAGAATATAGACAAAAATAAATAGTTATATTATCATATATTAATATGAGGCAATAACGCGCCATCTATATGGTAGAAAATGAAAACATTAAGACGCGGGAATGTTTCTTTAATACATCAATCAAACTTCTACTGTCCTTACTGCGATGGTAAATATTGGGAGGGCTTGGCTCATACAGTATTAGAGCTTTAAAAAAAGCGGTCTGGTCGATTAAATTGGCGAAACCGCTGGGAGGGTTCACCACTGATAAGCCAAACCCTCCCTAATTTTTTTCATCGCAGTAAGGACAGTAGAAGTTTGATTAATGTGTAAAAGAAACATTCGCGTCTTAATTTTTTAATTTGATGAATATCATATACGAGTATGTCGATAATATAATATCAAAATAATTATAATTATGTAATATTATTACAATTATAATTGTCTGTTGTCTAGCGCTAAAGAAAAGTGGGCATTTCAGCAGTAGGTGTCTCGAGTCCTGGATTTCCTTGCCACAGTAACAGCTAGAGTCCTCAACAGCTACAATTATTGACAAAAATCCTCTAAAATCTTCTAGAATGATGAATATATGTATATATATATATCATTCAATTGATGTTTTTAATATTTACTTTCCTCACAGTAAAACCATCCATCAAATTAAATATTTCAGATATCAGATGGTTTGCCAAGGAGATCTCACCTGCTCTTCACATGTGTAGACATGTGGTGCACTTACAGTAAAATTAGTCGCCTACTTCTACTCACCATGATTTATCATGGCCTGTACCACGTATACTAGAAATAAGCAAAAAAAAAGGAGATCTCACCTCTTCCACAGAATCGAACTTTCTGAGGATAGAGATTCCCCAGTTGGAAACAGCCGCAGTTCTCCGCTGAAAGGTCATACAGGCATTTCTGGATGCACATCTGAGACACATAGTGAATGTTGTTAATGTTTGGAATCCTACATTCTTTCTACTATAAACGCAAAGGTCGCGCCTCTCTCTCCCATCAAAATAGACGCTAAAAACTAAGCGCCATATATGTCTCCGCAAACTATCGGACTCAGTTCGATGACAAATCCACAACACCAGCTTCGGAAAACTGAGAAGTGTCCACCTAGAGACCATGGTTTCGGGCTAATGGCCCTCGTCAGTCTAGGGTGGACTTTATTTCATGAGATCCACAAGGGATCAAATGAAATCTTCACAATCTGCCAAAGAGATGCTTAGTTTGACGGGAGAAACGATCTTCATTTTTATAGATCAATTTTCTCCCGGCAAAATGTTCATCTTTATTTTATATTATTCTTGATATTTTTATTCTCAGTGAGGATAATCGAAAGTTTGTTTTATTTGTAGAAGAAACATTCATGCTTTATATTTGTATTTATTATATACCACTTTCTTACTGCTACTCTTTTTGTGTTGTTTTTCTTGCTTCCCTCTTTCTCTTTCTTATTTTTTTTTCTTTTTCTTCTGTCTATATCGTTGTTTCCTTTGTCTCACTGCTTTGTTCTTATGCATACCTCTGGTGAATCCTGTATAGGGTCAGTGACCCTAAATAAAGGCTTTTTTGTTGTTGTTTGTTGTATTTATTATATACAGAAGGCAAACGTTAAAATGTCGTATAATTAATTCCATACCTGCTGAGAGAGGACAATGGATTTTCCTTTCTTCCAAAGTTGAAGATAGTCCGTGCAGTCTGTTATGTAAGGACTCGGGAGAAGACGGGTCTCTTCCTGGAATAAGATATCTATTTACTGAACGCACTGTGTGTGTTAATTTTTTTTTGAATTGTTATTTTATATTTATATGGAAATGTAAAATGTCAGTATTTAATGCTGATGCTTTGGCAAAATATAAGAATCCTACAAAATACAAGGAAAAGCAAATATGCGACATAAACGCGCTGAGATAAGAATAACAAAAACAATCACAAGACTCAGAATGAAACATTACAAAGGAATGACAATACATCCAGATGGCAGAAGAACCTATAGGACATGTAACATTTATCCTGGTGTGGAACTAATACCTACCCACATATTCTCATGTCCAGCAATGGCCGTAGCCTTACAGAAAATTGACATGGACCCGGAGCAGCAGCTTTATACACCCAAGATAGAGATACACAGAGACATCTGAAGCTCTTCATTGGACACGACAACAACAATGGAAATGAAAATTATGTTGGGACCTATCTTTTCAAGGGTAAATGTTTCAAGGGTAAATTCAAGGGACTTGTTATCTTATGTGGCAAGCATTTGAAATTGGTTGTTTATGGAGTTTGGTTTTGTTGTAATAGTAAAGAAGTAATGGGTAAATGGCTTAATGTGTTAGAGAGATTTGCATATATTTTTAATTAACACTCAAAATCTTATCTCCATATATATATACAATATCTATATATATAAAAATGAATGTATGTGTGTGTGTGTGTGGTCTGTTTGTCCTTTATGCCTGACCAAACCACTCATTGGAACGCCATGAAACTTTGGGAAGTTATTTAGTATAGTACTGGGAAGGTTTCTAGCAAATAAAATTTTGAAATAACTTTTCGCTTTAAAATAATCAAGATAAATATTCTAATTTATCTGTTATAATTCAACAATCTGCTCTAAATATTATCATGATGATACGATGATTTTGTAATGTAGAAAATTAGGAAAGACAAAATTCAGGATGACACGGCAATTTATTTGAGACAAGAATAATGATACAATTCCAAGGCAAGATACTATTCCTTTAACTTCCAATTACCGAGGGAACCAATTAATATTGATTTTATTCAACTTATCGAGTATTTTTCAAGGGACCGGGAAAAAATGTTCACTTTATTGAGAGATTCGTTAGACAAACCTTTACTCGGGTAAAACCCGGGCGAAGCCGGGTACGTCCGCTAGTATATAATAAATGCAATAAAACCCCGCCCCTGATGCTAAACTATTACAAAAATATAATAGTTTAGCATTAGGCGACGTTTTATTCGTTTATTTATATTCTCCTGTAGAAGGGCAGAGATGTCCGAAAGCTTGACACTACGTTAATGAAATGAAGAGAAACTCACCTCCATAAACCTGTGGTATTGTTTAATTAAAATGTTTATGTATAAAAGAAACATTCGTGTTTTAATGTTTTCATTTCTTATATACAGATAGCGCGTTATTGCTTTATATTAAAAAATGTTTATCACTGAGAAGACGCCCGCTCTAACTTTGGTCAGCACTTCCCTTGTCAGTAATAGAGCGTTTGAATCCAACAATATACTTCCTTTGACAAATATGGAACAGTCATCATACTATACAAATACCACAATATATGACTTTGGCGCAATTATTCTATTCTGCTGTGCAACATATATATATAAAATACTCATTCAAAGAGTCTAGCATCAGTATCACTATAAAAGGAAGTTCCAAAAATGCAATATAACAGTGGTATGGTAGATTAAACTGGTGAAACCGCTGGGAGGGTTCACCACTGATGAGCCAGGCCCTCCCATTGATTTTTCCATTGCAGTAAGGCAGTAGAAATTGTTTTATTTTAAAAAGAATCATACGCGTCTATAATAGTTTCGTATTTTGATAACATATGACGCGCTAATGCATCATAATATATTATACTCTTTGCGCATTTTTACCTATATTGTATTCAGCTGTCTATAATTCCTGAGACATAGAATGCAAACTGCCATTCTGCTTGGACTCACCCAGATCAATCCTACATCTATGGCCAGACTTCCAGACTCAACCTCAGAATGGAACTTCCTGGTCAACTGGTTCAACTCAGCAATCCAAACAGGACGCGAGTAAAAGCGCTCAACACTAGTCCATACTGGTGAGCTGGACTTCTTGGGTTGTTACCGTTCTGCGCTCCAGGAACCTGGGTTATAAAAATTTCTCTCTATATTGTACATTTCAAGGGAGAAAGATAAACAATAAACAATTAGATAAAACTTACTATTTTGAAGAACATCATGTTGAACCTCCCCAATGGCACTCGGTCTCCGTCCAGATACGGATTCACAATCTCAAATGGAGAATGAAGTTTGACGTAGGAATCCGCTCGTTTAGGTTTGAACCTGATATGAGGAGCCTGGATGAAGTAGATAGACAGGTACTGGTTGATGTTGGAGAATATCACCGCTGTAGAACAGAAATTAGAAACAACTTGTAAAATTTTTCATGCATTGGTTTAGAGCAGGGGTCGGCAAACTGCGGCTCGCGAGCAACATGCGGTTCTTTGGATGTGAAGCTGAGGATTTTTATATAGTTCCATACGCAAATATTATTGATGCGAGTACTATTTATTGTTGGCAAGAAAAAAAATTGTGGCTCTTTAAAAAATTTTAAATTTTAGTAAATTGTAATTTTTGACTCTTCCGATTCAAAAGTTTGCCGACCCCTAGTCTAGAGGCTAAAATGGGTAGATTGGGGGATAATTTGGTGGACCTAGGTACGAATTTATACTGGAGCATATTTTAGGCGAAACTTACTACAGTAGAGTCTTCCGTGTGAGAACCCTTTAAACATGGATAAACCCAGACTTAATCTGGAGGTGGTCTCTAATCGGAGGCTATCATTTCACGCTAAGTTATGAGGAGTCTTTCTACCGAAACAGAGTCTCTAGTGGGAGATCACTTCCAGAAGAGACCGATTTTAGGCTATGATCTCTCATGGAAGACTCTACCGTGCTTATCCTTTGACATCCTAAAGTCAAACTGGTTTCTATTTTTCAAATAAATGTGGAACACTTAGGGTATATGACTCCCCAAACTTAAAAACTTACCAAGAGTTCGTATAGTTTGATAGAGCATATAGACAATGTACATTTAATACAGGCTCATAAGATATATTTGTATTTTTCTTAAAGTATCGCACAATCCATAAGATTAAACATTCAAATAAAACGTTCAATCTTGGATAGAAAAAATAAACTGAGGTTTTATTACATGACTAGCCGAATGACCCGGGCAACGCCCGTGTTTTACCCCCGATTGAATGTTTTGATTCAAATACTATTTGTTACAATTATAAATTGGCGCCTTAAATAAATGCATATTTTAGTTAATAACTATAGCCTATGTGCTTTATCTGTCTATGTACTGTTGGCTTCCGTAGGCGTCTCTTACTGGGAAAAAGAAAGAGAGGATTCCATTTGGTTATTAACTAATATATGCATTTATTTAAGGAGCGACCCGCTCCAACACAATAGTTACAGAAATGGGGGGGGGGGGGGGCAAAGGTGGCGTGATCGTAGCCGACCAATAGGAGGGCGCCATTCCAAAAAAAGCAAACCGTGACAGAGGCCACGCATGACGCTCGTAACTGTATATAGAATATTTAGACGATCAGATTGTTTGTCTGTCTTTTTCAAAGGTTTCTTGATTGTTGAAATATAATGTAATAAAAACGCAGTTTTTATTTTTCCATCCAATATATATATCGTTTTAATGTCTTTGTATTAAAATTTAGAGAAATAGCCAGGATGAGCTAGATTAAAATGGGAATTTCTATATGTTATATGCATCAAAATCTTTGTAAAATATCTTGTACAGGTACACTTTATTGAAAATTAATTTGAGATTATTTTTTTTTCTCCTCAAACTTACATAAATTAATCTCTTTTGGATACACATATATATAATATAAAAGTAAACTTATTTAAAAATGGAATATAAGGTTGTGCATCCTCTAAGAAAGGGAAAAAAGGACTTTTTCAATGAATAGAATATATTTTTAAATAAATATTTTATGCTAATTTATCGTCTCTAGTGCAATGATGAAAATATTAACAAAGCTTAGCCTGCCTGCCTTTAACTCGACTAATTGACCATTTGAGAATGGTCGTCTAGTCCTATAACAAAGCTTAGCTTAATAGTGATTAACAAAGAGCTTGGCTCATCTGTGGTACCATAGATTGAACCAGACCAATCTACTATACCATTATATGATTGATCATGTTCTGATATGTGTGTTCAAACATGGGGACATTTAAAGTCCACTCACATGTCTTGGTGGGCACCTTGGGTCGATCTGAAGTTATCTTGAACACTTCGCTGTTCATGATGAAGCAGACTTGTTTCTGGCCTCGTTCATCTGGCATGACGATCCTGAAAACTTCTTTGGGGCTGCACATACCCCGTGGCTATTCTAGAACTTAAACACTCAGTTCTTCTATTTATTGTCCAGTATAAAAAGTCGGTGGATGAGTTGGGTAACACCCTCGATTCCTGACAGCCATGAACCGGGATTGTATCCCACGTTAACATTTTGTTTAATGAAAATTAGAAACTATTTTAGACGCGTAAGATTCTTTTTGAAATTAAACAATTTCTACTGCCCTTACTGCAATGGAAAAATTATTGAGAGGGCCTGGCTCATCAGTGGTGAACCCTCCCATTAATTTTTCCATTGCAGTAAGGACAGTAGAAATTGTTTAATATCAAAAAGAATCTTACGCGTCTAAAATAGTTTCTAATTTTCATAACAGATGGCGCGCTAGTGCATCATAATATTTTGTTTAATATGTGAATAACCTTACATATTATTCATTGTTGTAAATATCATAAACTAGGTTGCTCTTTTTGAGCGGTGCCTAATAAAGTGATTTTGTAACATGATTATTGTTCACATATATCTTAACAGTGTTTATATGTTTCTAGGTACCCCAGTAGATGAGCAGAGATGTCCGAAAGCTCGAGATTACATTTAATAAAGATAAAAGAAACTCATCTCCAGAGACATGTGGCATTTTTTATATATCTTATAGCTATTTTAGACGCGTAAGATTCTTTATGAAATTAAACAATTTCCATTGTAGTAAGGGCAGTAGAAATTGTTTAATTTCAAAAAGAATCTTACGCGTCTAAAATAGTTTCGAATTTTCATAACAGATGGCGCGCTAATGCATCATAATATCTTATAGCATTGGAAAATAATCTTATTTGAGACTTTACATCCCCTGAACATCCCTGACATCAATCAAGACACTCAATTCTTTTAGACACTACTTATATTCAGAAAAGAATAATCCCTTGTATACTATCCCTTGAGAGAAAAAAAGTCCATCCAAGGAATATTGTCTTGCAAAAAATATAATCCACAATAGATGTGAATATCCTGTATATAGATTAAGTGAAAAATGACACTTCGACCAGTTAGAGACGAAGTGTCTATTTTTCATAGAAATATGAATGCCGGCCAGGCAACCTCTATCTTTAGGATAGATTAAATGATCCACAGGTTTCTGAAGTTGAGTTTATTTTCATTTTTATTGCATTCTCAAGCTTCCGGGCATTACCACCCTTCAACAGGAGTACAAAAATGAACAATGGCGTTTCATTATTGTTCATTTTTGTACTTATGTAGAAATAGGGTAATTCCCGAATGTTTAAGTCTACAATAAAAATTAAAAGAAACTCATCTCCAGAAAACTACTGCTGTGCCTTATTCAATTTAAAAATATAATGGAATTAACTCGAGCTTTCGGGTCTTGGAGCCCTTCTACAGGAGTAAGAATAAGTATGACACTATCATATATCTGGTATGGAGATTATGGTTTATTTTGGGCTGTACACCTCTCTGACCTTAGAGACATTAGAAAGAGAACAGTACTATATAGTAAATTGACAAAACCTTATACTACACAGTACGCTACTCTACATTATTACAAAGCAATAACGCGCATTCAATATACGTGTATAACGAATGAAGACATTAAGACGTGAATGTTTCTTTTCATTCGCATCTTAATGTCTTCATCACTATACATTATATTTGGTAAATACAGATTGACCTGTTTCTTTTTTAATAGGCAGAACCTTTCTGTGAATTTTCAGTATGCATTAACAAAAAGTATAGTAATGAAATGACATCAAAATATCAGAAATATTTGTTCAGAATAAAAGCATCGAACTTAAGACCTTTATATATACACATATTAAGACTGGGAGCACTATTCAGTGGCAGGCCACTGACTTAGCTCCAAAAGAAATGGCCGCCTCTGACATGAGGCCTCTCTGGCATGTACAGGGTCCATTATGAAAGAAATGAGCATTTACTGGCAAAATACATTTATTGATCGTAATTTGTGCAAACGTTCAATATTCTTCAAAATACATTCCTCCTGCATCAATACACTTGCGGAGACGCGTTTGCCACGCCTGAAAGGCACCCTGAAACTCCTCGACAGGAATGCTTCTCAGGAACGTTGTAACATGGTGTTGGATGTTTTCCACGGTTTCCCAAGGTTTTCCTTTCATCTCTCTCTTGAGTCGCGGAAACAAAAAGAAGTCACCTGGAGCTAAGTCGGGACTGTAAGGGGGGTGAGGGATCACCGGGGTGTTGCTCCGGGCCAGGAAGTTGGTAATGATGAAGGCTGTGTGGCTGGTGGCATTGTCATGGTGGAGCTTGACCGTGTCTTTAATGTCAGTGCTCACGCGTGCGATCCGGCGTTTCAATCTCCTGAGCACCTCCAGGTAAAAGGCTAAGTTTACAGTTTGTCCCTGCGGTACAAACTCACAATGGACTATTCCTCGGATGTCAAAGAAGACAATGATCATCGTTTTGATGCGCGACTTGCTCATTCGCGCTTACTTGGGGCGTGGGGATGATTTTGTGTGCCATGCACAGCTCTGCCTTTTCGACTCTAGGTCGTATTCAAACATCCAGGATTCGTCTCCGATTACTACAGAGTTCAGAAAGTCCGGTTCATTTTGAATCAAATCCAACATTTCTTGAAAGCGCAAAACTCTAAGTTCTTTCTGGTCTTGCGTCAACACTTTCGGCACAAGCTTCGCAAAGACCTTACGCATTTGCAGATCCTCGGTCACTATCCCATGTACTACAAATGTGTACATGTGTAATGTGTCAGCAATTTGCTGGATGCTTAATCGACGGTCGGTACGCAAAACTGGCCGTTGTTGGGCGTCCTGAACAAGGTTCGTCGGCGACCTCCTCCCGGCCCTCCTTGAACGTCTTGTGCCACTTCCCAGACTGTGATCTTGAAATGCAATCGCCTTGAAGGCTTTTTGCAGCATCTGGAATGTTTCGGTTGCATTTTTTCCAAGCCTCACGCAAAACTTATGGCGTATCATTGTTTAAGCGAACGCTCCATCGCGCTATGTTACAAAAGTTGAAAACACACTTCAAGAGGAGGCATGTATCTCCCCTCACACTGCTCGAACTCAACTGACGACCGCATGGATTGAAAGGGCATATCCCTCCACCACATTTCCCAAGGTTTTACCGTGCTGCCATCTATCGTCGCGTCACAATAACATTATGCTCATTACTTTCATAATGGACCCTGTATATCGGGATTAAGATAATAACTCTGAAAGATATTTGATATACACACAGTGATCTTTATTGAAGACACACGAAATTACCAAGTGTGGACAAAATTGCCTCTGTCTCCAAAAAAGAAAAAAAAAAAAAAAGATGAAAGACGATATCAAAGACTTTCCACTTCCTTAAGTTTTGTCCACAAGTGTATATTATACAAGTGTCACACGTGACGTTGATAAGTTTTTGTTTATCATGATAAGATGAATATTTAAAAATTTCAGTTTAATCTCAGTGACTCAACTACATATAAGACATACGTACATTAGCTTCTTGATACCAAATTGATGACTTTTACATGTGAAGTCCCCTTATTGGAGGATATACCGTAGAATTCAGATAAATAACGCGTCATTTATATATAAGAAATGAAAGTATTTAAGCATGAATGTTTCTTTTACACATAACTTCTACTGTCCTTACTGTGATATATATGTAATTCTACTGTCCTAAAAGCTTATGTCCATAGTTTACCTGAATATCATTTCTGAGATTCCACCCTTCAGTCCATCATATATAAGCAGAATGATCCAATACAGTATTAGATCTCTAAGAAGCAGTCTGGTATATTAAATTGGCGAAACCGCTGGGAATGTTCACGACTGATGAGCCAAGCCCCCCCAATATTTTTTCATCGCAGTAAGGATAGTATAAGTTTGATTGATGTGTAAAAGAAAAATTCCTGCTTAAATACTTTCGTTTCTTACTGTAGAATATATCTTCTGTTATACCAACGTTAATCAGCTATATGTGATATCTGTGAAACACGATTTCAACTCGGAAATTGTTGGGGGTTGAGACTTGATTTTTTCAGGGAATGTTTATAACCGATTGTTCAGGTTCCTATCTCAAACCTTCTTGGAATTTCAAGCAAAAAAAAACTGTCAAATTCAAGATAAATATTAATATATCTGTTATATATAATCATGATATCTGTTTAAAATATAATAATTTATATATTTATAGTCATTATAACTCTCTTTCTTTTTATTTATTCATTTCGTCTCAGTTTACAGGTGTTACATTCGAGTCACTTTGTTCTGGCTATTTACATATGGAGAGTTAGTGGAGTAGAGGTGATAGACCTTGCATGAGCGTAGAATCTCTTTCTATAAATTCAATTGTCTATATATATATATATAAATATATAGATAGAATATTATATAAAGTTTAGAACTGTCTGTCTTTATAGACTCGTTCGTAGAAAGTAGTTTAATTACATAGACAGATATTTATAACCCAGGGAGCACAGAACACCAACTACCCGGGGAGTCCAGCTCACTAGTATGGACTAGTGTTGAGCGCTTTTACTCGCGTCCTGTTTTGATTGTTGAGTTGAACCAGTTGGCCAGGAAGTTCCATGCTGAGATTGAGTCTGGGAGGTTGGTTAAAGATGAATGGTTGTGTATATAATTATAACCTCCCTGTAAAGGATACCTAATTACAGAGCCAAAGTGTCCTTTAGGTTGAGGTGTCTTCTTACCGGAGAGTTGCTAAATAATAAAAATGGTAATTTTGCAAATGAAAACTGAGGTGTCCTCTAGCGTGAGTGTTCTCTCAAGAAGGTTCTACTGTATGTGTCAATATTTAAATGTGCACGTTTTAATATTAAAATCATCTGAAAATATTATAGACGCGTATGATTCTTTTTTGAAAATTAAACAATTTCTCCTGCCCTTACTGCAATTAAAAAAGAATCATACGCGTCTATAATAGTTTCAAATTTTCATAACAGAGATTGCGCGCTAATGCATCATAATTAAAATCATCGTTAATTATAGCATCATCTATCAATGGAAATTATAAGTATTTCCACGCTGTTTTTCATACATATGATTGAAGCTATTTCTAAAGACCTTATATTGCCATAAATAAAAATTCATTATATATGCTTTACAAGCTTGATACCCTAATATGATTGAGTGGAGATAAGAAAGAAGAAAATTCATTATGCCCGAATCTAATCTATATGATCTTACAACACGACTCATAATATGCACTTTTTAAAAATAAAACTTTTTAATATTCAAAAATTGAATTGAAGTTTAATATACGGTGTTATTAAGTATTTATTCTGAAAATTAAATGACAAAAGTAAGATGAAATACATAATGGATATCGGATTGATTAGATGAAATTTCATCATTGATCGCATCAATCTCAAAATGTAATTTATTTTCAAGAGTGTGGCAATAAAATGTGTTCAATAAAAGTTTTATTAGAATTGAAATAGAATATCTTTAGAATATATAAGGGGTTTTAATTTTTTTTTCATTATTGTTCTTTCAATCGCTAACCCATTGTTTCACGCAGATATCTTCATTGCTGACTTCATTTAGCAACTTTTCTTAAACCTAGGCTAGCTTCATGCGTGAAGTGCCAACTTTTGTATTGTGTTTGCAGATCTGGGCCTGGATCTATCTGATCATTATTTAATGCTAGCATCTTCTCATCCAAAATTACCGCTGGATCTTACAGGTTCTCGAGCGGCTCAGCTCCCTCACGATTTCTATGCAGATGCAGGCAGGGGAGGTGGTGATGTACTGGCAATTCTTCATCCAAGCAATATATAATTTGGTGCTCTCAGATTTTGTATTTCAGGCTGATGCGATATTCCTATTTTATTATTATTATTATTATTTTTGCTTATCCCTCTATATTCAAAACTTTTTTTCTGGCTTATCCCTAGTACACGTGGTACAGGCCATTATAATCATGGTGGGTAAAAGTAGGCGACAGCTTTTACTGTAAGTGCACCCCACATGTGTACACATATGTAAAGCATTTCGACTTTGCACTTACAAATGTACCAGAGCCCCGTTTGGTTACTTGCACTCGCTGATGGGGTTGGACTTTTGCAAGAATCGGGGGCCATTGGAGCTTTTTTTTTTTAATTGGAAAAAAGTGTCCAATGCGGGAATCGAACTCGGGTCGTAGCGGTCGAAATGGTTTAGACCATCCTTCCACCGACCCTCTCCTAATTAATGTAAATTTAGGTAACAATGTTTTAACTTCCGTAATAAATAATATCAAGACTAAAAATGGTGTTTAGTATTAATAATAATGAGTGAGTATAGACATTACTTGTTATTAAGCGAATTGTCTTTTATTTATAGACATTACTAAACATTAAAAAACTCTTTTACTATAAAATTTTAAAAGTTAAAACTGAATATGCTATAAACTTATAAACATTTGACTATTTTATTGAAATCTGCAATAGGTTTTTAATCTGGAGACCATGGTGCAGTGGTTGACATGAGTCCGCTAGTTTTTGGAGTGTGTTAATGGATTGTGCGCTTAGTTTTAGCGCTTATTTTGACGGGAGATGTGACCCTTATTTTTATAGATCAATTTCCTCCCCGGCAAAATTTCAATCTATATTTTGGTCATAGACCTAGCCATTCTACCAGCTAGACACCATAGCAAAGAAAACAAAACCAAAACTTACTCAAAGAGCTGGCCGTCGTCATCCCACAATCTGGCATTAAACCTCAGCCAATCAGAAAGGCGCGGAGCAAATCTCTTCAAGTCTTCATAGGAAGGATCAATTTCCTCATGCTGGTACTCCGGTTTCACCAGCTGGGGCACACATCCAGTAAATCCCATTCTGTGCTGCCGAGCTATGCAACTTTAGCATACTCTGTAAAGTGGGTGTTCACTTTATGCGAGCTACTGTGCATTTAATTTATATTCGTGTGTACGTGAGCTTGTATGCATGGAATTGCTTGATGGTTTTTATTTATTAGGTTTAGTGAAGAAATTGAACCAACAACCCCTTATTGGTGTAATATAACAAGATTATATGATTAAAAACGTGTTGTATAATAGAAACACCTCTGTAACTAATTATATACAAATACACATGTACCATTGCATCAAAATATGTAATGCACTCTTTACAAACTGGAGATAATAAAATAAAATTGTGTAATAGAATAAGAGTTGAGCTAAATAGCAGAAAGTGAGATATAGAAGTCAAACATTGTTTAAGAACGAGACTTAAAGATGTCAGAAGTTTCCAGAAGATCGCTAAGAGAGTACAATGAACTCTCTTTCTTGATCTTCCTCAGTATTGCATCAGACGAATGCCCAGCACTTCCGAATTTGCTCCTATAAAAATCCCTAAAATCCCGAAAATGGATCGCCACTTCCAAGTCCGTGAGAGCCTATGTCATTTCATCCTTTGAGGCTTGACCATGCCACCATATATAGAACAGTAAGAAACCCCTATTTAATCCTCTCCATATTTCTTCTTGGCTCAACTCTTTGTTGTTTATTCTGGAATGTGGAATGAACTGACAGTCAGCAACCTGTATTTCCAGGCTCAAAACTGGCAGCCATACAATATCGCTTCTTTTCCAGGATGGTGTAAAAGTCTTCACACAATGCACCGTCTGCAGGACCAACCTCACCAGACCACCTCTTGGAATGTATGGGAGCCTCAAGACAGGACTTATATTCCAACCCTACCAACATTATAAATTTAATCCATGAATCCAGTCTTTACGACCTTGTATAATTATAAAACAGAATTAATAAAATTTAAATTAGTGTAAATATATATATGCAATGCACAACACTTTGATACTACAAATTACCCTCTCGAATTCTAATCATCTATTCTTTAAACCAAATTTAATACTTTACACATAAAAGCCTTTATTTATTTAGTTTATTTATTATTTATGCTTATGATTTGATACAGCAACGTTTTTACAACTAGAGAGGAGACAAAATGAATCAAATCTAGAAAAAAGAAGTGAGGACATATCGGTCATTAAAGTCTGAGAGGCAAGGCCTTCAGCCAGTTCAGGGCTTCCGGGGTGACAGAGTGGAGATTGGAGATTCCTCCATTGAATTTGTACTGCGGGCAGTCATTTATTTAGTCTTATACACTTATTCGCCAAAAATATTTTTTTTAAATTGATATATATTTAGGAAAACCTAATTAGGAGATTTAATTTCATACATGAAATACCAAAATATTAGAATATATTTTTTCCAATAAAAATATATATTTAGTTTGGATAATCAATTATTGTAGAGAAGAGCGATTTAGATTAGTAAATAAATAACCTCCAGGTTCCTGGAGCGACAGTAAAGATAGAGGTGTTAGTTATAACTTACCACTGATCCATTTATATTTTCACATTTATCAGGTTGGATCCTACAGAATCTCTCTTTGTTGTACCTGGAACACAATATACAATTTTGGATACAAAAGTTGTAAACATATTATGAATTATTAAAAATAAAGAAGACATCTCCTGACCACGAGCACATGTGCTTTTTAGATGGCAGAGCGTCATCTAGTGGAGCAAGAATAAACTAGAGATCTAGAAATTGGGTTGGCCAAATATCACGGAGCAAGCTAAATAATCGTTTAGTTTATTCTTGCTCCACTAGATGGCGCTCTGCCATCTAAAAAGCACATGTGTTCGTGGTCAGGAGATGTCTTCTTTATTTTTAATATCAACACCTGACCCACTTATCTTTTATTGACGTGACAACGTCTTAAATTAGGTTGCGGCTGGGAGTCACTTATGAAAAAGTGTAACGCCCGGTAACGTTACGATGAGTCACCGAACGAGAGTGCTGCGCGCGCAGCGCTAGAGAATTAGGCGCATTGAATCGGCGCATGCTTGTCTCTGTCTTTGTCTTTCTCGAACGTTCTTGGCGTTGGAAAAACAAGAAAGCGTCATAATACAAGTTCACACGTGTGGTTAAAGTATCGTCAGCTGTGTCTGTAGTGAAAATGTGGAGTGCTTAGATTCGTCATTTACAACAACTACAACAATAAAGGTAAATAATTGTACACTGATATTTCATTATCGTAAACTATGATTGATTGATTAATTGTTAGATTGACACAAAAGTTGAGAAACTGAGTTTATAGGTTATGTCATACTATTGATAAATGTTGATAGTGTTAAGTAAATTATTAGTTTAAAATTAATTAATTAATTAATTATTATTTTACAAATTTTAAATAGTTACAAATTTATTTAGCAAAAATTTGACAAAAATTTTGACAAAAACAGTGAAGTGCAAGCGAAAACAATTTCCTTGCGTGCCTGCTTGTGCAATTACGATCCACAAGGCCCAGGGTGGGACGTTTACTACAATTGTTTACAAGTACTCCTCAAAACAACCACAGCAATTGGTATATGTAGCCATGAGCCGCGTCACAAGTATCGACGGATTGTACATCATAACAGAAAAGGACTCTCCATTGGTTTTCAAACATGGCCGAGATGGAAACGACTCACAGACTACTCGAGATATTCGCAATGAATACTTACGACTTCGTGGACACACTCTAGACACAATTACCAAACAAGCCGTAAAATTCTGTGACGACGCAACCGACGCTGGACAACTTATTGTAACGAACATCAACTGTCAAAGTTTAAGTGCCCATGCCGCGGACATTGAAACAGATACAGTGATACCACGATCAGACTATTTAGTATTGACTGAAACGTGGATGCGCGACACTTGTGAACCAACTCCAATCAAGGGTTATGAGTGCGTATCCAGGGAAAATAATCGACCTAACTCAGATACCAACGCGGCTGGTGGAGTGGCGATCTATCGTAAATTATCATCGACATCTACGGCGGAAGTGTTCCAAGTTGCGATTACAGACGGAACTCGTGTCATTAAAACCAAGGGTGACATGTGCATGACTGAAGTTACTTGCTTCGCCGCTAATACTAGCTTCAAGTTTATACTCGGTGCTGTATATATTCATCCAGGAGCTAGTATGCAGGATATTGGAATGTTACTATGGCAAGGACTCGGTCCGTACATTCACAACAGCCAGTACGTGCCACCGTTCGTGCAAATTGATTCTAGTATACCGATTCTTCTGTGTGGTGATTTTAACAAAAACGTAAAGCCTGACAACTCGTTTCTTAATTTCATGAAAAATACGTATAATCTTGATTGCGTATCAAACGTTTCTAAGTCAACTACGTTAAAAGGAACAACTATCGACTTGACTTTCGCAAGACACATTACAGCAGAAACACTTCCTTTCATTTCATATTTCTCCTATCATCGTCCTATCCTCAACAAAATCACTCAAATAGGAATTAGTTAAGTTTAAGTTTACATGTACAATGTTTTAGTAAACAAAATATATTTCTATAGTTAAAATTTGTGCAATTCTTATTTTCATTCAATTCCTTGTTCCTATTGTGCAATTTAATTATATTCATATCAATAAATATTCTACCGTTGTCACGTAAAATCTTCGCCCGTAAAACCGACTTTACAGGCAACCATTGTTTTTTTTTCTATTGTTTTTTCATTATGAATTATATATTGCAAGTGTTGCGGACTTTCGGGACAACCTTGTAAATTTGAAACTCATCTACTGATTGGCCACTCTTGATATAGAAAAAATCTGAGATTAAATAATTCTTCTATAAGAATTCTGTTATACTTTTTCCAAGGTACAGTTAAACCTGCCTATAGCGTCTCCTCTAAATAGCACCTTCTTCTCTATATCGCCCGATTTTAAATACATAGTACGATGCGATTTACCTTAAAAGTGACCTGTCTATATCACCCTCTCTTTATAGCACCCTATTTTGGTGAGTCCCAAGAGGGGGCGCTATAGACAGGTTTAACTGTACCATTTATTACCAAGGTTGTCCCAAAAGTTCGTAAACACTTGCAAAATATAAATCATATTCGTTTTGAAAATAAAGCAATCCATAAATAAATCTTTAATTAATTGATCCAATATATGCTTTTTTAATTAAAAATAAATCATAATATGTTTACGAACTATAAGGACAACCTTATACAATTTTATTTGATTATATAAAGAAATAAAGGCTATATTGTGTCATTAGAGATATATTAAAAAAAAACCATCACATACATACAAAACCTTCAACAAGTTTATTATCTCACGTTTAGTCGACTCACTTTCAAAGTGGATAGTTTTAAAGAAAGTTTGATCTTTGTCTATTTATTAAGTATAGATAGAAAAAGTCAAATTCGTTTAAAATTTTACATTTTGAAATGGACGACAATGGGATTGTTGAAACATTAGATAATGAACTTTTTAAAATATCATCATTATAACTTAACGCCATCTTTCGTTAAAAATTATCTAGCATTTTAAGAGTGAAATTCGTCACCTTTAAAAATGAATTTGTCACTTTCGTCACCTGTTTGCTACTCGGCCGCTCTTTTCGTTGAATTTGTACGTAAGCTTGATGAAATTGTAGCCACACGATATGGATTTAATGTATCTATATGGATAATGCAAGAGCTCACACATCCGCAGAAACATCTGTTAGTCTGCTAAGAAACAACGTGAAGTTTTGTCAACATATTCATATTTGCTAAATCCAATCAAATTTTCATTTAGCAAAATTAAAACATTGGTAAGGTCGCTGCTTCCTCGACGTGACATCACGTTAGGTTATCACTGAAGCAATCAGTAGAATTACATCAGGAGACTGTGAAGAATGGATTTCTCGCATTCACAAAAATTGCTTCCTGGCCACAAGAACACCAGTTTATCCAAAAAAATCTGTTTCTAATTTATTTCGTGGTTATTTGCTCTTATATTAGTGTTTTGGACTTAATGTCAAATGTATTTAATTAATCTTTATGATTTTGTCTATTGAATTTTACGCATATAACCATCTTATTTTAAAAAGTGACGAATCCACTCTTAAAAATGCTATAAACATTTATATATTTTTATAACACTACTTTTCCTAAAAATATATAATATAGAAGGTAGGTACTACTAGTAATAGTAGAAAATTATAAAAGACGTCGGTGGACGAGTGGTTAAAACCCTCGATTCCAGACAGCCATGAACAGGAAACGAATCCCGTATTGGACATTTTGTTTTAATATGTGAATAACCTTTACATATTATTCTTTCTAAATGGCGCTGTAAAGAAATAAATTGTAATTATACACCAATACCTCGCTTTGCGTCGTTTCGTTTTGCGTTTTTTTCGAAGTTGCGTCGCTGCTTAATTTTTACTGATTTTCACTGTGCGTCGTTAGATTTTCGAAGTTGCGTTGTTTTGAATTCGAGTCTTTAATTTTTTTTTTTTTTTTGATTTTTTTTCCTAAAATATTTCAACAACTTTGTTTTTATTGCGCCTTCACATATTTTCACTTTGCGTCGTTTCAATTTGCGTCGTGTTTTTTTTGGAACGTAACCCCGACGCAAAGCGAGGTATGGGTGTATATACAGATATATTATATACGGTATATATTAGTAGAAGTATAGTAGAAGTAGTATAGTAGAGAAGTAGCGTTAAAAATAAACCTTTTGAAGGTTGTGAAAAAAAAAAGTTCCCCCATTACTATTTAATCATAAGCCAACTTACAATATATAATGATATTCGCTATATAGATCTTGACTTAAAAACGCATATATTGGATCAAATTATAATTTATTTACTAATATTTCAGTTGTGTGGCTGAACGCCAACCCCATTGAATATAGGCAAAAAATATGTTTAACTTAATTCTATTGACGTTATGTGGCGCTGAGTTTGTTGTTGACACAAATTAATATGAAAAAATAGTACAAATGTGATATTGTACTGGGATAAGGTGCATAATTATGAAAAAAAGGCATCTCCTTATCGTGCAACTGAAAGTTGCTGATGGCTTGCGCCATCTATCGGAATAAATATCAACTATTCTCGTTGATTTTTAATTATTCCAGAATTGGCCAAATACCCATTCTTGATTAATCAAGAAAAGAATAGTTGATATTTATTCCGATAGATGGCGCAAGCCATCAGCAATTTTCAGTTGAACGATAAGGAGATGCCTCTTTTCACAAATTAATATGTTATAATACATTGATAAAGGTTAGCGTTCAGCCAACTGAAATATTAATAAAATAAATTATATTTTGATCCAATATATGCCTTTTTAATAAAATATCTATTTATGGATTGCTCTATTTTTAAAACCATATAGTATTTGTCAATGAATATTTAAACTTTAAATTTGATCTTCTCTAACACCACATTTAGAAAGTTTGGAAATATAAATGACCTTATAAAAAAAACTCTCATATTTTGAGTTAAAAGACGACCCATTATGTATTTATGTAGGGAAAATGGGTATAAACGGATCTGTGAAAGAAAACTATATTTTCCTTCTCGAGATATTTAGAAGATTTTCTCCCTCTACATATCAACTTATTGCATAATAAACAAAAGTATCACTTTTTATTTTATTGGGTAATAATTTGATAAAGAGGAAGCAATCCCTCGAATTATTTTTTATTTAAAAAAAATGTTTTCCTTCACAGATCCATAGTATACTTTTTTAAAAATATATATACAGTTAAACCTGTCTATAGCGCCCCCTCTTGGGACTCACTAAAATAGGGTGCTATAGAGAGGGGGCGCAATAGACAGGTCACTTTTAATGTAAATCGCATAGTACTACGTATTTAAAATCGGACGCTATAGAGAGGAAGGCGCTATTTAGAGGGGGGCGCTTTAGACAGGTTTAACTATATTATATTTCTGTCGTTTTTTTTTCTTTAAATGCAAATCTCCTAATATATGTAAATATGCAGATATGTATAATAACCAATTCATCTTCTTATACGTTTTCTATTTTTCTCCTGTGGAAGGGCAGTAATGTTTGAAAGCTCAAAAATAATTTTTAAAAACTTTGAAAGAAACCTTTCGTCTTATGATTTCGCACTTTTTGTAAATACAGTTAAACCTGTCTATATCGCCCCCCTCTAAATAGCGCCTCCCTCTCTATAGCGCCCGATTTTAAATACGTAGTACGATGCGATTTACATTAAAAGTAACCTGTCTATAGCAACCCCTCTCTATAGCACCCTATTTTGGTGAGTCCCAAGAGAGGGCGCTATAGACAGGTTTAACTGTATATCTTTTATATTTGTCTTTAAAATATTTTTTTTTTTACGTTCAGTAGATTTATATTCTGAATTTTGTTGGCGTTTCGGGGAAGATGAACATTTGTCTTCGTCAAGAGAGGAGGAGCATATTTGGGCATCTTGTTTGACCTTCGGTGTGATTAACGATATTGCTGAAGGAAGGTATGGAGGGAAGTCTAATAAGCGGTTGGCCGTGAATCAAGTTCATGGACACACAATTTCGGGAAAAGACACTACGATATCATCATAAGATTGGCCATAGAAAGAAAGCTCTAAGAGAGAGAGAGAGAGAGATTGAGATTGAAACTGATTTATTAAAACGTCCATATAAGATTATATAAGATCAAATACAGATTAAATAAAAATATGAATAAATAAGATTATATAATGAAAAATACAAGAATAAATAGATATAAATATATAAAGCAATTGATAAATATACATATATATAAAATATATACAAGGTCTTCATTGGTGGCGCCCACCGCGAGAAAGACTCCGCCACCGATGGACTGCGAGAGTTCTTTCCCACAGGGTGGGCAGGTCGATGTGATGGCTGGCATTACCCAACTCAAGACCAAGATGGTACTTGTAGATGGTAGCCTTCGCCACAATTGTTAGCTTCACTGCCTCGGGATGGAGGCCGACGCCGAAGAGCCAGGCCTGCAGATCCAGGGGCAAGTCGCAGGAAGCGAACACTTCCCGGAGCAGGGTTCGCACGGCTCGGCAACTCCAATATCTGTGGGTCAGCGACCTGTCGCTGGACCCACAGGCGGCACAGTTGGCACGCCTCGAGGCAGGATGGTCAGGATGTGGTAGGGCATGGAGGGCCAGCCGTAGGGCGACATCTGCGTCGTGGCCCAAGAAGCAGTTCCGACGCAGGTCGGCCCAGGGGATGGAGCGGGGCACATCCACGGTGGGGGTCCACCGGGCAGCCAGCTCTGCAGTAGGATGGGCCTGGAGCCGTGCCGAGTCCAATGCCCGGCGCGCCCTCTGGCTGGGTAGGCGGGTGATGGGGGTCGCCGATCCCCGCAGGACGATGGTCTCCGCCTCGTACTCCGCATGATAGCTGGAGCTGGCGTTTTCCCGCAGGAGACGTTGGCAGAAGGCCCCCAGGTGCTGCGCATCTAGGAGCGCGGCCCGCGTTGAGCGCGCAAGTGCAGGGGCGCCATCGGAGAAGTCCCCGACAGTCGCCTGTAGCCAGCGCTCGGGAGCCAGCAGGTCTGGCGGCCGCAGGAACCTGTTGTCACCTCGAAGACGCAGGGACCTCAGGCTGGCGGGATGAAGAACCCGGTGGTCAAGCTCGAGGACGCTGGACGCGGCCTCCCACAGGCTCAGTAGTCTCCTCCTCCTAGGCGAGTGCCAGACGTCAGGAGCCGGCGGTGTCAGCCACGCCCGGCTGCGGACCAGCCAAGAGTAGCCGTTGGCGGCGCCGCGAAGAGAGGCCTGGACCCCCTTCAGGCAGGCGAGCCGAAGCTGGCCCGCGATGTCAAGCAGGCCGACGCCACCATCGGAGACTGGACGAGCCAGAATGCGCCCGGGGAGCCACGAGACTCGGCTCGTACCCCACACGAAGCGCGCCAACCGCGCCTGCAGCCGGCCGATGGTGGTTTCAGGTGGAAGGTAGCCATGGAGGTGGTGCAGGATGGAACCCAGGACCAGGCTGTTGGCCGCGCGAGCACGACCCACCAGCGACAGTCCGCGGGTGAAGGGCGACCACCTCGCGATGGCTCGCTCCAGCAGCCCCATCAGGTGTGAGGCCTGGGAGGCGACGGTGTTCCTGGTGGTGATGGTGCAGCCCAGGACGGTCAGCGACTCGGACGTCCAGGAGATTCCCAGAGAGAGAGAGAGAGAGAGGACAATAAACTGTCAGCTACCAATCTATGGCTGGTTGAGAAGAATAGAGATTTCGAAAAATAAAATCATCTGAAATATAAATAATGATAAAAAAGACTTCCAAGAAACTTAGAAAATTGGAATATTACACTAAGTGACAATGGCTATAGATGAGCTCGTGTTTAAAAAGGAACTTATATATAATAATTGTTTTTTGTTATTTTCACGTAAAACATATACCAAGATTCGTTTTGTATAATTTCTATTAATAATAAATAATATGTAAAGTTAAATTGGTTACGGATTCATCCTTCTTACTTACTTTAATAACATAACAATTACGAAAGATTTTTCGATATTTTTTTTTATAAAAAGGTGATTTTCTTGCTTTATATTTTCTCAAGCTTTCGGGTATTATAAACCATTCTACAGTAATATATTTTTTGTGATATACTCCTGTAGAAGGGTTTACCAGGTCTATTAGTATGAAACGAGAAAATTTTTAGTGAATTCAAAAGTTCACCAATTCCATACAACAAAAGATTTTTTTTATTCAAAGTAATTGCCCTAATTAGCTATACACTCGGACCACCTTTCAGGCAATTTTCGAATTCCTTGTCTGAAAAATTAGATTCCTTTTGAGTCGAACCAGTCAACAAGCCATTTTCGGAGTATGTCTGAGTTCGAAAATTCCTGGTTTTTTAGGGCGTGTCCTAAAGATGTGAAAAGGTGGTAGTCCGACGGCGCTAAGTCTGGTGAGTACGGCGGGTGGGGTAAGAGTTCCGTGGGGTAAGAATTTTTCTAAAACTGCACGCGTGCTGATGCCACGTGAGTCACCGTCGGCTCAAATAAAGTTGCACAGCGCCTTCTGGCGGCCATTTTCGCGTTTTATACTAATAGACCTGGTATAATACCCGAAAGTTTCAATGAATATATAATAACAAACAACTCTCTCTATCTATTATAACAAAAAAAAAAAAAAAAAAAACGGCTTCCGAGAAGAAGTTTATATATAAAATATAAAATAAAAGGATTTAAAAGCGCGAATGTTTCTTTTATACATAAAACGAACTTCTACTGTCCTTACTGCGATGAAAAAATATATTGGGAGGGCTTGGCTCATCAGTGGTGAACCCTCCCAGCGGTTTCGCCAATTTAATCCACCAGACCGCTTCTCAGAGCTCTAATACTGTATTGGATCATTCTGCTTTTATATGCTACACTGAAGGATGGGATCTTAGAAATGGTTTTCAAGTATCCTATGGACATAAGCTTATAGGACAGTAGAATTACATTCAAATATTTGCTTCGAGCAATGCTCTTCAGCAAACTATAAATATATTTTTTCATCGCAGTAAGGACAGTAGAAGTTCGTTTTATGTATAAAAGAAACATTCGCGCTTTTAAATCCTTTTATTTTATATGTATAGCTGGCGCGTTATTGCTTTGTGAGAAGAAGTTTCTTGCTTTATTCTATATTCTCTCAAGCTTTCGGGTATTATAAACCTTTCTACAGTAATATATTTTTGTGATATACTCCTGTAGAGAAGGGATTATAATACCTAATAAAAATAAAGAGTCGGTGGACGAGTGGATAACACCCCGACAGTCATGAACCGGAATTGAATCCCGCGTTAACATTTTGTTTAATATGTGAATAACCTTCACATATTATTCATTGTTGTAAATATCATAAATTAGGTTGCTCTTTTTTTGAGCGGTACCTAATAAAGTGATTTTGGAACAAGAACAAGTTATAATACCTGAAGGTTTGAGAGAATATAAAATAAAGCAAGTAACTTCTCCTCGGAAACCGTTTTTTATTATTATAGATAAAGCTTTGTGAAAAAAAAAAGCGGATTGAGGATAAAACTTCAGGAAAAATTATTCTAGATTAAAAATCTGATCGTTCTTTTGCTATTTCTTGGAAAGTATCGCCATTCTTCACGCTATGTTTCAAATTGATAATTATCAATAGTAATTTTTCTATCAGCAACAATTAAATCACGTACCTGTCCAATATTGAGATCAGTTGTTGACGTCAATAGCCGACCTGACCTTGAATCATCTGCGATGCTCTTACGGCCATCTTTAAAACGTTTATACCAGAAATAAACTTGAGTTCGTGACAATTTTTCGTCTTCATAAGATTCATTCATTAATGGTAATGTCGCTTTGATTATAATCAAACCCACCGTTACTAAGCTCTTATATAAAATAATGATGGGTACTTTCACAAATTTTAAAAAGGAATCACTATTTATACTAATTTTAATGAAATTTAGGTCCTGTGTATATGGTTAATATTATAAGAAATTCAAACTATTTTTGGCGCGTATGCTTCGTTTTAAACAATATCTACTTTAAAAAGAAGCATACACGTCAAACATAGTTTGAATTTCTTATATCAGATGGCTCACTAATGCATCATGTTAATATATGATAAATATAAAGTATAAAATATAGAAATATGAACAGTATCAATGCGTTTCTTTATTCTTAAAAAGTGCGAGCTTTATAATCCTTCCATAGGCATCTGTGATTATAAAGATCTGAAAGCTTGTACTTTTTAAGAATAAAGAAACGCATTGCTACCGTTGATTTTTTTATCATGGCCGACTTAGCCATTGTGTGATGTGATTATTAAAATTATTAAGATGAAAATATTTCTAAATAATAGACACTTAGGTCAGATAAAGTTTCATTTTTCCCAACGTTTCAACAAAAATATTTTGTCTTCGTCAGGAGAAATAAATAAAAATAAAACATTAGGCAAGGTGTTAAAAATTATTCAAGAATCAGGACTTTAGAGAGGCCTGGTGTTTTTATCTTAATATTGATAAAAGCTATTATTTTATCGCGAATTAAACATATTATTAAAATAAAAGGTTAATAAGGCTTTTTTGGGTTCAAATTCAGATATAGTAAAATTGCGTATTAGTATTATAAAATATCAAAAACCTATCGCAATAAGTCTCTTTGTTAAATTTTAATAAAGATAAACTTATTGCGAAAGAGGTTTTTGATATTCTATAAGACTTTTAAGACTTGTTATCGTTCAAAATCCATTTGTTGAACGGGCCATTCGTCTAGTAAGAAAAAAAATTGATAAAGATGATAAATTTATCTAATGATATTGTTATGATGAATAATATTACGATATATTTGAAACAGATTATTATAATATCAACACAACTCTTTCTGGACACATGCAAAGAATGATAAAGGCAGATTTTATATATATTTGTTTACTTTTTAGTTGTCTTATAAATCTGCATTGAATTGTTTGCAACTCTTTGTAATGTTTCGATAAGGGATAATTTTCTTTATTATTTTTATTCGCGTGTTCTTTAACTAGATAATTTTGTAGATCAAAAATCAAGCAGAAATTAAACAGATTTATTTTTTAAAAACTTGCCTTTATCATTCTTTGCATGTGTCCAGAAAGAGGTATGTTAATATTATATCAATCTGTTAAAGAGATGTTAGCATTTTATATATTGTCATTGAAAATTAAGGAAAGACAACCCTTAAAATGACTCTGTAATATATTTTAATGCAAAACAAATTCAGGCTCAAATTAACACAAAGCAATAGCGCGCCATCTATATATATAAAATGAAAGGATTTAAAAGCATGAATGTTTCTTTTATACACAATACAAACTCAGGCTCATTGACATTAAAGAACAGAGAGGCAATGATGGAAATATGTTGATCAACAAAATCTATTTAAAAAAACACAATATTACCACTCATGCTAGCAATGCGTTTCTAGTAATGCAATTGATGGTATGAGTGGGGTAATTATATTAAAATATACCCAGCACAAACACATTAAAATATAAAATAATGATCTATACAAATTAATTTTAAAATATTCTTTCTCTGCTATACATTATATTTAGAGAAAATTGCTATAAAGTATAAAAAATCAACGGTAGCAATGCGTTTCTTTTTTCTTAAAATGTGCGAGCTCTATAATCCTTCCATAGGCATCTTGTGATTATAAAGATTTGAAAGCTCGTACTTTTTAAGAATAAGGAAACGCATTGCTACGTTGATTTTTTATACTTTATAGCAATTTTCTCTTTTAATATAAAATGTAAAGCAGAGAGAGAATATTTAAAAATTAATTTGTATAGATCATTATTTTATATTTTAATGTGTTTGTGCTGGGTATATTTTAATATAATTACCCCACTCATACCACCAATTGCATTACTAGAAACGCATTGCTAGATTGAGTGGTAATATTGTGTTTTTTTTTTTAATAGATTTTGTTGATTAACATCTTTCCATCAGTGCCTCTCTGTTCTTTAATGTCAATGAGCCTTAGTTTGTATTATGTATAAAAGAAACATTCGTGCTTTTAAATCCTTTCATTTTATATATATAGATGGCGCGCTATTGCTTTGTGTTAATTTGAGCCTGAATTTGTTTTTAATTAAAATAAATTACCGAGTCATTTTGTGGTTTGTCTTTCCTTAATTTTCAATGACAATATATAAAATGCTAACATCTCTTTAACAGATTGATACAATATTAACATACCTCTTTCTGGACACATGCAAAGAATGATAAAGGCAAGTTTTTTTTAAATAAATCTTTAATTTCTGCTTGCTTCATAGATCTACAAAATTATCTAGTTAAAGAACACGCGAATAAAAATAATAAAGGAAGAAAATTATCCCTGATCGAAACATAATTCTGTTGTCCTCGAAGCTTATGCCAATAGTTCATCTAAAATACCCATTCAAAGAGTCTAGCATCAGCATCACTATAAAAAGAAGTTCGAAAAATGCAATATAACAATGGTATAGTAGATTAAACTGGCGAAACCGCTGGGAGGGTTCACCACTGATGAGCCAGGCCCTCCCATTAATTTTTCCATTGCAGTAAAGGCAGTAGAAAATGTTTATTTTTAAAAAGAATCTTACGCGTCTATAATAGTTTCGAATTTTGATACATTACAAAGAGTTGCAAACAATTCAATGTAGATTTAAAAGACAACTAAAAAGTAAACAAATATATTTAAAAATCTGCCTTTATCATTCTTTGCATGTGTCCAGAAAGAGCTGTGTTAATATTATAATGATCTGTTTCAAATATATCGTAATATTATTCATCATAATAATATCATTAGAAAATTTTATCATCTTTATCAATTTCTTTTTCATACTAGACCAATGGCCCGTTCAACCATTGGATTTTGAACGATAACAAGTCTTAAAAGTTAAAATTTTACACATATAAATTTACTGGCAATGCGCTTCTTTTAAATATCATCAAATATTATCTCTACAGACCTTACTGCAATGATATGAGTTATTGAATGAGATAATATTTGATGATATTTAAAAGAAGCGCATTGCCAGTAAATTTATATGTGTAAAATTTTAACGATAGATGGCAATTAAATTTAATTTACTAAAGTCTTAAAAGCCTTATTATAGAATATCAAAAACACACCTTTAGCAATAAGTTTATCTTTATTAAACTTTATTAAAGTTTAACAAAAATACTAATTGCGATAGGTTTTTGATATTTTATAATACTAATACGCAATTTTACTATATCTGAATTTGAACCCAAAAAAAGCCTTATTGACCTTTTATTTTAATAATATGTTTAATTCGCGATAAAATAATAGCTTGTATCAATATTAAAATAAAAGCACCAGGCCTCTCTAAAGTCCTGATTCTTGAAGAATCTTTATCCCCTTGCCTAATGCTTTATTTTTATTTATTTCTCCTGACAAAGACAAAAGATTTTTGTTGAAACGTTGAGAAAAATAAAACTTTATCTAAGTGTCTATTATTTATAAATATTTTCATCTTAATAATTTTAATAATCACATCAATGGCCAAGTCTGGGTCACCATTTTTATAGAATTGGGATGTGAAATTTCAATATGTATCCATTCCTATGGCACAGAATCTGAATTAAGATGAAAGTCAGAAAATTTGATGTCTCGATATAAATTCCTACTGACTTAATGAATCCGATGGCTTCTACTGAACAACTGGGTTAAATGAACAAATTCAATAACTCCTAAGACTTTATATTCCGACTTTAGACAACCCTCTACCCTTGATCCATCCATGTATAAAACTATAAAGATGCCCGATAAATATGTATATTTCTGTCAATTCTACTAATTATTGATCTTTAAGAAAAACAACTGCTTATTTTCGACTGTTTGCATATAAGTTTATGCTAAGCTCTTTCTTTTATTTCCTCCCTTTATTTGATACACTGTTAATAACATTTCTGATTACTGGTACTATTACTGTTATTCCTACATGTACCCTACATTTCTGCTCGGATAATATATATAAGACCAAAATGTATTTAAAAAGCATTTTGTTTTTTTTCCATAATTTTCCACTTATATATACTTGTAATATAGCATGTCCCCATCTAAGACTCCTGCGCGCCCGCCATTTTATTATTGAGGTAAATGGTTATCGTTCTAGACCCGTTTATCTAATTATCTAAAGTAGGTAAAATAATGTAATTCTCTCTGACCTGAATCCAGAACAGAGGGTAAAGGCCGGTAGCATCAGTTCGGTGGGATGCAGCACCTCCACGCTGAGCTGGACCGGGTAGGACCAGTAGAGGATGGTGAATTGGATGGTCTGGAACAAGAATCCTCCCAGACTCACCAGCAACATGACCGTCTTGATGTGCCGAGTACGCCCTGAGCTTTTGGCGATGTTAGATACTCCGGGAATAAGGGATTCCTTCAAGGCAAAGCTTATCATCATTAATTTATGAAAGCGTGGGATATGTTTTGAATTTGATATACGATACTTTAGGCAATTCTAGTCACTGTCAATCTATAGGGACACAGGATATACTGAGCTTATTTTGGATATTAGACTTCTTCAGGCAGAAGTTTGGATATGTGATCCTTCAGGCAGTCCTTGTCACGTTCAATCTATGGGAACGTGGGAGATACTGGACTTGTCTGGATGAGTGATCCTTCAGGCAGTCCTTGCCACGTTCAATCTATGGGAACGTGGGAGATACTGGACTTGTCTGGATGAGTGATCCTTCGGGCAGTCCTTGTCACGTTCAATCTATGGGAACGTGGGAGATACTGGACTTGTCTGGATGAGTGATCCTTCAGGCAGTCCTTGTCACGTTCAATCTATGAGAACGTGGGAGATACTGGACTTGTCTGGATGAGTGATCCTTCAGGCAGTCCTTGTCACGTTCAATCTATGGGAACGTGGGAGATACTGGACTTGTCTGGATGAGTGATCCTTCAGGCAGTCCTTGCCACGTTCAATCTATGGGAACGTGAGAGATACTGGACTTGTCTAGATGAGTGATCTTTCAGGCAGTCCTTGTCACGTTCAATCTATGGGAACGTGGGAGATACTGGACTTGTCTGGATGAGTGATCCTTCAGGCAGTCCTTGTCTCGTTCAATCTATGGGAACGTGAGAGATACTGGACTTGTCTGGATGAGTGATCCTTCAGGCAGTCCTTGTCACGTTCAATCTATGGGAACGTGGGAGATACTGGACTTGTCTGGATGAGTGATCCTTCAGGCAGTCCTTGTCTCGTTCAATCTATGGGAACGTGAGAGATACTGGACTTGTCTGGATGAGTGATCCTTCAGGCAGTCCTTGTCTCGTTCAATCTATGGGAACGTGAGAGATACTGGACTTGTCTGGATGAATGATCCTTCAGGTAGCCCTAGCAACAATCGATGAATCTGTCGTGACGGCGTTTCAACCTTCCAATATCGAAACGAAATTAGATCGCATAATGTGGAAATTTGTATTTTAAAATTAAATCTGGTTCTGAGAAGAAATAATTACATGGATGAGATTAATTCCAGTTAGAATAAAAGAGTGAATTGATTCTGAATATCTCAAATCTGTGATTAGATAGAGAACATATGGGGAAAATTATATGGCATTTAGTAAAAACAAACAAAATGAAACATATATTAATCAAAAGTGATTTTTGATTTTTTTATTTGAAAATTAAAAAAAGAGTAAGAATATCTTGAAGTACGAGTTTAATTTACTTTCATAGGCTCTTTTTGAAATTTCACTTAAGCAAAAATTAAACGAGAATTGTGAAATAAAATATTTTCTCCTTCTCATATTATAAAAATTCTTCTTATGTGGGTTCGAATATGTAACAGCTGTATGTATATCGTTTCCAAATTTACAAACTGATAACTAAAGGAAGTGTATAACTGGAAAATACGCTTTTCCTTTTTCGAGCACAATACTAGATGCATTTCTATAACTTATATATAAATATTTTATATATAAAAAGGATAGCAATAAATTACCTTTATAATCTAAGTGGACAAAACTTAAGGAAGTTATACCTTTCAGCATGTATTTCAGGACAATAACTCTGAAAGATATTTGATACACAGTGACCTGTATTGAAGACACACGAGAAAACCAAGTGTGAACAAAACTGCCTCTTTCTCCTTCAAAAAACAGACAACCTTAAAGACTTCCCACTTTCTTTAAGTTTTATCCATGAGTGTATATAGTGTTTCGTTTTCTTCAAATTCTTTAAAACGAAAAAAAGGTGAACTTTCGGAGAATATCATTAATTTACACCATTACAATATATTTAATCATCTTTTATAATCTTTTTTTTTTCAAAAAATATATAATATTGGCGTATAGATTAAGAAGTTAGCGAATGCCTATCTCTTTTTTGTTTGTTTATTTTAAAGAAATAAAAGAATTTGATTTGCAAAATCGGAACTTTATGTCTTTTAGCTGTAAAGAATATTTATAATTAAATTAGAAAAAGTTGAGAGTTTCTCGTATTTATATTTATTTAATATTCTATATATAAGATGTTTTCTCTTAGAACAGAATTTGATGATTCGGTTATTAGATGACTAGGCAACGACCTCTATAAAAGATCATTCCAACACGCCAATTGTCAGATTCTCTGAATTCACAACGATCATGGACGGACATCGTAAGTATAAATCTTCTTTTAATTAATTTAAATCTCCTGGATATTGATTAAATAATTTAAAATGTTTCCGGATATGATTTTCTTTTTATTTTAAAAAACCGTTTCAAGCTTTCCTTTTTGGCATCAGGCGGCGTTTTATTCATTGTAAAACGACATTTGAAAATTATCCCGCATGTGTTTCTTTTGAACGAATGTCGTTTTACGATCATAAGCCGCTTTATATTGTATTATAAATTGTTTTATTTTTGCATATGTTCTTCTGTAGAAGAACAGAAATGCCCGAAAACTTGAGATTGTTTTAAGCAAAAAGAAACTCATATCCAGACACCTTTTTAATTGTTTAATAAATCTTCTTTGTTAATACCTATCAAGTCATATTTGACCTTTGGTGACAATATGGTGACAAATATTCTTTAATTTGATCTGTTGGTTACCATCATTCGTAGCTCATCTAGTGACCTTCGGGCATCTTTCTTGACCCCTTCTAGCTAGCTCTTTAGATAGATTTTCTTCTTTTCACTCAATTTTTCCTAACATCAATATCTTTTCCAGAACATCTTCTCTCATTGTGTGTCTGTAATATAGTTAATATCGTACTCGGCAACACAGTTCAGTTCGATATAGAATGTAAATAAAAGAACTAACGCTATCTAATACTAACAACAATCCTGTAAGTAAATAAATATATCTAATACCCCAATAAATAAATCTTATAATACGTTTGCCAATTATATTACGTAAACAAAGATTTTACAGTGTCCAAAGTAGGCCTGTCTTAGTTTACATATTTTGGATTTAGATAATAAAATGGCTTATATTCGGTTGAATAAAAGATTTATTTGCCAATGTTTTGGTTAGCTAAACGCTAACCTTTGTCAAGGCATAATAACGTATTTTGTGTAAAAAAAAAAAAAAAACTCAGCGCAACATTAGAGATTATTTAATATATATAGATGTCTTATACTTTTTTAACAATTTATTATTTCTACTCAAGATGGATGTGTGTACCTATACTTTTGTTGTACATAGTAAGCTTTATAATAGATCAGTAATATATTTGTAATAAAGTAGAATAATTCTTCCTGGAGTGAACTTATACGATAATAACAAGGCAAAGGAAGACGAGTATCTTTATTGGTGCATAAGAGCAAGCTTTCGGGCAAAAGCCCTTCGACTGGCAAGATATAACGACACTACTTCCTTTGCCTTGTTATTATCGTATATTTGTAATAGTTGGTTGTAAAATTCAATAGAGAGATATTTTAACCCAGGTTCTTGGAGCGCAGAATGTAAAATCCAATATACAAGTATACTTGTATATATTGAAAAAAATATGTTTAAAAAAGTATATTTTCAACTCGAAAACTCTTTTTTAAAGAAAGATAAACACAGCTCTCTCTCTCTTATTTTTCTTACTTTCAGAATTTAAAAAATCAGAGCTGCGTTTAGCTTTCTAAAAAAATGGTTTTCGAGTTTAAAAGACTTTTTTTTATAATTAATATAAAATTTTTAGCTCTAAAAAGTTTTTATGGAATTACAAAAATATATATACTCATGGAGAAAACTTAAGGAAGTGAAAAATCTTTGATATCGCCAATTGTTTGTGTTTTTGAAGGATACGAGGCAATTTTGTTCAAACTTGGTTATCTCTGGTGTCTTCAAATAAAGGTCATTGTAATATCTTTCAGAGTTATTGTCAATCCCGATATACATGATAAAAGGTATATTTTCCTTAAAGAGAATATGGTTTTGCAGGTTACTAACCAAATTTGATTCAATAAACTGCTGACTTGTTATGAAAATTTCGCAATTTTTAAAATGGTTACAATTCTAAAAACTCAAAAATTCTTAAATGGAGTGAGTAATTTGCCTAGTTTAAATTTAAGAATATCCTATTTTTGAATCTTCTATTACAAAATCTTGTAATTTTAGGGAGAAAGTGGTTGTTTTAATATAGAAGTTCTTTTATCAGTAAAATGTTTTTTTTTTTTTATAAAAAGATTTATATATAACATCTCTATTGTCGGTAACGAATATTTGTGCTTTGCTCAATAACTTCAACTAAATTTGTTTTTATATTGAACTATCAATAAAGTATATATTGTTGTTGAAAATGGCGCAATTCATTTAAAATACATTAAATGAATATTCATTTTTTATCAAATTTATTTTAAATACAGGTAAACCTGTCTATAGCGCAGCTCTTGGGACTCACCAAAATAGGGTATTATAGAGAGGGGGTACTATAGACAGGTCACTTTTAATGTAAATCGCATCGTACTACGTATTTAAAATCGGGTGTTATAGAGAGGAAGGTGCTATTTAGAGGGGGCGCTATAGACAGGTTTAACTGTATATCAATATTTCTATGAGACAGGTCGCCCATTTACTTCTGGGATTTAAATTTTGGAAATTTTCTATCTATGCGGTGGCATGTACCAACCTGCTCAATTTTAAAAATCTCATTTCTGATACATCGCATGGATAGAAGGTTTATAGGAATTGAATCTCAGAAGGTAGGAGACTTACCTCGTCGAAATATTGAGATTTAAAATCAATAGTCAAATTACGAAACTATTTTAGATGCGTAATATTATTTTTAAAATAAAACAATTTCTACTGCCCTTTAATTTTTCCATTGCAATAAGGGCAGTAGAAATTGTTTTATTTTAAAAAGAATATTACGCATCTAAAATAGTTTCGTAATTTGATAACAGATGGCGCGCTAGTGCATCGTAATAAAATCAATAGTATTGATCCAAAATGAGAAAAATATTCATTTAAACATGGTAAGCATGATAAAGAGTAAATTGCTACAATTCCTTTTTTTTTTTTTAAGATGCCTCTCTCATGCTTTAAGCAAACTCACAAAACTAGAGGGCACAATTACATAGCAGTTTCTATATTCTTGCATATGATCGAGAGGTTATTAAGCATTATTTGAGATAAACACCAGTAACGCATTAAATAACATTAATATATGCGATATTACTTTTATACTTAGATAGAACGAGGTGATTTCGGTAGAATTTTCCTTTCTTTTTGCAAGAATAATCATTGTTAAAGATTATATTATTAACTAATGAAGGCTTTTTAGATTGTAATGATGTATAATTTCAAAATGGATTTAAATAGACAAAGCCCTTATAAAAACACCTATTTGTTGATAATTTAATCTTTTACAATGTGTAGCTGTTAAACATCATTTTAGAATATTTATATTGAATGCTTATAGAGCCGAATTTGATCAACAGATTATATATATAGCAGATTCATCTTATTTTATGACAAGTTAGTTCATTACACGCATATAGCCAAATGAATCGCAATTATAGCTTTGAGTCATTGGTGATTTATTGTTTTCTCATGATTAATCATTATATTTTATGGTAGTTAATGTTGGAATATTACAGAGTAACAATGGTTATAGATGAGACTGAGTTTGAAAAGGAACTTGTATGTATATAATTATTTAAGTTTTGTTTTTGTTGTTTTCGTGGTAGACATATATACCAAGATTTGTTTCATATAATTTCTATTAATAATAAATAATATGCAATGTTAAATTGGTTACGGATTCATCTTTATTTACTTTAATTAAATAACAGTTACTATATTATTCTGTATATATATATATTATACATTATATTCTGTAATATATATTTATTCTGTCATATAATATAACATCTTTATTAACATCATGAAACGCGATATCCCAAACTCAGGGATATTTGCGCCAATACATTTCACTGCATTACAGCAATTCGGCTATATACAATCCTGTTCAATTCATTATTTTACATAAATTAACTAAAGAAAATTGTCCAAAGAGAAAAACAAACAACAAAGCAAAACACACAGAGCAAGCATCGCAGTTCTTTTTTTTTTTTTCTAAGATTCCTTCTCTTTTTTCCAATTCAAGAGAAAGTTGTATATGTATTTACAAAATTGATCAAAATTTTTATACTTTTCTTTTTTGTCTACAAATTCATCAAGCTGTCCAATACGACCAAATCTATTTTCCCTAAAATCCCGGAAAATTGGGCACTCCAGAAGTAGATGTCTCGCGTCTTGAATTTCACCTCCGCAGAAGCATCCTGGTTCCTTCACGGCGCCGATAGTTGCCAAAAATTTCCCAAAATTGCCATGATCTGTAATGAATTGGATATTATAAAAATTTGGACGGAAAAATCTTGGAATTCCTAATACGAAAAAGCTTCTGAAAATTTCATTAGTGTTCTCAAAAATTTCATTCATTTTTGCGTGTAAGAATGATTTGACTATACTTGGAGCATAGGGTTCGTAAGTAATTAGATCTTCAATGGACATTTGAGCTAGATCAAATTTGATTATTCTGGATTCTATATAATCTGTTAGGAGTGGAATTTTTGCCAAGCTATGCACACAGTTTGATGAAGTGGTTTTGTATGCTCTAACTGCCCATAAAATGATCTGGTACTGCATGGAGTTCAGTTTTTGTTTACAACGATTGTTTAAATATTTGAACCAAATTTCAGAACCGTATGTAAGTACAGGCCTAATGATTGTTTTGAATAAAGTTAACCTCTTTTCAGTGTCTAAACCCCACATATTGCCACTTAGTGAACATAATAAATTTTTCATACGTCCTGCCTTACACAGAATATCATTAACATGCGGTGTAAAGTTAACTTTGTTTTTCCATTTGTGATTAGAAAATTTCATTCCCAGAATTTTTACTTGCTTGACCGGCATTATAATATTGTTATTAACCTTAATAGGTATTTTTTGTCTGTTATGTAGGTATAGCATATTAGTCTTCTCTGTACTGATCGTTAATTTATTTCTATTACACCATTGGATCACATAATTTAAGGTGTATTCACTTGCGGTTTTTAGTCCTTCAATAGTCTTATTCCAGCAAATTATTGTAACGTCGTCTGCATAACATATAATATCTGCATTCATTGAATCAAAATTTATCAACAAATCATTTAGCAAAATATTCCATAGAAGTGGAGATAAAGGTCCACCCTGTGGACATCCTTTAGTTAGTTTCTTATAAAAAGTTTCTGATTCGTATGTAAATTTCACCTCCCTTTCATTATTCAAATAAGATTTTATGATCCGTATTAAATCTGAAGGAACATCATCATTATCCATTCTTTTTATAATAGCAGGCCACCATGCATTGTCAAATGCACCCGCAATATCTATAGCTATCAAGGAAGTCAATTCTTTTTGTTTATGTTTCAATATAGTTTCTATAATTTTATCCATTCCAGTAATTGTTGATCTAGATTTCATAAAACCATGCTGCCTTGAGCTCATTAAATTATTCTCTAAATAATAGTTACTTAATTTATTTTTTATTATATTCTCAAATGTTTTAGATAGATTAGATGTCAATGATATAGGTCTATAACTTTTATTTATTTCATAATTAGTTTTGCCTGGTTTTGGAATTATTTTTAAGAATGATTTTTTCCATTCATCCGGATAATATCCCATTTCTATACATTTATTGAATAATTTATGCAGAATTGGGATTATTTTTATTTTAGCCTGTCTAATCATATTGTTACTAATGTAATCAGGGCCCGGTGCTTTTTTAATATTTGTTTTTAAAATTGTTTCCTCTATTTCCTTAGATTCGATATAAACACTACTTTTATTTTTATATTTAGGCGTATAATTTCTAATCAAAATATGATCATCTTTATCCAAACCTCCAATATCATCCTGAAATAGATCGTTCATTAAACTTTTTATTTTGTCGGTCTTTAAATGATCTGGTAAATTATCTATTAGTGGTAATCCTAAATTTCTATTTTTCGATCTCAATGACTTGAATATCCTATAAGCATTACCAAATGAGTTATTTGAATGACTTTCTTCTATAAAAATTCTCCAACTCGCTCTTTTTGCCTTTTTACTTTTATTTAAATATTTATTTCTCATTGATTTATAGGTCTTTTCAAGGACCTTTCCATGTCGGTAATACAAATTTCTAATATAGTGGAAATCGTTTTTCATTTTCTCCAGCTTCCCATCCCACCAGTATGTATTTGTTTTATGATTTCCGCTTCTTGTCTTGACATTTAGTGACAGATAAGCTGCCTCTTTAATTATTTGTGTGAGAGTCTTTACAATGTTGTCAATATCTTTGATGTTTGACGCGTGGTTTATCATGGTGATAATATTATCTACGTCTTGTATTGCTATTTTTTCGGTAAATGTTTTCCAATCAGCATCTTTTTCTATAAATTTCCATGTTGAGTTTTGAACTGTCCTTTGCCTGTTAAAATTGTGATAAATGTCAAAGGTTATTGCTACGTGATCTGAAATGTGCGTCAATATAGTCGTCTTCCAGTTTTGTACCAAACCTATTGATTTTTTGTTTGAAATCGTAAGATCTATAAAGCTAGAATTTCGGCAGGTGGGTATCTTAAGATTATGAATAAATAGGTTATGTTCATCTATGATGGAGTGGAATTTGAAACCATTGGAGTTTGTTGTCGGATCAAACCAGACTGGGTGTCTAGAATTAAAGTCACCACATAGTATAATAGGTTGTTGATTGTAGGTCTCCAGAAGCTCTTGGATAAATTTTCTATGAGTGTCATTAAATCTATGTGGATGTATATAAAAGTTTGCGATAATAGTATTTGATTTTGCTGAATTTAAAGAAGTGGTTGTACAAAAGGAGTTTGTGAATTTATTGATTTTATTAAATTTTAAACTCTTATTCATAAAGATCGTTGCAGTATAAATTTGTTCATCTGTCGTTGAATGCACTATATGAGATTCCAAATCGAAAATTACATCTCTATCAATCAGATAAGGTTCCTGTATTAGGATGATATCTGGTGGGTTGTCTTTTATAGAAGCTTGAAGCTCATTCAGTGCCAAGATACTTTTTCTTACATTTTGTTGTAAACATTTAATTCCTTTTCCCTGCATGATATTCAAACTAAATAAACAAAAATCTTAGCTGCGAAATTTGCCTAATTGTCGGTTGGATCATATCTCGTTCGTTGGATAATTCTGTCTATCTGTATTTTGTATAGAGGACAGTCCGAGGAATTAGCTCTATGATTCGGCGAGTTTCTAAATTTAGGATGTTTTAGACAGTTATAACAATTGCAAATTTTTGAACAGTCATGAATTCCTTGCGCGCCGCATAATTTGCATATCTCGACGTTAGTACAATCGGCCAATTTATGGTTGGGATTAAATTGAAGGCATTTCTGACATTGTTTTACCAGAATCTTATCTTCCACAAAACAGCGTTCAAAGTCAGTATATAATTTATTATTCATATTTTTAAGGATTCGGTAAACCTTTGGAGAAACCCTAAGAACTATGTTGTGGTGGGGCTTATTCGATTTCATGCTAAACAAAACATGGATATCATTTTCCATTTCGTTCAATTCAGGGTTCATACTGCAGATTGTTTTAGTAAAATTAGCTGTTTCTGTAAGTTTATTAACATTTTTGACTATTACTGTAGGATCTCTTGGTTTGGGGATAAAAATTTTGCTGATATTTGCGAGTTCCTCTGCCCTGCCTAACTCATCATTTAGAGATTCCATGTCTGATTCTGTAGGGGTCTTTATTATTACAGATTTCCTAGCATTTATAATTTTGTTAATCTTTATTTTTTTTCCTTCGTCCCTAAGCTTTTTAACTTTGCCTGATATAGTTTGATACATTTTTGTATTATCTTCCACATTTATAGGTGTTGCCACTATTGTGAACTCCTTATGTAAATTTTGTTTTTTTTTTATGTAATCTTGTGATGTTTCTGTACGAGCTACTTGAGCATATGTTGGAGTTGTTTTGACTAATTCATCTTGGATCCCTTTCAGTTTTTGGTCCATAACATCTGTAATTGTTGTTTTCATTAGTTCCAATATATCTTGGTTATTTATTTCTTTTAAAGTTGAAATACCATCCTTGGTTTGCCTAACCATAGTTGACAAAAATGTAATATCATTTTTAGTTAGATTTTTTTGATTTTGTTGAACCTTTTTGTCAAAATAGTTATAAATTTCATCCAACTTATCATTTAATGTTTGAATAATTATTTCCATATTCTATTTTTGCATATTTGTGCGAAAACAACAATTAAAAAGGCTTTCAAAAATGACTAAACTCTTAAACAGCGATTGCCAATTAAAAAAAAGGTTATAATATTTTTAATTAAACAATTTATAAAACTTTTATAAATTATACAATAAGTAAAATGAATATTTAAAACAATATTTACCGGAACTAGCGGACTATATAATAAATTTTATATTTTTAAGAGATAGGGTTATAAAATAGGTTTACCCTCACTATGTAAAATATTGCTACATAAGCTTGATTAGTGTTACCCATCAAAATTTAAAAAATCCTTTTAAAATAAAATAATTATTAATTCTTAGTAGCATAATTGTCTCTCAAATTTAATATAAATATGCGAATTTATATTAATCAATTTTATATACAGTAGAACCTCCCTGTAAAGGACACCCAATTGCAGAGCCAAAGTGTCCTTTAGGGAGAGGTGTCTTCTAGCTTGAGTGTCCTCTCATGGAGGTTCTACTGTATATCTAGCATGAGAGTTACTGGAGGATGTTACTCATAAGAAAGAAGTGCCTTTTTAGGTATATATATATTAAAGATTTTTTTTTAATTATTTTTCACTCACATATATATAAATTATATTCAAAAAAGATGCATATATTGGATTTATAATAATTTTAATGTTCCAATATTTCGAGGGGCAACTCTCCTCTCTTTATCGAGGATGCTTGTTACTGAATGTAATATTCAAATCAAAGATACAATTCTTTCATTGGCCTTGTAGAACGAGAGTGGTGTACGCGTGCTCGCATGTTCTAGTGAAAAACACAAACATCCTCGATAAAGAGAGGCGAGTTGCCCCCCGAAATATTGGAACATTAAAATTATTATAAATCCAATATATTATGCATCTTTTTTTAATATAATTTTAATTATGGATTGCTCAATATTCAAAATATATATAAATATATATCTATCATGGTAATGTAATGAGAAAATTTGAAATAAACTTTTTTAAATCATTGACTTTAATAAATTAGATTCTGAGAGCAATATAATTATCTTCATTTATATTTTTCTTATTATGATATACTAGGTTTTTGTTTAAAATAATAAACTATCAGAATCACCCGCTTATACACGGGTTCTGTCTGATTGAATTTTTTACGACTTAATATTGTTTTCAAAAAATGTGAATTAAACAGTTATTTTATATGGTATTTATACTTATATATATTAATAGAACTAGTGATCATGAAAATTCATCGATGCATCATCATTATATTACCCCAAAATATTCATCAATGATCTAATTTGCATACGTTTTAAATAGTCTACCTATTAAAATAGATCTTCAGCTATTTAAATGTGAAATTTATTAATAATTAATTTAGTAGTTCAGTGGGGGGTGAAGAGCAACACACAAATATTCACATTTAGTATTTCAGTTATATATTAGATATGCATAAACAGTAGAACCTTCCTGTAAAGGACACCTAATTGCAGAGCCAAAGTGTCCTTTAGGGAGAAGTACCCTCTTACCGGAGAGTTTCTAAATAGTAAAAATGGTCATTTTGCAAATGAAAACTGTCCTTTGTAGAGAGGTGTCTGCTAAAGCGAGGTTTTACTGTATATGGCTTTTCTTATGATGTTACATGTGATATTTGCTTGCAGATTATTACGGACATCACAGAGGCCACCAGGATGAGCATCATCATAATCCCGAGGTAAGTCTTCAACATTTACTTGAAAGAGTAGGTTTATATATTTCAGCAGAATTCAAATATTATTCATCACGTCCCATTGTATCAAATCCTCCAAAAAAAGACCTCTGGGAAAACCCCAAGACTATAATAGAAAAGCTGAGAAAATGAAACCTAATAGAGATCGTTTAAACGACTTGAGGAATAAACAACAACAACGTCCCATCGCTAAAAATTCACAAATTCGGGTTAATAAATAACGCCCATAGCCAATAGTGACAGAGTTTACAACAAGTAACATATATATTACCAGATAATCCAGATTTAGGTTTTTAGACTCCGCCTTTGCCAGCCCCAAGCCTGGATGAAAAGAAGGAGGGGGAGCAGTAATAAGTTCGCTAAAAAAAACCTGGGCTCAGCTGGGCCAGCTGATAGTACATTGTAAGAGCAACTGAACCAGGGATAAAGGATGAGCAGCGTCTTTACTCCAAGTCAGTAACCGCTACATATAGCGTCTGTTCCTCATGTAAGACACGCCTATTTCATATTGGAGCTGATTCGGCCTGCTACTGAGTAGTGCTTCCAGTGCTAATGATAAAAGTAGACGCATTCTACTTCGCCCAAGCATGATATCTTGAGATAAGAAAAAAAAAAAAGATATCCAACCGGATAACCCACGTTGAGATTTTTAGACTTTGTACTAGTACTAATAGCGCACAAACCTGTTGATTTACACAAGTTCTGAGGCATCCCATGTTACTTTGTTATCAAATTCTCACCTATGACCTCGGAGTGTATCAATCACACCATTCGGATTGGTGTCAACCTATAGTATAGATGATCAGGTCAGCAGCATGATTATTGGAATGTGGCCTGCTTAGCGTGTAAAGAGTGGTGAGAAGATGGTACTTAGCGGTGGACCTAGTCATCGCCTGAAGTCAATTTGTAACAATAATTATTGTAAATGATTATAATCATTTAAGAGAGAAAATTCCATCCAGAGGGAAGAGTTAATTAAATAATATTTTTGTAAAACTCCGCCTTTGCCGATCCCAAGCCCGGATGAAAAAGGAGGTGGGGGGAGCAGTAATAAGCTCACTAAAAAACCTGGGCTCAGCTGGCCCGGCTGATAGTACCCTGTAATGGCCCCTAATCCAGGGATACAGGATGAGCAGCGTTTGTACTCCATGTTAGGAGCAGCTTCACGTGGCGTCTGTTCCTCATGTCAGAGGCGGCCATATCTCTTGGAGCTAAGTCGGCCTGCCACTGAGTAGTGCTCCCAGTCTTAATGACAAAGGCAGATGCATTCTAATTCACACAGTCATGATTTTTGTCAAGTCTCAAGCTCTACAAGCTTGATACCCTAATATGATTGAGTGGAGATAAGAAAGAAGAAGAAGATATTTTTGTAAGAAACTATTCCCTGGATGGAATTTTTTCTCTAAATGATATCATACAAGATATTGTTATTTTTGGAATAGTAGCAATAAAGGTAACAAGTCGAAACCCTCTATTCAGCATAGCCTGATACTACATGTATATATATGTGATCTAATTACTATACAATTAATTGACGCCTACTCTTCATCACGATTATAGTAAGCATTTATTTACATAAGTGAACATTGAATTTATATAGGTTAATTAATTCTTATTGATAATTATTTTTAAGAATAAATAAGCCTTTAAGAAGCACCCATTCACCAAGTTTGTGTCGCAGCATCATGAAGAAGGCCACCATGGCGTCTGGGGGGCCATAGGCCACGCTCTGGGCCACCCACTGAGTGGAAGCCACCATCACGCGCCTCCTCCCCATCACGCTGAATACCACCATGAGACCTATGAGCATCATGGGGAACACCACGGCAATTACCATTATGAAGAAGAACATCATCATGGTCATCACTAAAGACTAATAAAGTCGTTGATAATTTGTTTTGCCGTGTATTGTTTTTATGTTGTACCTAGCTATGTTATTTTAAATGGCGTAGTTGGTGATAAGTCCTGTAGAGGTGGTCAGAAAGGGTGCTCAACTCTGTTACATTTACAAATATTAAAAATAAAGAAGGCATCTCCTGACCACAAGCACTTTTCTTGATTTATCAAGAAATTGGGTTGGCCAAATATCTCGGAGTAAGCTAAATAAACGTTTAGTTTATTTTTACTCCACTAGATGGCGCTCTGCCATCTAAAAAGCACATGTGCTTGTGGTCAGGAGATGCCTTCTTTATTTTTAATATCAACACCTGACCCACTCATCTTTTTTTTTTCTATTGTTTTTTCATATTTACAAATATATACTTCTTCTTTATATATATCCTCTCAATAATTTAAAGGTAACATGTCCATGGACAAGTCGTTGATACTGGGAGCACTTCTTATTAGTGATGGGTCCATAAAGCCATCACCTCTTACATCTAGATGACTATGTTCCATCCTTGACTTAGACATACGAATGTAACATTCAACATATACTTGTATCAACATGTATAATAGCCAAATTTACACCCAGGTATACACTCGATATTGTATGACGAACACAAGAACCCATATAAATAGTCAAAATGTAGTTTGTTCCAAGATGAGAATTTTGGGACGTAAGATACGCTCTTGCATTATATCATATACGGTAAATATAGTATACACTCGAATTAACATTTGTCTTGTAATTGAGCATCGATTATAAAACATTTATATCTTGATCTTCTTTAGCATGTAAAGAGATTCAGGTGTATACATATTCACCGTTTATGATAAGGCAATAAACCTCTTATAATACACTCAATATTCACAGCATACGCATCAAAGTTCATGTGTGATCTGTGGTTTTATATAGTCAATAGTACACATTATAATTACCCATGTTAATTTTTATTCGACAGAAAAAGGATTATAAAAATAATTAAAATATAAAACAAATTGTATTTACTGTGACATGACATAATTAGGTAAAAAATGTGAATCTATAACACTTCATTCAAGACGATCTTGCTTGGGCAAGATAATCTATCTGTTAATATATGAATAAGTCCCTCTCTCACTATGAACTCGCTATAAATGGCAAGACGTCTTTATCAAAAAAAAAAAATTCTTTCTACCTACCATGACTTCGTCATGTATAAAAAAATGTGTCTTCACGATAAAAATTTTTTTTTTTAGAGTAAAACTTACCTGAACATCTCGGCTACTTACTTCTCGCCCGGTGGAAAATTTTCGTCCGCCCCCCTCGAAAGCCGCGTCAAAAACTAACTGGTCCTTGCTCCAGTCCCCGCAAAATTCTCGCCCCCTATTCCTTTTTTTTTTAGCGCCCTCAAACTCTAACTCCCACAGAATAATAAATATACCAAATTCTCGAAATATAAAATAGAAAAATAATATTATTAAGGTTAAAATTTAAGGAATAAAAATAATATTTTATAAAAAAAATATTATGAATTAGAAATATTCTTACTTAGCTTATGAAAAGATCAATTAATATAAATATTAACCAAATTCAGAATTTATCTGTCTTATTGAGATAAAATATTATTTTATTAAATTTTTATTTTTTTTTTAAGGAAATTATGACTTAGTCTTATTGAGATAAAATATTATTTTATTAAATTTTTATTTTTAAGGAAATTATGAATTAGAAATATCCTTATTCAGCTTATGAAAGGATCAATTTAAACTAAATATTAACCAAAATTCAGAATTTATCTGTCTTATTGAGATAAAATATTATTTTATTAAATTTTTATTTTTTTTTAAGGAAATTATGAATTAGAAATATTCTTACACGACTTATGAAAGACCAATTTAAACTAAATATTAACCCAAATTCGGAATTTATCTGTCTTATTGAGAGATAAATTTAAATTAATCAATGGAATTAAAATCCCATCCAGGATGCTACCCTTCTGAGAGACCTATACGCTAATTTCTTCTTTAAGAAACCCCAAGAGTATTAATAAATGGTCCCCATCTATCAAAATGTCATGTCACAGGTCATATATATATATACAAGAATTAAAAGGAGGTTTTACAAAGTCGCATGCTGGATGTCCGTTTCTTCTTGTTGAGGTGGCTTCTCCACTGCCCATCAGCTTTCTGCTTATGTTGTGGTTGGACTCCTGCTCCTGTTTCCGTCGGGCTTCTGACCAGGGCTGTGCCTTCCTTGATATATCTTAGTATCCACGGGTATCCGCGTCCAGCGCTGCATCTCCCTCCCGGTTTGGTCTTTGAATCACCGTCGGCCATTGCCGTGGGACATCCATCTGTACACCAAACACTTTCGGCGAGACACTGCGTGTATGTACATAGGATGTAAAAGAGTGTTTACATCTTTGTTGGGTCTGTTTGGTGAAATGTGACCCAACAATTCCTCCCCTGCCAGAGTGAAAGAATGAGTTTATTTCAATTCATATTTGATCAAATATTCCATGAGAAAATATGAAATTGGGAGAAATGCATTCTTTTACGATACCACTATGCAATCACTGTCACTCCGGCAAAGGGGGAACAGACGGGCCATGGAACCTGGAGCAGGTTAATTCATCGTGATCACAGAAGGAAGTTCTACCCTACCATTCTATGGGCAATATACTGAGCCCATTCCTTTGCTGTCTGTATTCCATGGAGTCTTGACCCAGATGTGAGTCGAGACCACACATCTCCGACCGCAGTCCCAGTGGGTGGAGAAGGGGTGGTCTATACACAGGTTCTGTGCAAAACAGATTCTTATGCCATTCAGGTTAACATAATAATTATGGGCGCCAAGGAATTGTGTTTGTATGGTAGACATGCCCAATTCCTAAAACACATCTAAAAAAAAAAACTTTATTAGTTCTATACGATACATATGGCAGCGAAGGAATGGCTATACATGTTCAAAATGACAATGATAAAAAAAAAATCTAAAGTTGCAACTCCTATCGATGACATTAAAATAATAGTGTAAAACAGAAACAAAGAAAATATACATATTCGAGCTGCACGAATGCGATGCATGCAAAAAAAATATTGGAACAATATGGATATACGCGATGTTAGATAAAAATAAGGAATATTAAGATGGGTATTTACTATAAGAAAAAAAATTTGATATACATATATATATAATGAATACAATGAATATATAAATTGTGATTAAAATCTTTATTCGGTACATTTGTCCGAAGATGGTAACAACGCTGCTACCAAAATGTCACACATATCTATGCTATGAATCGTAAAATGGGTGTTTACTATAAGTAAAAAAAAAAATGGTTTGATGTATATATGTATAATGAATACAAATGAATATATAAATTGTGATTAAGAATCTTTATTCGGTACATTTGTCCGAAGATGGTAACAACGCTGCTACCGAAATGTCACACATATCTATGTTATGAATCGTAAAAATGGGTATTTACTATAAGCAAAAAAAAAATGGTTTGATATATATATATATATAATGAATACAAATGAATATATAAATTGTGATAAAGAAAATCTTTATTCGGTACATTTGTCCGAAGATGGTAACAACGCTGCTACCAAAATGTCACACATACCTATGCTATGGATTGTGCTTCTACATATACGAATATACATGGATATAATAATGAGAACAAAATATATGATATATTATATATAAAAATAATAAAACGAATATATATGCACTGAGGGGTCCAGGTTATCTCACTAGTATCTCAAAACTCGTGTAATATCTAACAAAGATAAAACTTGTCCTTACTAACTTGTCACTGGGAGTGTTTGTCTGGCGTGTTCCCTGCCTCTCTTAATACAAAAGGAAGCCTCTCACAACCATATTACTTCCAAATTACATTACCTGTGGTTGAAATCTCTCCCACCTTTGTCCTTTATTTTAACATGTAGTTTACCCCTACTATACATTGTTTAGCTTATCCATAGGATGTGTACTCATAAGTTTTGACCAACAAATCCCTTTAATAAAAATACTCAAACCAATTCTGCAATAAATTATGGTGGATAGAAACTAGGTCTAACTCATATCTTGTGATATATGTCTTCTCACCTGAGTTCTTAGTATCTCTCTGGAAAAACAAATCTTGTAAAACAAATAACCCATTGCTCTAGGTCATTTCACTGTCTCAAAACGAAAATACCTTATATTCGATCTTCCAAAAAAAAAATTAATAATCCCTCTTCAAATTTGGACCGCTATATTGGCTTGTTCTGGCAATCTACTTCAAAAGTTCATTTTGTGTGTCCTATTAATTTAAAATTTAACCTATCTTATAAAGAATTACTCAAAAAAAAAAATTCTATATATTAATTGATGTTTAGACTTAAATTCGTTCTAACTAAACGTATGGTAGACTAATAGTCTTTAATTGAGTGAATAGCTCTTGCTAGCCTGGGGTGATATAAAACGCAAAGAATCCGGACAGTCCATCTGTCACTTTGCTAACTGGTACCTAAAATCTGTAGACGGAATCGCCTCGTCTAATCATAACTTGCTTGTTATATGCTCAATTGTTAACCCTCATTAGAAAACCCCTTTAGGCTTTTACTTATAGACAAGGAGTTACAGGGAATTCGATTTCTCTACCCAGCGCATGTTTTCTAAGCTCGTCCATCGGGGAATTTGTTACAGGCTGCGCAATATATAAAAGAGCTCCCAACGTGCCGATCCTTTCCAACCTCCCGACTGTATCACCCTCATTTCAGTCACGCTCAAAGCGTCGTAAATTACGATGTCAGATCGGTTACCCGAGGTTACGTCGCTTTACACTTAGTCTGCGACGTCGACAACTGAATCCCCCCACCTAGCACAAAGTTCACCTGATACCTCTCCGTTCCCTCTAATGAGGAGAGGACTTGCAGGCTTTTGGCCTGACCGTGACCTTCCACAAATCCCCAGTCTGAGAATCGAGACATGGTCATTGCCTACGATTCTTAGAATTCAAGTTGATATAATGAAATAGAGTAACTGATTATTCTAATAAAAGAAATCAATATTTACACTCCTCTAAAAGGAGACCTAACAAAGTGGAGCGAATATTTTCCTAACAATAGAGTTGTAGTTGTCCTGTTTGAGGCTTCTCGGTCCTAGCAAATTCGAAATAAAAAAAAAATCGATCCTATCAAAGTGCTTAACCCTATTCTAATGTATTTTGGGCTCACAATATAATAGTTTTTAACCCTTTTACACATTCATTATTCAATCCTTTCATACACCCTCCCCCCTATCATTCGCGGAATGCAAACAGACTAAAGTTAAAAGCTGCTATAAAGGCCAAAACACTCATTTATCTATATCAATAGATCCTAACAAATGATAAATTCCAGGACTAATGTGAAATCAAATGAAGTCTTCTAATTAAAACAAAGCGGGAACTAATGCCCTATTAACTTAAAATTAATGCCTCATATAAACTCTACATAAAAGTTATCTATACGTATATAAACATTATTTATATTTAAACAAATTAACAAAATTGATTGTTAACAATCAAATGCTGAAATCTAACCTAACACTTTAACTGTGTGTCTCACAATTTGAAATCTTCTTATCTTGACACTTGATGTCTGAACAAATGAATCTTCAAACTAGCACTTAAATGGAGCGAACTGAACTTCAGGTATTTACCTCATTGCCAATATATGATAGGTCCACAAGTGTTTTGCCAACGCTTCTTCTTTCTCTGCTATTCAGTTAAACTCTTTCTTTGGACTTATAGGG
>CP092866.1:26832176-26907390 GCA_030710605.1 Cordylochernes scorpioides | reverse complement strand
ATTTGGATTATAGAATAGAATTATAAGGTAATAAGACCAAATCTAAATAAATAAATAGTGTGTGATGATAAGGCACAATTTGGATTATTCTATATACAGTTACGAGCGTCATTCTTCATCTCTTAATCAGTCATCTCTGTCACTGTTTGCTTTTTTTTTGGAATGGCGCCCTCCTATTGGTTGGCTACGATCACGCCACCTTTGCCCCCCCCTCCCCCACTTGCTTTTTCGTTTTTGTAACCATTGTGTTGGAGCGGGTCGCTCCTTAAATAAATGCATATATTAGTTAATAACCAAATGGAATCCTCTCTTTCATTTTCCCAGTAAGAGACGCCTACGGAAGCCAACAGTACATAGACAGATGAAGCACATAGGCTATAGTTATTAACTAACATATGCATTTATATAAGACGCCAATTTATAATTGTAACAAATAGTATTTGAATAAAAACATTCAATCGGGTAAAGCACGGGCGTTGCCCGGGTCATTCGGCTAGTAGATTATAAATACAAGGTAATAAGACCAAATCCAAATAAATAAATAGTGTGTGACGTTTCGGTAACAACGCTGTTACCGAAACGTCACACACTATTTATTTAATTGGATTTGGTCTTATTACCTTGTGTTTATAGTGTGTGATGTTTCAGTAACAGCGTTGTTACCATCATCAGAGAAAAGACTGAGTGGTGTCTTTTTTCAGATGATAGTAACAACGCTGTTACTGAAACATCACACTATTTATTTACTTGGATTTGGTCTTATTACCTTGTGTTTATAGTGTGTGATGTTTCAGCAACAGCGTTATTACCATCATCAGAGAAAAGACTGAGTGGTGTCTTTTGTCAGATGATAGTAACAACGCTGTTACTGAAACATCACACTATTTATTTACTTGGATTTGGTCTTATTACCATGTGTTTATAGTACGTGATGTTTCAGCAACAGCGTTGTTACCATCATCAGAGAAAAGACTGAGTGGTGTCTTTTGTCAGATGATAGTAACAACGCTGTTACTGAAACATCACACTATTTATTTATTTGGATTTGGTCTTATTACCTTGTGTTTATAGTACGTGATGTTTCAGCAACAGCGTTGTTACCATCATCAGAGAAAAGACTGAGTGGTGTCTTTTGTCAGATGATAGTAACAACGCTGTTACTGAAACATCACACTATTTATTTATTTGGATTTGGTCTTATTACCATGTGTTTATAGTACGTGATGTTTCAGCAACAGCGTTGTTACCATCATCAGAGAAAAGACTGAGTGGTGTCTTTTGTCAGATGATAGTAACAACGCTGTTACTGAAACATTACACTATTTATTTATTTGGATTAGGTCTTAATACCTTGTGTTTATAGTGTGTGATGTTTCAGCAACAGCGTTATTACCATCATCAGAGAAAAGACTGAGTGGTGTCTTTGGTCAGATGATAGTAACAACACTGTTACTGAAACATCACACTATTTATTTACTTGGATTTGGTCTTATTACCTTGTGTTTATAGTACGTGATGTTTCAGCAACAGCGTTGTTACCATCATCAGAGAAAAGACTGAGTGGTGTCTTTTGTCAGATGATAGTAACAACGCTGTTACTGAAACATCACATTATTTATTTATTTGGATTTGGCCATATCACCATGTAGTAGAAATTGTAAAGTTAGTGGTGAAAATGTTTCTTATTCTATATAGAGTGTATAGATTCTTCCATGAGAGACCATGGCTTGAAAACATGGATAAACCAGATCTTATCATGGAGGTGGTCACTTATAGACTTATCAAACAAAGTCATGTGGGATCTTTCAACTCTAAAAGAGTCTCATGGATGAGAGACCACCTCAAGGATTTAACCTTTTTTTTTTTGCTTATCCCTATAGTACACGTTGTATAGGCCATGATTATTAAATCATGGTGGGTAGAAGTAGATGACTGCTTTTACTGTAAGTGCACCACATGTCTACACATGTGAAAAGCAGTTCGACTTTGCACTTACCAATGTGCCAGAGCCCCTGTTTGGTTACTTGCACTCGCTGGTGGGGTTGGACTTTTGCAAGAATCGGGGGCCATTGGAGCATTTTCTTTTTTCTAATAAAAAGTGCCCAATGCAGGAATCGAACCCGGGTCGTAGCGTTCGAAAACCAACGGTTTAGAACATCCTTCCACTGACCCCCAGGATTTAACCTTGACTACTGTATATTTAGATCTTTTAGATTTTAAAAATATATACTTTTTGCAAAATTTCAATTTATATTTTGAGCATAGAATTGTCATAAGCCATTTTACCAGATATCTACACATCTCTTTGGTAAATTCTGAAGATTTCATGAATTCCATGTGGATCTCCAGAAATTCCCCTGGACTAATCAGGGCCGTATATTCTGAAACTAAGGTCTCCAGATAGGTATTCTGAATTTGTCAAAGCTGGTGTTGTAATTTTGTCACTGACCCGAGTCAGCGAGTTTGAGCAGCAATCAGTAAATGCCACCTAGTTTTTGTGTCATTTTGACAGGAAAAGAGGCATTTCATTTGTATACAGTGAAGCCTCACTGAGACATGACTACTCTCTCCTGGAGTTGGTCCCTCATTAGTGGTTGGTTTTGTTTGTTGTCAGTTTGGAATCAAAAGGTAACAAGACCAAATCCGAATTATTGAGATGTTTCTGACGTTTCGGTAAAAATCATTGTTTATCTTCTTCTTCTTCTTTCTTATCTCCACTCAATCATATTAGGGCATCAAGCTTGTAGAGCTTGAGACTTGACAACCATCATGACTGGGTGAAGTAGAATGCCTTTGTCATTAAGACTGGGAGCACTACTCAGTGGCAGGCCGACTTAGCTCCAGCATTGTTATGAAACATAACAAACACTTTCAATAATTTAGCCTTGTTGCCTTTTGATTATATTCTATATTCCAAATTGTATCTTATCACACACACAATGTCAGTCTGGATTTTTACAAAAGTGGTCTCTCTCATGGAGGTGGGTTGCTCATCAGATGGGTGGGTTGTCATATTGCTCAAATTTTTTTAACCCTACTAACAGCTACCCTTATTTTATTTTTTAGTGTAGTGTAAACTTCCACATATAAAAACTAACTTGCCAAAAAGGGATCCGAATTTTCAGCACCATTTTTTTACAATTTAGCAACTCTTTGGTAAGAGGACACTTCTCTCTAAAGGACACTTTGACTCTGCAACTAGGTATTGACCTTTACAGAGAAAATTCTACACTGTAGAGAGTTTATATATTACAAAAATTTTGAGATAAATAAAATTATTACAAGACATAGCAGTCGCCAACTTCTACCCACCATGATTACCATGGCCTGTACCACATGTACTAGGGATAAGCAAAAAAAAAAAAAATTACAAGACATTATTAGCCAAAAAGGGGATCCGAATTTTCTGTTGAATTATAGTCCATCAAATTAAATAATCTGATAGTAAAAAATCCGCTATAAAAATTCTGTTGAATTAAAGTAAGTGTTTAATTAAAGTCACTTGAATTAAAGTGTTTAATTAAAGTCACTTGAATTAAAGTAAGTGTTTAATTAAAAAGTCACTTGAATTAAAGTAAGTGTTTAATTAAAGTCACTTGAATTAAAGTAAGTGTTTAATTAAAGTCACTTGAATTAAAGTAAGTGTTTAATTAAAGTCACTTGAATTAAAGTAAGTGTTTAATTAAAGTCACTTGAATTAAAGTAAGTGTTTAATTAAAGTCACTTGAATTAAAGTAAGTGTTTAATTAAAGTCACTTGAATTAAAGAAGTTATATTGTATATACACACAAAAGAGTAGAAACTCTAAGAGACAACAAAGGACAGCTTTCATCACCAAAATTACCTTTTTTTTTACAATTTAGCAACTCTTTGGTTAAGAAGACTCTTCTCTCTAAAGGACACTTTGACTCTGCAACTAGGTATTGACCTTTACAGGGAGGTTCTACAGTGTAGAAAGTTTACATATTACAAAAATTTTAAGCTAAATAAAATTATTACAAGAGTAAATAAAGACAAAGTCCAAATAAATTAATAGTGCGTGATGTTTGGGTATCAACGCTTGTTACCGAAATTTCAGACACTTTTTTAAATATTTTTGGATTAGGTCTTATTTTCTTGTAGTTATAATCTACTAGCCGAATGACCCGGGCAACGCCCGTGTTTTACCCGATTGAATGTTTTTATTCAAATACTATTTGTTACAATTATAAATTGCCGCCTTAAATAAATGCATATATTAGTTAATAACTATAGCCTATGTGCTTTATCTCTCTATGTACTGTTGGCTTCCATAGGCATCTCATACTGGGAAAAGGAAAGAGAGGATTCCATTTGGTTATTAACTAATATATGCATTTATTTAAGGAGCGACACACTCCAACACAATAGTTACAAAAACGAAAAAGCGAGTGGGGGGGGGGGGGGCAAAGGTGGCGTGTTCGTAGCCAACCAATAGGAGGGCGCCATTCCAAAAAAAAAAAAAGCAAACGGTGACAGAGTTGATTAGGAGATGAGGAATGACGCTCGTAACTGTATATAGAATAATCCAAATTGTGCTTTATCATTACAGACATTATGTTTATTTAACAAAGTAATCCAGGGCTAAGTTTGTTTAACTATTTTTTCATTTCTCTAGCTTTCTCGGGCCAACATGTCCTTCAACAGTAGAACTATGACTTCAAGTAACTATACACACCCACACATGTGTACTGTAAGTTCTAGTTCTCCTCTTGAAGGACATATTGACCAGAGAAAGCTAGATAAATAAAAAATAGTTAAAGAAACCTGGCATTGGATTACTTGTTGATTTTGTTAAATTGTAAAGGTAGGGATCAATATAAACACAAGGTAAAAAGACCAAATCCAAATAAATAAATAGTGTGTGATGTTTCAGCATTGTTACCATCTTCAGACAAAAGTACTGAATGAGAAATTTTACCACAGCATGTTTTAAATAGTTACTGTTAGAGTTACTTGATAACAGTAACTATTTAAAACATGCTGTGGTCTCATTCAGTACTTTTGTCTGAAGATGGTAACAACGCTGAAACGTCACACACTATTTATTTATTTGGATTTGGTCTTATTACCTTGTTTTATAATCTATAATCCAAATTGTGCCTTATTATCATATGAAAGTTCCACTCTCGCAGTAAAAATGTGTCAGTTGGACCTGAATTTATCCAGATCTCCTCATTCCACTTGACAATAAGAGCTGTGTTAAGAGCCTCCCTCGTCCTTGAACCCAATCAAGATGTTTTAACTTTTCTTTGGGATATTTTATTAACCCCGTTTCTTTAAAGACTCCATTTTGTGTTGCTATTACTCCCCTCCCCCCTTTTTTTTTTTTCTCTCTCTCTCCAATGGTTTCCCACACTTTGTCAATTAGTTTCTAAATAGATTCAAGTTAAAACTAATTAAGGATAAGGAGAACTAAAGTGCTGGTTTGAAAGAAGAGCATTCCTTAATTACAGTATAATCTTGTTAATTCGACACTTGCGCTAATTCGACCATGTTTTCATGTCCTGACCTCCAGCCTATCAAATAGCAAACGTTAATTCGACTTGATGATAATTCGACCGATTTTTAAATCAAATTTCAACAAGATTAGATAATTCTTGATAAAATACAAATTTATTGCTAAAGATACAATACTTTGGCATGCAGGACACACCATGTTTAAATGTGTTACAATGCATCGTAAATATAGGTGCCAAAATTCGTGTGTAATTTGTTCACTTGTTGTTGTTGCTGTTTCTTATCCCCTTGTGTAAAGATTACACAAATTCCATGAATTTGTTCACTTGATGATTTAGACCTAACTTAAGTGGCTGTTTGTCATGGTGTCTTAAAGAGTAAAATAAATTCTTTAGCCTTTTCTTTTTTATTAAATTTATTTTTTCTTCCCATTAAACATGCACATTTATTCGTGCTGAACTGCGTGCTACTTCAAATACAGCGCGCCTACATCACAGGATGACGTGGCATTGAGGAGCTTCCTACCACTACCACTAGAGGCGCTGTACTTTTCCCTTCACTTCCTGTTTATCCCTTGTTCTGGCTGCTTGTTATGTTGTATATATATTAAAACATATATTTCAATCTATTCTGCATCTGATTGAACCACCGATCCAACAATTCGCTTAGATTAAAATAGTATTTGTAATTTATGTTACACAAAATGTATAAAGCATGCAGTAGAACCTCTCTATAAAGGACAGTTTCCATTACCCAAAATTATCATTTTTACTAATTAGCAACTCACTTTAGCTCTGAAACTAGGTGTTCCTTTACAGAGAGGTTCCACTGTAAATATTGGAGATTTATTTAATATTTAAATAGTGTGTGACGTTTCGGTAACAGCGTTGTTACCATCTTCAGACAAAAGTACTGAATGAGAAATTTTACCACAGCATGTTTTAAATAGCTACTGTTATCAAGAAAAAGATTCTTCTTCTTATCTGTTATCATGTTTACACACTTGATAACAGTAGCTATTTAAAACATTTGTACTTGTAGACAAGTACAAAAGCATTATATTTCGCAAATCCCTTCAGCTTGCAAGATGGCGTAAGAATTTGGCATTTAACCTCCGTTGCAAACAAGTGAGCTTTATACCTCCTTCCTTGCGAATTAATAAAGAAACTCGTTGCAATTTTTTCTTCCTTTCATTCATATTTAAAACATGTTCTGGTAAAATTTCTCATTCAGTACTTTTGTCTGAAGATGGTAACAACGCTGTTACCGAAACGTCACACACTATTTATTTATTTGGATTTGGTCTTATTACCTTGTGTTTATAATCTACAATCCAAATTGTGCCTCATCAATATTTAATATTTATTTAAAAGAAAATAAGACCTAATCCAAATAATTTATTAGTGTGTGACATTTCGGCAACAACATTGTCACCATCATCAGATTGTTTAAACACTTGATAACAGTACTATATAAGAACTTGCTGTAATATTTTTTCTCATTTATTCTTTTATCTGATGATGGTGACAATGTTGTTACCGAAATGTCACACACTAATAAATTATTTGGATTAGGTCTTTTTTTTTTTTTTTTTTTTTTTTTTTTTTTTGCTTATCCCTAGTACATGTGGTACAGGCCATGAAAATCATGGTGGGTAGTTGGCGACTGCTTTTACTGTAAGCGCACCACATGTCTACACATGTGAAAAGCAGTTCGACTTTGCACTTAAGTTCGTACCATATCATTTACCTTATGATGCACTTTCTATGTTTTTCACCACGACATGTCAACTTTTGTATAGTTCTTGACCCCTTATTGTTTACTCTGTGGATATTTTTTATATTTGAAGATAGGAATGAGAATTCATAATACATATAATATACGTATTAAGAAAAAGGTATCTCCTTATCGTGCAACTGAAAGTTGCTGATGGCTTTTGGAATCTATCGGAATAAATATCAAATATTCTCGTTGATTTTTTAATTATTCCAGAATTGGCCAAATACCCATTCTTGATTAATCAAGAAAAGCTAACCACATATAATTATATATACACATATATACATAACCACATATATTTTTTCACATATATAGGAATGAGAATTTAATATAAGCCATCTACAATATTGTTGGCATGGCGAAACGGAAGATTCCAGGTTTTAATTCTAGCAGAATCTTTTATTTATTTTTTGTAGAGCTTACACCCCCCAGACTTCGTGGTGTAAAATTCCTGTCACTATTTATTGTTCTTTAAGGAAAGGAACTACTTGTTCTCGATTGTTTATATACAAGTTTATACTTAAAACCCTTTCTTTCCCCTTATTTGATACATTGTAAATAACATTGCTGATTATTGATAAGGCACAATTTGGATTATTCTATATACAGTTACGAGCGTCATGCGTTCTTCATCTCTTAATTCTTCAGTTTTCATCTCTGTCACCGTTTGCTTTTTTTTTTTGGAATGGCGCTCTCCTATTGGTTGGCTACGATCACGCCACCTTTGCCCCCCCCCCCCCCCCCCACCACTCGCTTTTTCATTTTTGTAACCTTTGTGTTGGAGCGGGTCGCTCCTTAAATAAATGCATATATTAGTTAATAACTAAATGGAATCCTCTCTTCCTTTTTCCCAGTAAGAGACGCCTACGGAAGCCAACAGTACATAGACAGATAAAGCACATAGGCTATAGTTATTAACTAATATATGCATTTATTTAAGGCGCCAATATATAATTGTAAAAAATAGTATTTGAATAAAAACATTCAATCGGGTAAAACACGGGCGTTGCCCGGGTCATTCGGCTAGTAGATTATAAACACAAGGTAATAAGACCAAATCCAAATAAATAAATAGTGTGTGACGTTTCGGTAACAGCGTTGTTACCATCTTCAGACAAAAGTACTGAATGAAACGTCACACACTATTTATTTATTTGGATTTGGCCATTCAGTACTTTTGTCTGAAGATGGTAACAGCGTTGTTACCGAAACTTCACACACTATTTATTTATTTGGATTTGGTCTTATTACCTTGTATTTATGATTATTGTTTTACTATTACTGTTATTTCTGTATATACCCTCTTCTACTTGGAGAATCTGTACAACAACAAATAAACTTTATTAAGACCTTTCAGTCTTATACAGATTCTCAGAATAGAAATGTAGGGTACATTGCAGGAATCATAGTAATAATACCAGTAATAAACATTGTTATTATTATTATTTTTAAAGCTAATCACATAATGAAATTTATATACAGGAAAACTTAATTAAGACAATCAAGTTAATAAATAGATTAATCTGGGTAAATTGGAGGAAGAGAAATTTCTTATACCTGAATTTACACCAGAGTCTCTGAGAGTGAAAAAAAAAGTTAAAAGCTATCATCATGAGAATCTTTTCTGATAAAAAAAAAATGCTCCAATGGCCTCCCGATTCTTGCAAAAGTTCAACCCCACCAGCGAGTGCAAACGGAGCTCTGGCACATTTGTAAGTGCAAAGTCAAACTGCTTTTCGCATGTGTAGACATGTGGTACACTTACAGTAAAAGCAATCGCCTACTTTTACCCACTATGATTATCATGGCCTGTACCACGTGTACTAGGGATATAAGCAAAGAGCAGGTACCATGCTAAAATAAAAGGTCAAAGAAGACTTGAACAAGAGTGTTTCTAACCTTGGGTGTTGTAATAGCCTAGAATGTGTGTTGGTTAGTTATCACAAGAGCAGGTACTATGTTCAATATTAAAAGGTCAAAGAAGGTTTGAACAAGAATGTTTCTAACCCTGGGTGTTGTAATAGCCTAGAATGTGTGTTGGTTAGTTATCACAAGAGCAGGTACTATGTTCAAAGTTTTTTTTTTTGCTTATTCCTAGTACACGTGGTACAGGCCATGATAATCATGGTGGGTAGTTAGCGACTGCTTTTTACTGTAAGCGCTCCACATGTCTACACATGTGAAAAGCAGTTCGACTTTGCACCTACAAATGCCAGAGCCCCGTTTGGTTACTTGCACTCGCTGGTGGGGATTGGACTTTTGCAAGAATCGGGGGCCAGTGGAGCATTTTTTTTTTTAAACAGAAAAAAAGTGTCCAATGCGGGAATCGAACCCGGGTCCTAGTGGTCGAAAACAAACGGTTTAACCAGCCTTCCACCGACCCCCCATGTTCAAAGTAAAAGGTCAAAGAAGACTTGAACAAGAATGTCTCTAACCCTGGGTGTTGTACTAGCCTAGAATGTGTGTTGGTTAGTTATCACATGAGCAGGTACCATGTTCAAAGTAAAAGGTCAAAGAAGGTTTGAACAAGAATGTTTCTAACCCTGGGTGTTGTAATAGCCTAGAATGTGTGTTGGTTAGTTATCACAAGAGCAGGTACCATGTTCAAAGTAAAAGGTCAAAGAAGGTTTGAACAAGAATGTCTCTAACCCTGGGTGTTGTACTAGCCTAGAATTATTGTTGGTTAGTTATCACAAGAGCAGGTACCATGTTCAAAGTAAAAGGTCAAAGAAGGTTTGAACAAGAATGTTTCTAACCCTGGGTGTTGTAATAGCCTAGAATGTGTGTTGGTTAGTTATAACAAGAGCAGGTACCATGTCAAAAATAAAAGGTCAAAGAAGACAAGAATGTTTCTAACCCTGGGTGTTGTACTAGCCTAGAATGTGTGTTGGTTAGTTATCACAAGAGCAGGTACCATGTCAAAAATAAAAGGTCAAAGAAGACAAGAATGTTTCTAACCCTGGGTGTTGTACTAGCCTAGAATGTGTGTTGGTTAGTTATCACAAGAGCAGGTACCATGTCAAAAATAAAAGGTCAAAGAAGACAAGAATGTTTCTAACCCTGGGTGTTGTACTAGCCTAGAATGTGTGTTGGTTAGTTATCACAAGAGCAGGTACCATGTCAAAAATAAAAGGTCAAAGAAGACAAGAATGTTTCTAACCCTGGGTGTTGTACTAGCCTAGAATGTGTGTTGGTTAGTTATCACAAGAGCAGGTACCATGTCAAAATAAAAGGTCAAAGAAGACAAGAATGTTTCTAACCCTGGGTGTTGTACTAGCCTAGAATGTGTGTTGGTTAGTTATCACAAGAGCAGGTACCATGTCAAAAATAAAAGGTCAAAGAAGACAAGAATGTTTCTAACCCTGGGTGTTGTACTAGCCTAGAATGTGTGTTGGTTAGTTATCACAAGAGCAGGTACCATGTCAAAAATAAAAGGTCAAAGAAGACAAGAATGTTTCTAACCCTGGGTGTTGTACTAGCCTAGAATGTGTGTTGGTTAGTTATCACAAGAGCAGGTACCATGTCAAAAATAAAAGGTCAAAGAAGACAAGAATGTTTCTAACCCTGGGTGTTGTACTAGCCTAGAATGTGTGTTGGTTAGTTATCACAAGAGCAGGTACTATGTTCAAAGTAAAAGGTCAAAGAAGGTTTGAACAAGAATGTTTCTAACCCTGGGTGTTGTACTAGCCTAGAATGTGTGTTGGTTAGTTATCACAAGAGCAGGTACTATGTTCAAAGTAAAAGGTCAAAGAAGGTTTGAACAAGAATGTTTCTAACCCTGGGTGTTGTACTAGCCTAGAATGTGTGTTGGTTAGTTATCACAAGAGCAGGTACCATGTTCAATATTAAAAGGTCAAAGAAGACAAGAATGTTTCTAACCCTGGGTGTTGTACTAGCCTAGAATGTGTGTTGGTTAGTTATCACAAGAGCAGGTACCATGTTCAATATTAAAAGGTCAAAGAAAACAAGAATGTTTCTAACCCTGGGTGTTGTACTAGCCTAGAATGTGTGTTGGTTAGTTATCACAAGAGCAGGTACCATGTTCAATATTAAAAGGTCAAAGAAGACAAGAATGTTTCTAACCCTGGGTGTTGTACTAGCCTAGAATGTGTGTTGGTTAGTTATAACAAGAGCAGGTACCATGTTCAATATTAAAAGGTCAAAGAAGACAAGAATGTTTCTAACCCTGGGTGTTGTACTAGCCTAGAATGTGTGTTGGTTAGTTATCACAAGAGCAGGTACCATGTCAAAAATAAAAGGTCAAAGAAGACAAGAATGTTTCTAACCCTGGGTGTTGTACTAGCCTAGAATGTGTGTTGGTTAGTTATCACAAGAGCAGGTACCATGTCAAAAATAAAAGGTCAAAGAAGACAAGAATGTTTCTAACCCTGGGTGTTGTAATAGCCTAGAATGTGTGTTGGTTAGTTATCACAAGAGCAGGTACCATGTCAAAAATAAAAGGTCAAAGAAGACAAGAATGTTTCTAACCCTGGGTGTTGTACTAGCCTAGAATGTGTGTTGGTTAGTTATCACAAGAGCAGGTACCATGTTCAATATTAAAAGGTCAAAGAAGACAAGAATGTTTGTAACCCTGGGTGTTGTAATAGCCTAGAATGTGTGTTGGTTAGTTATCACAAGAGCAGGTACCATGTCAAAAATAAAAGGTCAAAGAAGACAAGAATGTTTCTAACCCTGGGTGTTGTACTAGCCTAGAATGTGTGTTGGTTAGTTATCACAAGAGCAGGTACCATGTCAAAAATAAAAGGTCAAAGAAGACAAAAATGTTTCTAACCCTGGGTGTTGTAATAGCCTAGAATGTGTGTTGGTTAGTTATCACAAGAGCAGGTACCATGTCAAAAATAAAAGGTCAAAGAAGACAAGAATGTTTCTAACCCTGGGTGTTGTAATAGCCTAGAATGTGTGTTGGTTAGTTATCACAAGAGCAGGTACCATGTCAAAAATAAAAGGTCAAAGAAGACAAGAATGTTTCTAACCCTGGGTGTTGTACTAGCCTAGAATGTGTGTTGGTTAGTTATAACAAGAGCAGGTACCATGTTCAAAATAAAAGGTCAAAGAAGACAAGAATGTTTCTAACCCTGGGTGTTGTACTAGCCTAGAATGTGTGTTGGTTAGTTATAACAAGAGCAGGTACCATGTTCAAAATAAAAGGTCAAAGAAGACAAGAATGTTTCTAACCCTGGGTGTTGTAATAGCCTAGAATGTGTGTTGGTTAGTTATAACAAGAGCAGGTACCATGTTCAAAATAAAAGGTCAAAGAAGACAAGAATGTTTCTAACCCTGGGTGTTGTACTAGCCTAGAATGTGTGTTGGTTAGTTATAACAAGAGCAGGTACCATGTTCAAAATAAAAGGTCAAAGAAGACAAGAATGTTTCTAACCCTGGGTGTTGTACTAGCCTAGAATGTGTGTTGGTTAGTTATAACAAGAGCAGGTACCATGTTCAAAATAAAAGGTCAAAGAAGACAAGAATGTTTCTAACCCTGGGTGTTGTACTAGCCTAGAATGTGTGTTGGTTAGTTATAACAAGAGCAGGTACCATGTTCAAAATAAAAGGTCAAAGAAGACAAGAATGTTTCTAACCCTGGGTGTTGTACTAGCCTAGAATGTGTGTTGGTTAGTTATCACAAGAGCAGGTACCATGTTCAAAATAAAAGGTCAAAGAAGACAAGAATGTTTCTAACCCTGGGTGTTGTACTAGCCTAGAATGTGTGTTGGTTAGTTATCACAAGAGCAGGTACCATGTTCAAAATAAAAGGTCAAAGAAGACAAGAATGTTTCTAACCCTGGGTGTTGTAATAGCCTAGAATGTGTGTTGGTTAGTTATCACAAGAGCAGGTACCATGTTCAAAATAAAAGGTCAAAGAAGACAAGAATGTTTCTAACCCTGGGTGTTGTACTAGCCTAGAATGTGTGTTGGTTAGTTATCACAAGAGCAGGTACCATGTTCAAAATAAAAGGTCAAAGAAGACAAGAATGTTTCTAACCCTGGGTGTTGTACTAGCCTAGAATGTGTGTTGGTTAGTTATCACAAGAGCAGGTACCATGTTAAAAGGTCAAAGAAGACAAGAATGTTTCTAACCCTGGGTGTTGTACTAGCCTAGAATGTGTGTTGGTTAGTTATCACAAGAGCAGGTACCATGTTAAAAGGTCAAAGAAGACAAGAATGTTTCTAACCCTGGGTGTTGTAATAGCCTAGAATGTGTGTTGGTTAGTTATCACAAGAGCAGGTACCATGTTCAAAATAAAAGGTCAAAGAAGACAAGAATGTTTCTAACCCTGGGTGTTGTACTAGCCTAGAATGTGTGTTGGTTAGTTATCACAAGAGCAGGTACCATGTTAAAAGGTCAAAGAAGACAAGAATGTTTCTAACCCTGGGTGTTGTACTAGCCTAGAATGTGTGTTGGTTAGTTATCACAAGAGCAGGTACCATGTCAAAAATAAAAGGTCAAAGAAGACAAGAATGTTTCTAACCCTGGGTGTTGTCTGGTGACAGGGTTAGCAGCAGCCGGGTGACCCTACCAGCTCCTCTTGCAATGTCTTTCATGATTATGAAGAAGAAGAAATACAAGTTCCAAGTGGATTTTCTCCTGGAGTCCCTCACTTCTGTGCCCTTTGTCAATGGAATCCTCTTTGCCAAGATCCGACTCAATGACAGGAAGTTCAGTGATACCTCCCAGAGGTGAGTCACTCCACTTTCCACAAACTGGAGTACAACACACTGCTATATACTTGAGATAACAAATTGAAAATCCTTACTGCAATTATATAAGGCACAATTTGGATTATCTATATATATATAAAATTGAATGTCTGTCTGTCTGTACTCTATAGATTCAAAAACCATACATCCAATTGCCGTGAAATTTTGGGATATTATTAGGTATATCCCTGGGAAGGTTTTTGAAAAATAATTTCTTGAATATCCTTAGAGTTATTTGCAGATTTGTAGATTTAACTCGAAAGCAGCTCCCCCATTGCGACGATGATAACAAGTTATATTATCACTAAGTTTATTATCTTAAAGATTATTTATCAAAAGTAAGATTTTCTACCTATTAATTGCGCACAAGTCAAAGTTAGTTTTATCATTTATCTACAACATATATATTGGGAGAATAGATAAAATGATGATTTTGTAATGTAGAAAATTGGGAAAGACAAAATTCAGGATGACACGGCAATTTATTTGAGACAAGAATAATGATACAATTCCAAGGCAAAGATACTATTCCTTTAACTTCCAATTACCGAGGGAACCAATTAATATTGATTTTATTCAACTTATCGAGTATTTTTCAAGGGACTGGGAAAAAATGTTCACTAGATAAAACGATGATTTTGTAATGTAGAAAATTAGGAAAGACAAAATTCAGGATGACACGGCACACAGGGACCGGGAAAAAATGTTCACTTTATCGAGAGATTCAAATTTACGATTTTCAAATTATCAAAATATATCTATTATTTTTTTTTTAAGTTTATAGAGAATTGTTTTAACAAATGTTCGTTAGACAAACCTTTACTCGGGTAAAACCCGGGCGAAGCCGGGTACATCTGCTAGTAGATTATAAACACAAGGTAATAAGACCAAATCCAAATAAATAGTGTGTGGCGTTTCTGTAACAGTGTTGTTACCATCTTCAGACAAAAGTACTGAATGTATTACATTCTATACATTCAGTACTTTTGTTGGAAGATTTTAACAACACTGTTACAAAAACGTCACGCACTATTTAACTATTTATTTATTTGGATTTGGTCTTATTACCTTGTTCTTACTGTTGTAATTACAAATATTGGGAGGGGGTTTGGCTCATCAGTTTTGTCCATGAGTATATGGATTTCCTTGTTTAATTTACCTCCAATTACAATCAATCAAAGAAGACAATTCTTGTACCCAAAGGACTCCCATGTCAGTTTTTCAAAAAAAGGTGGGGTGTCACCAAATATAAACCCTAAACACTGATCCTTGAATCTGTAAAAATGATGCTGGGAAAAATTATGTAATTATTCAGAAAATATAAAATATTTTATTTTTCTCTCAATTATACACGTGCCTAGTAAGAACTAATGACAAAATTCTAGAACTAATGCCAAAAGCGCCATCTTTTTATATAATGTGTATTATCGACAAAATTATCTACTTCTGAAGTTTTAAATTATTGCATCAACCAAGGTTTTATTATTTTATTCCTTTTCCAACATTTCATTGACTTTGTCACCTTTATTAAGGGAATTATTATTTATTTTTTTTGCTTATCCCTAGTACACGTGGTACGGGCCATGATAATCATGGTGGGTAGTTAGCGGCTGCTTTTTACTGTAAGCGCACCACATGTCTACACATTGTGAAAGCAGTTCGACTTTGCACTTACAAATGTGCCAGATCCCCGTTTGGTTACTTGCACTCGCTGGTGGGGTTGGACTTTTTCAAGAATCGGGGGCCATTGGAGCATTTTTTTTTAACAGAAAAAAGTGTCCAATGCGGGAATCGAACCCAGGTCGTAGTGGAATTGTGGCAACAAAGAGATTGTCATTGGGAAAGACATCTTGATTGTAATTTATCACTTCAGAATTAGATATTTTTGTTGACACACACAGCTTGCACCATGCTGATTGAGGGCCAACAGCCTGAAACACATTGTAAAGTCACATAACACAACAAACAATTGGGAGGCACTCCCTAAGTTTCTCCAATGAGAACTGTGGAATCAAAATTTCCCAGTAGGAGGCCCCCTGGTCTATATTTCCTAATAGGATGATACTCACTTTTCAGGGACCTGTCCATATTGAATACATTCTAGACTCCAGGTCGATTCTTAATTCACACACAACACACTCAACACACACTATTTTCTTCTACTAAATAACTCTTGTTGAGTGTAAAATTGACAAGATGTCAATAAAATTATTTTAATTGTCAAAAAAAAAATTGTTACTCAACACACATGCAACACACATACAACACATATACAACACACATACAACACACTCAACACACATACAACACACTCAACACACATATAACACACTCAACACACATACAACACACTCAACACACATACAACACATACAACACACTCAACACACATACAACACACTCAACACACACACACAACACACTCAACACACACACAAAATGATTAGTTGATATTTATTCCAAAAGAAACTAAGTCAATAACTATCAGTTTCATGATCAGTAGATGACCTTTTCTTTTAATTATCCACCTGATATCTCAGTACAATTCCACTTTTCAAACAATAGGATCATGGTACAGCCGTTTATAATTTCTACAGAGGACTTTCCAATCAGCAAATGATTTTCACACCTAATTCTGAAGCTGGCGAAAGAAAACTTGGAGACTACTGTCCTAAACACAGAGTGCCACCTCTAACCTGTTTTCTGGAAATAAGGAAGATTTGGCTGCCAACAAATAGCACCCCCCAACAATTATATATAATTTAAATATAACATTACATTTCTTTTGAACATTTGTTGGCAATCTTCAATTGAAGTCAACTAGGCATTGTGTATAATGATATTTTGGTAACAATGACAGTCTCTTTTAAAATATCATTTTTTTAACTTCATATTTTAAAAATATTTGAACCTTTTTAAGAATTATTTTCATTGTTTAGTGTCTCTCCTGGCCCCCTAAGAAAGAAGAACAAAGACCCATTATTACAGACAAAATTTGTGAGGCATTTCTAGAGTATAGTTTAAACCTTTCAGGAATCTTTTTTAAATGAATGTCTTCTGCCAAGTTTGCTTGAGCTCCAAGGAGAGTTGCCAAAGAGATCTTGGATGATGACACAATCCTGTCTCAATTTACTTTTTATATAAGATTTCAAACACAAGGTAATAAGATCAAATAAATACTGTGTAACATTTTGATTACAAGACTGTTACAGTCACACACTATTTATTTATTTGGATTTGGTCTTATTACCTCCTTCTTGAGTTTCTAATCTATAATATGAATTGTATCTTATTGCATTTCAATTGAGAGATAGAGAGATATATATAACCTCTTATATGAAAAGGCACAATTTGGATTATAGATTATAAACACAAAGTAATAAGACCAAATCCAAATAAATTGTGTGGGACATTTCGGTAACAGCATTGTTACCATTACCATTTTTTTCTGAAGATGGTAACAATGCTGTTACCGAAACGTCACCCACTATTTATTTATTTGGATTTGGTCTTTGTGTTTTTAACCTTTTACTCTTTTCATTGTTATGGTGTTCCTCCCTTTGAGCTAAAGAAGGCCCAACAAACACCCATTATTATCAGACTCCAAACAAATATGTAGCATAAAGTGTTATATAAAACTAACTTTTTGGTTTATCTCACAATTACCAGATTTCCAACCTGACACACAACAAGATGGAATCCAAATCAGTAAATTAACATTTCGGTAACCGCATTATTATCATCTTCCTGTCTTCATATCCACTCATGGACAGACACTTAAGGAAGTTGTAGCTTTTGTTGTTGTTGTTTCTTATCCCCTTTTGTAAAGATTACACAAATTCCATGAGTTCATGCTCTTCGAGCTGTTTATTGATAAGCAGCGGCCTCTCCCAAAGGTCTTTTTGTATCTTTTAGCATATATATCAAGATTCAGACAATAACTCTGAAAGATATTTGATACACAGTGACCTTTATTGAAGACACACGAAATAACAAGTGTGAACAAAATTACCTGTCTCCTTACAAAAAAAAATAGACAACCAGAAACATCAAAGACTTTCCACTTCCTTAAGTTTTGTCTGTGAGTGTATATATATTGTAATGTAGTTTCAATACTTTTGTATGAAGATAGTAACTGTATAATGTCACAATCAGTTTATAGATTTATATTTAGAAATGTTACCTTATGTTTCTTATTTCCAACAATTCTGAAGCATTTCCAGATTATAGGTTTAAAATCTTATAGAAATGCCCTGATTTTTAAAAATTACTTTCACCAAGTTTGATTACAAGAGATTGATAAGGCACAATTTGGATTATAGATTATAAACACAAGGTAATAAGACCAAATCCAAATAAATAAATAGTGTGTGACGTTTCGGTAACAGCGTTGTTACCATAATGTCACACACTATTTATTTATTTGGATTTGGTCTTATTACCTTGTGTTTGCTTACAAGAGTTACCAAAGAGATCTCACATGGCTACTCAACAAGCAAACCTCTATTTTTAAGCTTGAAACAGAAAGAAAGCCCACAAGTTGTCCTAAGGGGAAACCAACATGTTTCTATAAAAGAAGTGGCCTGTGGCTAGAGGAAATGGCTCCTCACCTGATAAAGCTAACCTACTTTCACCATCCTTTTTACCTTTTGTTTTCCTTAAGAGTTGCCTAAATAGCCACCCCATCCTGATAATCCCTCCATCATAAATATCTTTCACTATACAGTAGAACCTCACTTTAGTGGACACATCTCCACAAAGGACAGTTTTGATTTGCAAAATTACCATTTTTTACAATTTAGCAACTCTCGGGTAAAAGAATACCTCTCCCTAAAGGACACTTTGGCTCTCTAATTAGGTGTCCTTTACAGGGAGGTGGTTATACTGTATTATGTATCTTCACTATATTACATAAACACTCATGGACAAAACTTAAAGAAGTTGTACCTTTTAGCATGTATATCGGGATTCAGACAATAACTCTGAAAGATATTACAGTGACCTTTATTGGTGACACACGAGATAACCAAGTGTGAACAAGATTGCCTCTTTCTCCTTCAAAAAAAAAAAAAAAGACAACCGGTGATTTTAAAGACTTTAAATTTCCTCAAGTTTGGTCTATGAATGTATATCAAATTTTATATACACTAGGACTTCCATGAGATAATACTCTTGTTAGAGGACACTTTTCTACAAAGGACAGTTTTTCACCACCAAAATAATCATTTTTTGCTATTTTACCAACTCTCCAGTAAGAGGACATCTCTCTCTAAAGGACATTTTAGCTCTGCAACTATGTGTTGTTCTTTATAGAGAGGTAGTTCAACTGTATCATTCATTCTCTCTGAATGATGGATCCAGTAGAGAAGACCCAGGCTCCTAATGATTATAGAGGAACCTTGTTATAACAGCAACCTGGTTATATCATCATAATTCTAAAGTCCCAAGTTTTTTAATCCATATTGTTTTCACCATGGTAATATACTAACATGAGGGATGTTGTTATAGCAAGGTTTGGTTATATAGTAAAACCTCCATGAGAGGACACTCACCCTAGAGGACACCTCTCTACAAAGGACAGTTTTCATTTGCAAAATTACCATTTTTACTATTTAATAACTCTCCGGTAAGGGGACACCTCTCCCTAAAGGACACTTTGGCTCTGCAATTAGGTGTCCTTTACAGAGAGGTTCACCTGTATATACAGGGTGATCCAAAAGTCCCGCACAACTTTAAAAATGAATAACTCCGCGAATATTTGCGCTAGAGAAATGCGGTAAACACCATTGTGTTCAGGATGCAATGGGATTTTTTATGGCAAATAATGAAAAATTCGAAATTGATTTTAGTTACAACTTTATTCGCCAGATGGCGCTCTACCAGAATCAGAGATTCAGCGGCCAAATTGTTTGATAAATTGAAAATTATAACTGAACGACACGTATTTTTCCTTTTTGAATACCAGGAAAGAACCCTAATAATATCAAATGATAAATTAATAAAACACCATTTCGCCAAAAGTTATAAGAATTGGTTGACGATTTTTAAATACAATCTGAGATATGTAAAATAGGTATATGCAAATTAAAACATGTAGCAAAAATATATTTATATTTTAGATGGAGTTTTGTGAAATAAATTGAATGTTTGAAAATATCTACTGATATCAATACACGATTTTTGAAATGTTAATATAGTACCAAAAATTATGATGGCACTACTAATAGGATTTCGTGCTATAAGGAATGTATAGTTTCTTGACTAATTGTGGGAACTTGACTATTTAACTGGATATTTGTCATGATCCAAAAATGAAATTTAGAGGGGAGTGACAAAATATATTTGTCGTACTTTATTCCAAATATCCTATGGGTTTGTCAAATGTTATCATTGTTTATTATACTGTACATAATTTTGAAAATGTATCCCCTAAAAAAATCATTTTAAATCGACCTTTTGCGTTGAAAAACGAGGTTTTTGCGCAAAATTTCTAATAAATTATTAATAACATAATATTAAATGTGGGCAAATGACAAACAAAAAAATTACCGTTTACAGGAAAAAAAAGAGTCAAGATGTGAGGACAGCATTTATTATTTCCATAACCCAAAACAAAGAGCTGCAAAATATAACACATCAGGTAACTGCCTTCTCTCTTGTATTAGGTCACAATCCTTGCTCAATGTGGCGCCCTTCATTCTCAAACACCGCCTGCAGACGATAGATGACAGAATGGTCACAATTAAATAGTTGAAATTTATAAAACGTGCCATCTGATAGAAGCCTTCAACATGGCCAATGTGGTAGGCCGGCATCGAATAAAACGCGACTTAATGTACCCCCATAACCGAAATTGTAAGGCGTCAAGTCTGGTGATATTGGGGGCCACTGGTATATAAAGTGGCGACTTATCAACGAATTCCACCGAACGTTTCCTTCGGCAATTGTTTGGCACCGCGGGAGATATGAGGAGGTCCTCCATCTTGCAAGAATGTTATTTCGCTTAGTACTTGTCTGTCCTGCAATATGGGAATAACCTTTTCTCTCAAAAGTTGAACATAACGTTCACCAATTACAAAAACGGTTTTAAAAGTTCTTCCATTGATTTTTCAAAGAAAAATGGCCTAATAATAAAAGAAGAAGTGAACCCACACAAAACTGTAACTCTGTGCTGATGAAGTGGTATTTATGTAAAAATCCTAGGGTTTTCTGTTGCCAAAATGAGGCAGTTTTGAATGTTAAATTCTCCCTTTAGATAAAAGTGAGCATCATCTGTTCTTAGAACATTTGACAGCCAGTTTTCATCAATATCAATTTGCCGGAAAACCCATGCAGCGAATTCTTGACGCTTCTCAAAATCGCTGACTTTCAACTCGTGGAAACTTTGAATTTTGTTAGGATATTTTTATAGAAATATTCTAAATGTGTGTTCTCTCCAAACTGTTTCTTACGAAATCCCCGTTTGTCGAGAAACATGTCTAGCACTTACTTCTCCATTGGTGAATAACGTTTCATTAGCTTCAGCATTCTGCAAAACCGTAACAGCCACTGACTTGCATGTCGATGGTCTTCCACTCCGAGGTTTTGCTTCCAGATATCTAGTTTCCTCAAAACTTTTAATCAATCGCTTTAGAGAGTAGCAACTCATTGGTCCTTTACCGCTTCGAATATCTTTAAAGGAACGAAACGCTCGTAAAGATTCAGTGGCAGATTCTGAATCACAATTAAAACAATTTATCCTGTAGTGACGGGATTCCAGGGGAAAGGGGAGAAGTTCGACCACACCTCCTTGCGGTCCCCCCTGGACCCTTGGAATATTTGACCAAATTCTGGTTCGTTTCCAAGATGACTAACGTTGCAACGGCACCCATTTTCAAATGAAGAGCAAAACTGATATCTCCAGTAATGCTACCGCGTCCGGGGTAACCGCCGCATCAGGAGTTGCAGATCGAGCTCATGATGAGAAATCTACTACGAGGACACAATTCAATCTACTACAACTCAATATAAATGGTACCCAGAAGAAAATAAAGAGCTGACTTGTCTTCTCTGTGACAACAATGTACATATTAATTGTCTTCAGGAGACAAAATTGAATCAGAATCTAAGATTCAATATCAAAGATTATACAAAACTACGAATAGACAGACCGGGAAAATTCGGAGGAGGACTTGCCGTTTTGATTAAAACTCTAGAAATCAAATTTGAGGAAATCGCCTATAATCAGAGTAAGCCTAGAGAATGCACGACAGAAGCTCAGGCAATAGAAATCTATCTTACAGATAAAACAATTCCAATCATAAATGTTTATCACCACGATAATACTAGCATCAATACAGGCCTGATAGAGACATTAAGTGAAGCGTCTTCGGATATCGCAATCATACTTGGTGATTTTAACGCCGAAAGACCAACTTGGGGATCACCTGTCCAGGATAACAAAGGTCAGCAGGTTGAGGACATGCTAACCGACCTCGACCTTACGCCGTTAAATAACGAAAAGAACACCTATATATCCAAGGCCACAGGCACAGAATCCGCAATAGACATCACAGCGATACATTTAAACATCGCACCCACAACACAATAGAAAATTCTGAAAAATGCAATCAGTGACCACAGACCAATTTTAACAACCCTAAAATTCAAAATTGAGAATTTTCAACAGAATGAAAGAACACTGGAAAAAAAATACAGAAAAGCTTGAAGAACTGTGCAACGAAGAATTAAATCACAGAACGATTGACAAAAACTTTAAAAAATTCTCTTTGAACATATCCAAAGCTGCAAAAGTATCGATACCTAGAGGTAGACGTAAAGACCTGAGAATACTTTACTGGAAGGACCACAATATCGAGGCAATGATTGCAGAGAGAGAGACAATAAAAATGAACTTCTTAAAACAAATAAAACAAGAAATCATAAAGGAACTCATTGAAATTAGTCACAAAATAGAACAAAAAATTTGGATATTCAAACAAGAAAAATGGGCAGAATTCTGCGAAGAAAATGGATCCAAAAAAGGAAAGCCATCACTGGAATATAATTAGTGTTATAAAACTCAAAACCAACACTAATCCTCCAATACTCTAACCGATATGAACAGCGAAAACGAACAAACAGATGGCTGACATAATTTCTGAATATCTTTCAAGCACTTCCAGACTCAGCTATACGAATGAAGGCAGGACTCTAAAAAAATAATATAAACAAGTTAGTTAAACAAGCAAGAAATTACCATCAACAAGATATTTACTCGAGAGACTTCACACTGAATGAGCTAAACTCATCAATAGGAAAGTTAAATCCAAGATGTCACCTGGAGATGCTCTAATCTTTGGTCAAATTATTAAACACTTTGGAGACGAAGCTAAAAAATCAACTCCTACGAATACTGAACCTTTCATGGCAAACTGGTAAACTACCAAAGAATTGTAAGATATCAATTATAGTGCCAATACTGAAACCAAACAAAGATGCTAAGGAATGCAAGAACTATCGGCCAATTGCTCTTACCAGCATACTTTGTAAAATAACAGAATGAATTATCCACTCTAGGCTCATTGTCTGGCTCACTAACAATAATAAAATAAACTTCTACCAAACTGCCTAAAGATCCAGACACTGTACAACTGATAAACTGTTCTACTTCTGTCAATCAATAATATATTTCTAGGAAAAACCGCTAAAGAAGACAACGGCCGTATTCCTGGATATGACTTCAGCTTTTGTTCGAGTTTAGAAATTATTTGAAAGGCTGAACAACATCGGAGTAAGAGGAAAAACCTTAATCTGGATTGCAGACTTCTTAAGGGGAAGAAGGATAAAGGTTCGGGTCAATGGAACATTTTCCAAGGACAGAAGAACATGGGCTGGTGTACCTCAGGGATCTGTGCCTAGTCCTCTACTCTTCTCGCTATATATTAACTGTTGATTATGTAAATAGATGAATATTATTTGTATTATTTAAAGCCTCATTATGTAAAAATATATGTATATATAAATTGGACATTTGTTGTTGGCCATGGTCAAGTTTGAGCTCTTGTACGTCTAATTACGACACAACAAAAGTTGCGACGAGGATGCGCGATCTACAGAGCCAGTAAAAAGCTGAGGAAAACGGCGTCTATGCTAGTATAACAACTTTTAAACAAATCTGACTCTCGGATTATGGAGAGGAAAAATAAGAAAATGGGTTAAGATTACATCTTTTAAACTATCTGAATCAAGAAAACAAAGGAGTAGAAAAGATCAGCATGACAAGTTCAAAGTTAATAGTACCTTTTAAATGCTATAGCCCAGTGGAGGACACTTCGATCTTTTTGTACAAAAATTTGAGGCTTTCTTTTTGGCATCTGAAGGAGGAGATTAAAGTGCTGATTTTTACCTCGCTACCAGATTCTGAAACTTTGAAGCAGGGAAACGACATTTTCTTCCTGGTCTAATGAAAGATCAACCCTATGATACTATCATTCAAAAAATTAAGCTGCATTTGGATCCAAAGAAGAAAGTGATACCACAACGATGCAGATTTTTAAAGATAATTCAACAGGAAGGAGAATCAATTTCGGAATATCTTAGAGAATTGAAACATTTGGCAATAAATTGTAATTTCGTCGATATGTTGGGAACCATGATGCGAGACCGTTTTGTGGCTGGAATCAAGTCGGAAATCCTGCAAAAGAAGCTACTACAAGAGGACGACGATGTCACCCTGGATAAAGTTTTTGCAGTGGCGATCTCGTTCGAATTGGCGGAGATAAATACAAGAGAATTACAAGATAAATTAGTGGCCAAGATATCCCCTGTGAATTGAAAGGATAAAAAGGGTGAGTACAAAAATAGTACGGCGCAGTATAGGCCTTTCAGGCAAAGTGGCAAAGGCAAAATAGTGTGTTATAGATGTGGTGAAAGACATTCACACGTGGCATCTGTTTTACCTCATAGAACAAAGACTTGTTTTAAAATGTAATAAACTGGGTCATTTAAGTAGGGTCTGCAAAGCTAGTAAAAGAATTTGGGGATGTAAATTTGTACAAGAGGACTATATTTTCTGTACAGGGCGAAACTGATGCCACAATAAATTTAACAGTCGATGATTATTCTTTGTGCTTTACAATAGATACAGGAAGTCCAGTTACGTTAATACCTAAAGATATTTATAAGAATTATTGGCAAGGTAAAAGATTATTTCCAACAAATTTAAGATTAAAATCCTTTTGTGGTAAATCAATAGAGATTATAGATCAAAGAAATGTTTTGTAAAAGAAGCCAACCAATATTTACGATTAATAGTTGTAAATGAAAAAATCCAGGTAATTTTATTAGGAAGAGAATGGCTTAAACTGTTGAAACTTGATTATTATATATTGTTTAGCATTAAAATTTAAATAATGAATATAATAGAAATATATTTAAATATATAAAAATTTGATGGATAGGTATGCAGATTTGTTTAACAAAGATTTGGGCTGTCTAAAGGACGTTAGAATAAAGTTTAATTTAAAAAAGGATGTGACTCCTGTGTTTTGTAAGGCCAGAAGTTTACCTTTCTCTCCAAAAAACAAAGTAGAGAATTAAATTGATCGTTTAGTGAATTCTTGTATTTTATAACCTATAGTTCATGCATATTGGACCGCTCCAATAGTACCGGCATCAAAAAAGGATGGTAGTGTAAGGATATGTGGTGATTTTAGATGTACAGCTAATAAAGCAATAGAATTAGATAGGTATCCCATTCCATCGATCGATGAGGTCTTTTGAAAATTATCTACAAGCACCGTACTTTCGACTCTAGACCTATCACAGGCTTACTTACAAGTAATGTTAGCGGAAGAAGTCAAAGCTGTTGTTGATATAAACACAACAAAGAGGTTGTTTTCTTATAAAAGACTACCATATGACGTAGCGGTAGCACCAAATAAATTTCAGAGGATTATGGAAGGCCTATTTTCTGATTTGCCAGGTGTGGCCTGCTACATAGATGATATTTTGGTTGCAGGAAAATACTTTGAAGATTATGAACAAAAGTTGGATCTAGTGTTTAGATGATTGCTAGAAAAAAGGTTTAAAGTTAAACAGATATAAATGTAAATTTAAAAAGAAATCGGTGGAATTTTTAGGGTTTAAAATGGATAAATATGGACTGCATCCATTAGAAAATAAAATTAAAGCAGTGATAGAGGCGCCTGAACCTAAAGAGTGTTTCGCAATTGAGATCTTTCATAGGACTCTTAATTTATAATTATAGATTCCTAAAGAATATAGCAAACATTTTAGCGCTATTCTATCAACTTTTGAATAAAAATTGTAGATGGAATTGGACGAAAAATATCGAATATTATTTTTAAAATGTGAATCATTATTAATGGACTATGGACTAGGCGTAATTCTGAGTCATAGAAATGATAGAAAGGAAGAATGCCCTATAGCTTTTGCTTCTAGAACATTAACTGAAGCGGAAAAACGGTACTCTCAACTAGAAAAGGAAGCGTTGAGCATAACTTATGGCGATGAGAAATCAAGACAATACTTACTGGGACGAAAATTCGTATTAGTCACAGACAACCGACCCTTAAATTATATATTTTCACCTCAGAAACCAATTCCCATATGTGCAGCATCCAGAATTAAAAGATGGTCCTTAAAATTAGCTGCATTTAATTATACTGAGGAGTTTCGAAAAGGTAGTGATAATTCCAATGTTGACGCATTGTCACATCTTCCTTTAGAATCGAGTGTCAGGGAGTTTCTTGATGAAGACCAGGTTCTTCTTCTCAGGAAGTTGAATGAGGTACCGTTCTCTTTTAGGGAGGAGGCATATGAGACGTCCCGAGATAAAATACTGTCTATAGTATTAACGAATGTTAGAGAAGGCAACTGTGTGTGGAAATTCACAAGGGTACTGAGGGAAAACCCACTAGCTCCTTATTATAAAATCAATGAGGAATTAAGTTTGGAGTTTGATTGTTTTCAATGGCGTGAAAGAGTGGTAATTCCCCAAAAATTAAGATCTTTAATTTTAAATGACTTGCATGAAATACACATGGGGATTGTTAAAATGAAGATGATTGCCAGACGGTATTTTCTGGTGGCCAGTAACATAGACAGTAACATCAAGGAGTTAACTAGAGAATGTAGAGTATGCCAAAAATCGGCATGCATGCCCCCGGCTACCATCTCGGAATGGACTTGGCCCGAAAAACCGTGGCATCGACTTCATCTTGATCTAAGCGGGTCCGTTCATGGGAAGAATGTTTTGGTTCTCGTGGACGCATACTCAAAGTGGATAGAAATTTTTATCATCAAAGATATTACCAGAAAAACGATTATAAGTCATCTTAGAGAAATTCTCGCCAGAATTGGATTGCCCTAATATTTTGTTACAGATAACGGAAGACAGTTTGTCTCCGGTGAATTCGAGCAATTTACCAAAATGAATGGTATACGGCACACTAAGACCAGTCCGTATAATCCTAGTACAAATGGTTTAGCTGAGAGATATGTAAGAGAGTTTAAAAACCTTTTGAGAAAGAATAATGGGAAGAATGATTTAGAGACGGATCTACAAAGTTTCCTATTTGCTCATAGAGCATTCCCCCAAACTGTAATAAAGGAATTACCCGGCGGAACTGCTAATGAAGAGAAGTTTAAGATCAAGATTCTCGAATTTAATACCAAGATGAGAAATCCGCGAGAGGTATTTCATGAGGCCGTAAGAAGGCAGGAGCAGTTTTACTACAGGTTGCGAGGTTTATTTCCGCAACTATGCAACTGGACCTAAACGGTAAAAAGGTACCATTTTGGAATTATTGAGCTACCGTCACTACCTTATAAGTTGCGAGGGCGTCGTGTATAAGAGGCATATCAATCAATTGCGACCTGTGAGAAAGAAACAAGTGGAGACAAGAAATTTGATACTTCCTCAAACATCAGGAGAGAAGCCTGTAGGTGGAAGTCAGAAATAAAGTGAAGAGGAGGTTCCAGAGGTTACATCAGGAAACAAGGAGGAGACTTCTTCTGTGCACGTACCCTCTTGCACTCCTATACCAAGGCCTGTTGCTGTGCACGTGCCCTCTTGCACTCCTAAACCGGAGGCTGCCGCTGTGCAAGTGCCCGTCCGCAGTCCTAGACCTCAGAGAGCCAGGAAACCCATAGACCGACTGGAGTATTATTAAGGGGGGAGATGTGTTGTGTATGTAAATAGATGAATATTATTTGCATCCTTTAAAGTCTCATTATGTAAGAATATATGTGTATATAAATTGGACATTTTTGTTGGCAGAACGAAATGAATCTGAGGCTCTTTATTGGACACGACAAAAACAACAACGGCATTCCAGAGTAAAATAAATCATCAGAGATAGATAAATATTTTTCAAATGAATTAAAATAAATATAATCGATACTGAGAGAGAGTTGAATTTAAAAAAAAAAATAGAAAATTATTATTTTCGAAATATAAATATCTGAGAGGATTCCAGCAAAGCGCATCTAAAATTCAGTTTTTTTTTTTGTTACATGTTTTAATTTGCATATACCTATTTTACATATCTCAGATTGTATTTAAAAATCGTTAACCATTTTTTCTAACTTTTGGCGAAATGGTGTTTTATTAATTTATCATTTGATATTATTAGGGTTCTTTCCTGGTATTCAAAAAGTAAAAATACGTGTCGTTCAGTTATATTTTTCAATTTATCAAACAATTTGGCCGCTGAATCGCTGATTCTGGTAGGGCGCCATCTAGCGAATAAAGTTGTAACTAAAATTAATTTCGAATTTTTCATTATTTGCCATAAAAAATCCCATTGCATCCTGAACACAGTGGTGTTTACCGCATTGCTCTAGCGCAAATATTCGCGGAGTTATTAATTTTTAAAGTTGTGCGGGACTTTTGGATCACCCTGTATATCTCCTAATGTAATACTCTCACACTTTAAAAAAACAAGGTAATAAGACCAAATCCAAATAAATAAATAGTGTATGATGTTTTGGTAACAGCATTGTTACCACCTTCAGACACAGGTACTTAATGAGAAAATATATACCACAGCATGTTTTAAATATAGTTACTGTTTATCAAGTGTGTAAAAAAGATAGTAGATAAGAATAACAGTAACTATTTAAAGCATGAAAAAATAGTATAAATATGAAATTGTACTGGGATAAGGTGGATAAATTAAGAAAAAAGCATATTCTTATCGTGCAACTGAAACAGCAATCGCAAGCCATCAGCAACTTTCAGTTGCACAATAAGGAGATGCCTTTTTCTTTATTTAAAACATGCCATGAATTTTTTTCTCATTCAGTACTTTTGTCTGATAATGGGGTAACAAGACTGTTATTGAAATGTCACACACTATTAATTTATTTATTTGGATTTGGAGTTTTAAAACCTTGTTTTACTCTCACCACTGAAATAAACACATTTTTACACTAGAGACACATGTCATTAATATTCTCTCCGCTCTGGTGACAATAATGCTGCATTGTTTTCACAGTTGCCCAGGCTCACTTGAATAGGCGGCTTTCATGCACTTACTTTATTATTAGTGTTAATATGTCGAACTGTTGTTGTTATTACTTATTCCCTTGTGTAATGATTATACGAATTTCATAAGTTCATGCTCCTCGAGCTGTTTGATGATAAGCAGCGGCCTCTTCCAATGGTCAATTTGTCAAACTGTTGTTGTTGTTATTACTTATTCCCTTGTGCAATGATTACACAAATTCTTTAAGTCCATGCTCCTCGAGCTGTTTGATGATAAGCAGCAGCCTCTCCCAAAGGTCAATTTGTCAAACTGCTTACCACATGTATAGACATGTATAGATATGTTTTGTCTGAAGATGGTAACAACACTGTTATAGAAACACAACACTATTTATTTGGATTTGGCTCTTATTACCTTGTGTTTATGTAGATTGATAAAGAAAGTTGTAGAGAATAAAATGAATGGAATGGTTGTAAAGATAAGAAGGAACTGATGAACTAAGTGGGAGGGAGAAGCTATGAAAGAGATCAACATTAAGAACCATGGCACAGGAAACCAGAACCTCCTCAGGGTGGAGGAACTGAAGAAATATGTGGCCAAATTTCCATATTAGGACACAGTAAGGTACAATTTGGATTATAATCACAAGGTAATAAGACCAAATCCAAATAAATAGTGTATGATGTTTCTGTAACAGCTATGTTGATCGATGATGGTAACAACCCTGTTACCGAAATGTCACACACTATTTATTTATTTGGTCTTATTACCAATGTGTTTAAAATATTGATCTATTTATCTGATGCATGATCTCCTCATTATGTAATGGTATAAATTTGAATACATGTGAATTGTTTAATTTTCTTACACATCAATGCATGGGAATGCATTTGTGTGATGGGAGGATGCTCTATATATTCTTCTAGAGCTTGAGGTAAAACTTTAACTTAGAACTGGCTGTTGTTTTTGTCCTGTTGTGTTTGTGTTGTCCTATTCCCTTGTGCAAAGATTACGCAAATTCCATGAGTCCATGCTACTGTTTGATGATAAGCAGCGGCCCCCTCCCAAAGGTCCTGTTTAGTGCAAGCCAAAATGTGTTATTGAGCTGCAGGCATTGTTGTCCTGATTATATGGCATATCAATATAGTGTGTGTGATGTTTCAGTAACAGCGTTGTTACCATCTTCAGACAAAATTGCAGAATGAGAAAAAATATCACAGCCTGTTTTAAATAGTTAGTACTGTTATCAAATGTTTAAACAGTTAATATTATCAATCAGTAACTATTTAAAACAGGCTGTGATATTTTTTTTCTCGTTCAGCACTTTTGTCTGAAGATAGTAACAATGATGTTACCGAAACATCACACACTATTTATTTATTTGTGTTTTTGTTTGCCTTATGTTTCTAATCTATATTATCTATATCCACCACAATTTGTTATTAAAAATTAAGGACTCTTTAGAATTAAGTTACTAATCAAATTCGCTAATATAAAAAGAGGTATATTTTGTTAGGTCTCTGTTTATTTGTAATCTCTTATTAAGGCTGGCTTCCAACGTTGGTGCGGTGTCCAGGGTGGAGCTGGAGAACCACGGAGTGAAGTGGGGCGACCGTTTCTACTTCACCTTCAAGACAGTGGCCAACCTCTGCACTGGGGTCCTGGAGCCCTGCCCCTGCAGGATATCTATAAGGAAGGTAAATATAGAAGCTGTGGTTTTCACCTCTGTTTGTTTGAAATGATATACAGTATGAGAGGACACTCGCGCTAGAGGACACCTCTCTATTTAGGACAGTTTTCATCGCCAAAATGACCATTTTACTATTTAGCAACTCCGGTTAGAGGACACCTCTCCCTAAAGGACACTTTGGCACTTTGCATTTAGGTGTCCTTTACAGAGAGGTTCTACTGTAGTTCAATATTTTTGGATTATATAGATTAGAAACACAAGGTTTTTGAGTGTATTTATTTTACACTCATAGACAAAACTTAAGGAAGTTGTACCTTTTAGCATGTATATCGGGATTCAGATAATAACTCTGAAAGATATTTGATACACAGTGACCTTTATTGAAGACACACAAGATAACCAAGTGTGAACAAAATTGTCTCTGTCTTCTTTTAAAAAAAATTATCAGTGACATCAAAGACTTTCCACTTCCTAAGTTTTGTCCCTGAGAAGTATGTTGGTAGCGGTTTGTATCTTGTCGAGTGGAAAATTAGCATTGGTAGCATCGAAGTGAATCATTATATAGTAGAACAGTGATTCTCAACCACTGTGCCGCGGTAATTTTGTGTGCCGCGAAATTCTAAAAATGTGCCACCGAATTTTAGTCATATGATTATGTTCACGTTTGTATTGGTTTTTCTTTTTTTCTTTTTCATTTTTTTACTTTTTAAAATAACGAAATTAGCAAATTGAATGTTAGAGATGTATATTACTTATATTTTGCATAGAAATATTGATACATAATTTGAATTTTCTTGCATTCAAGTTAGCAAAAGTGTGCCGCGAAATTCTAAAATTGTGCCGCCAAATTTTCAAATCTTTAAAATAGTGCCGCAGCAAAAAAAAGGTTGAGAATCACTGTAGTAGAACCTCTCTGTAAAAAGGACAATATACATTTTCAGAGCTAAAGTGTCCATTATATGGAGAGGTGCCCTCTTACCAGAGAGTTGCTGAATAGTAAAAATGATAATTTTGTAGAGAGGTGCCCTCTTACCAGAGAGTTGCTGAATAGTAAAAATGATCATTTTGTAGAGAGGTGTCCTCTAGCGTGAGTGTCTTCTCGTGGAGATTCTCCTGTATTTGAATTGTGTCCTGCTGCTGCTCTGGGGTAGCTTGCAGAGTAAGTGGGATGAAGGCAGATGCAACCCTCACAGAAGACAAGTGCGTGGCGGCTCAGGTGGTTCATTGTTAGTTGCATAATGCCACCAGTGAGATACAAGGCCACTCTTGTGAAACGGCCTTCCAGGTGCAATCATCACATGGCCCAATATCTTCCCTTTGTCTCACTACTGAAACAAGACTTCCTTCCACCTGCTCAAGTCAGGAGAAATCTCTCCCCTTCCTTTCAGGATTTTTGGAGAGTCCAATCTTGTTACTTCACCCCATCTTATCCTTTTTTAAAAAATCTATCCCCCATTGTGTGTGTCATACAGTCATACTATCTTGAAAATATAGTCAAACTTCTTTAATTCAACACTCCATTGGATAAGAATTTTTAACGATTGAATCAAAATTGGCGTTGAATTATAGTCGGTTAAAATAAAGAAAATATGCTGATTGGAATTTGGAAAGGGTTGAATTAAAGTAGGTGTTGAATTATTAATGTAGATATTGAACTATAGTTGGTTCAATTAAAAATGGTTCTACTGTATGTAACTATTAACAATTAAAGCATTTCAATTCAATTTTGATATCTTCTTTGAAACATCTTTCCACATGCACCTTTTCGCCCCCCCCATGTGATTCCAGCTTGATATGTCGAGGTAACTACCTCGACATATCAAGCTGGAATTACATTTGTATACCTGTGTTGATGCAGGTCTTACCCAAAAAGCCAACTTTTTGTTCTATTTCCGTGTTAATTTTGGCAGCCAATACCTTTATTGTAAAAAATATCTAAAAGCTACACTATGGTATCAACTATGGAATCATAGTAGAACCCCTCTATGAGAGGACAACCCCTCTACAAAAAAGACAGTTTTCATCCACAAAATTACAATTTTTACTAATTAGAAACTCTCTGGTAAAAGGATACATCTCCCTTAAGGACACTCTGGCTCTCTGCAACTAAGTGTTTGTTCTTTACAGAGAGATTCTACAGTATGAAAAGGGAATTCTTCCTGGTAGAATGGCATTCCACCAAACATGCATAATCTTTTTTAGACCCTAACATGTGGATTAATAACAAATGAAAACATTTAAAAGGCGAATGTTTCTTTTTCCAAATAAATCAAACTCTTACTGCGATGAAAAAATATATTTAGTTTGCTTAAATACCATTTTTGAGATTCCACCCTTCAGTGTAGCATATATAATCAGAATGATCCAATACAGTATTAGAGCTCTAAAGAAGCTGTCTGGTAGATTAAAAAATTGGCGAAACCACTGGGAGGGTTCACCACTGATGAGCCAAGCACTCCCAATATATTTTTTCATCCAAGTAAGGACAGTAAAGTTTGATTTATTTGTGAAAGAAACACTCACATATTAATGTTTTCATTTATTATATATAGATGGCACGTTATTGCCTTGTATTAATGTGGATTAATGTTCACTGCTATGTGTGTGGGGAAGAGGCTAAGGAATGTGTCTATGAAGAGTAAGATAGCCTAGAGTTGACTTAAGATTAGTTCCTTGGGGCCAAGGAATTACCCTGAACTACTGATAAGCTAAGCCCAAGTAGGATTACCTAGAAATATGCTGATATTTCATTCTCTTCTTGAAATTTCTCTGACCTCGAGTCACGCACCTTGGCTTGATAAAGTACTGTTTTTTTCACAAGTCCTCTTAAGCATACTTTCTTAAAATACTGAAGGCAGCACTGATAACACAATCTAACCTCTTCATTTACCAACTTTGGTGTTGGATAATCTTGTTGAATTATTAGTAGAAAAAAAGTGAAAGTTTCCGATATACCATCAAAAAAAAAAAAACTTTAAATGCAATACACAAAGGGATCGAAATTTTTTTATTTGATTTATAAAGTCTGTATTGAACTCAATTTTCATTAAAACATTTACAGATAGTGGACTATTTATTTTTTAGAACAATTTATTGTCAACACACTTAAAGGTGTGTTGAATTGAAGTGTTGTATTATAAATAATAACTGGTTAATTGGGATTCAAAAATCAATGATTTCTAGTATTTGTGTTATAAATTATAGGTGGGATTGAATTATAAAGAGTTATATTGTGTATATACATTGGAACACACTGCATTGAAGTAAATGTGTTGAATTGAAGAAGTTGTACCATATGTGTTTATTTTTATACTTGGAAAGTCAAACATTGTACTATACATGCACACATAGATTGGTACAGAAATTAGCTCAACTTGGGAGGTTCTCTTGAAATTAGACAACTTGGTTGGATGCCTGAGAAATCAATTTTTAAATGTTGAGATGAGCCAACAGCCTCAAACATGTACAGGGTTAACTTTTCTTGATTAATCAAGAAAAAGGGTATTCTGCCAATTATGGAATAATTAAAAATCAACGATTAGTTGCTATTTATTCCAACAGATGCCGCAAGCCATCAGCAACTTTTAGTTACATGATTGTTGCCTTTTTCTTAATTGATTGGTAAACACAAGGTAATAAGACCAATAAATAAATAGTGTGTGATGTTTCGGTAACAGCTTTGTTACTGAAATGTCACCCACTATTTATTTATTTGGATTTGGTCTTATCACCTTGTGTTTATAATCTATAATCCAAATTGTGCCTTATCATTAATTGGTTGGTATTGTTAGTACCATATCATCACCACAGTGTGTGGAGCAGGAGATGAAGGGAGGCAAGTCCTACTTCAAGGTGGGCTACGTAGACGTAGACCTGTGCCAGTTTGCTGGTGCCGGGCTGACTACGCGCCGCTACCTGCTGGAGGGTTACGATGCCAAGCGGAGGCAGGACAACTCCATCCTGTGTGTCACCTTGTCTGTCAACCTCCTCTCAGGGGACCCTTGCTTCAAAGTGTAAGTCCTCCTTCCACCTGTGATTGGATTCTACTCATCCATCCACATCCAGGCCTACCTGCAACCAGCCTACTCAGCTGCCTGAGGAGTCCAAGTCCTCTGTCGCAGACCCGGACTATGTCAGCACAGGATCTCTGGCTAGCAGGAGCAGTGGTTTTGGCAGCTTGCCTCGTCACCCTCTGATAGGTGCAGGTAGGCTGTAGTACACTATCTCTATTGTGTGGTACTGAAGTTGGGCGGCAGCTCCCAGTGGGATAGAGGAGGGAGTGGTGGTGACCCCTGCTGCAGGCGGCAGGGAGGAGGTGATGGAGGGACCCCGGCCCCCCGGCCTGGACTTTGAACTCTCCCACTCGCGCAACTCCAGCTACGCCTCAGGTTACGGCAGCCTGCACTCCCGTCAAAGTAGCTCTGAATCTGGCCATCTCAGGTAGGCAGGCACATCAACTAGCATGGGAAATAAGAAATAATTTTTAACACCAGTTTTTTTTTTTAAAGATACAGTTAAACGCTCTGTTATAACAAGGTTCCCCTATAATCATTATGAGCCTGTGTCTTCTCTACAGGATCTATCATTCAGAGAGAATGAATGATACAGTTGAACTACCTCTCTATAAAGAACAACACCCAGATGCAGAGCCAAAATGTCTTTTAGAGAAAGTGTCCTTTTACTAGTAGAGAGAAACTTATCAAAATGGTAAATTTGGCAATGAACACTCTCCTTTGTAGATAGGTATCTTCTCATGGAGCTTCTACTGTATAGATTTTAAAAGCTGGCACAACTGCTGGGAGGGTGTTCACTCTATAAATGTTTATTCATTGTACTTTGAAGTTTGTAGAAATGTCTTTTAAGTATATTTGTATTTTTTTTCCCCTCAGCAGAGCTGACTGCTACAGGGTGCATCCCCAGGTGGTGGATAGGGAATGACCTTCAGATATGAAGGCCAGCTGTGAAACAAGCAGAATAACTCTGATCAATAAGAAGTCGCGGACCAACAGCAGCATTGTTAGAAGAGGAGAAAGACCTCTTTAAAAATTCTGAGTTCAACTGACCAGTTGATGGACCTCAGCAAGGGTCCTTCTCCAGGGATACGGAGGAGTTGTGTCTGTACTCATGTTAGAGTCGGCAGCAAAGGCATTTGCTTCCATGTTAGGAACGGCCTCAAATTACAGGTAAAGTCAGACTTTCACCAAAATGTGCCTGGATAATGGTGGCATGATCAATGAAAGCTGTACCCCTACACCCCATTCCATAAACTCATGGAATTTGTGTAATCTTTGCACAAGGGGATAAGAAACAACGACATTTATCCAGATTCAGTTAACAATTTTTTACCGAAACATCACTCACTATTAATTATTTGAATTTGTTCTCATTACCTTTTGTTTCTAATCTATAATCTAAATTGTACCAAATCATTATATATACTTATTTAGAAAAGAAGCGTTAAAAATTATTTCTAATTTTCATACATAACACTTTGTACAAGTCTGGAATAAGCCTATTTTCATACTAGATTCTGGCTATTTCCATTTAAATTGGTATTTAGGAGACAAATTTGCAGATTTTTTTTTTTTAACTTAAATTTTTATTGCTAAGATTCATCTCCATAATTGGAGAAACTGCAGGAAGAGTTCACCACTTCTGTGAGCTAATATTTCTCCATTGCAGTAAGGATGGTTGGAAATGTGTATTTTTTAAAAATATTATTCTATTCTATATTAGTAAATATTAAATTTAATTGCCATCTATCGTTAAAATTTTACACATATAAATTTACTGGCAATGCGCTTCTTTTAAATATCATCAAATATTATCTCTGCAGAGAGGTCTGTAGAGATAATATTTGATTATACTATTCTGAAAGGCTCTCTTATGTTCCATATTTGTTAAAATCCCATAACTAAGATTTCATCCTTCATTGTTACATACATTCATAAACAAAACTTAAGGAAGTTGTACCTTTTACCATGTATATCAGACAATAACTCTGAAAGATATTTGATACACAGTCACCTTTATATTGAAGATACACGAGATAACCAAGTGTGAACAAAATTGCCTCTGTCTATTTAAAAAAAAAAAAAATTGATGACATCAGATTTTCTTAAGTTTTGTCCATGAATGTAAATGTGGGATGCTCCAAAATTTGGAATGAGCTCTTCCTGGGATAAAGTGGATGTTTGTATAGAGTCACAATGGTGGCCTTGTTCTCACCAGTCCTGGGTGGCAGTAAGAACCTGGCCGCTGGCCCGGCTGGTTACTTGGAGATTGGAGGTTCCCTGAAGGAGAGAAAGAGGCCGCTTTCCAAGGTGAGTGTTTTACAGTTACTTCTCTGCTTTCACTACCAGACCTCTATTGAAATAGTATCAGTAGAACATACATACTACATGAGAGATCACTCCGGCTAGAGGAGTAAAGGACAGTTCCAAAATTACCACATTTACTACTGGGCAACTCTCTGGGAAGAGAACACCTCTCTCTCCCTAAAGGAGACTATGGTTCTGAAAGTAGATGTTGTCCTTTACAGATAGTTTTTTCTACTGTTTACTACATAAAACACCTCGTATATAACAGCAGCTTGGTTATACCCTCATAATTCTATAATTATAGCAACAACAACTTTGCTATGACAATATTATTCTAAGGTGTCCTAAAATTTATATCCTAATTATTTTTTACTGTAAACACAAGGTTTAGAACCTTCCTGTAAAGGACATCTAATTGCAGAGCCAAAGTGTCCTTTAGGGAGAGGTGTCCTCTCATGGAAGTTCATCTGTAAGATCTAAATAGATAAATCCAAATAATTAAATATTTTTGGTCTTATTACCTTGTGTTTATAATCTATAATCCAAATTGTGCTTTATTATTTTTACTGTAGTTATAACAACATAATTCTAAGGGGGGGGTCTTATGTTTTAAATCATAATTATTTTTAAAAACTCTATAAGTCCACAACATGGTTATAACCTTATTATTCTAAGGTCCTAATCATTTTAACTAGTGGTTATAACAATAATAGCAAAATGTAGTTATAACAACATGGTGCCCAATGTTGATATAAGGAGATCGCTCCATGTAAGAACAACATGGTGTGTCCACAGAAACCAGTGTTTATAACACACATACAGCTTTATTAAGTCCACCTGTTATAACAACAACAACATGGTGCCCAATGTTGATATAAGGAGATCGCTCCATGTAAGAACAACATGGTGTGTCCACAGAAACCAGTGTTTATAACAACAACATGATCCCCAATGTAAGAACAACATTGTGTATCCCACAGAAACCAGTGGTTATAACACACATACAGCTTTATTAAGTCCACCTGTTATAACAACAACAACATGGTCCCCAATGTTGATATAAGGAGATCGCTCCATGTAAGAACAACATTGTGTATCCCACAGAAACCAGTGTTTATAACAACAACATGATCCCCAATGTAAGAACAACATTGTGTATCCCACAGAAACCAGTGGTTATAACACACATACAGCTTTATTAAGTCCACCTGTTATAACAACAACAACATGGTCCCCAATGTTGATATAAGGAGATCGCTCCATGTAAGAACAACATTGTGTATCCCACAGAAACCAGTGTTTATAACAACAACATGATCCCCAATGTAAGAACAACATTGTGTATCCCACAGAAACCAGTGTTTATAACAACAACATGATCCCCAATGTAAGAACAACATTGTGTATCCCACAGAAACCAGTGGTTATAACACACATACAGCTTTATTAAGTCCACCTGTTATAACAATAACAACATGGTCCCCAATGTTGATATAAGGAGATCGCTCCATGTAAGAACAACATTGTGTATCCCACAGAAACCAGTGGTTATAACAACATGATTCCCAATGTAAGAACAACATTGTGTATCCCACAGAAACCAGTGGTTATAACAACAACATGATCCCCAATGTAAGAACAACATTGTGTATCCCACAGAAACCAGTGGTTATAACACACATACAGCTTTATTAAGTCCACCTGTTATAACAATAACAACATGGTCCCCAATGTTGATATAAGGAGATCGCTCCATGTAAGAACAACATTGTGTATCCCACAGAAACCAGTGTTTATAACAACAACATGATTCCCAATGTAAGAACAATGTGGTGTGTCCACAGAAACCAGTGTTTATAACAACAACATGATCCCCAATGTAAGAACAACATTGTGTATCCCACAGAAACCAGTGGTTATAACACACATACAGCTTTATTAAGTCCACCTGTTATAACAATAACAACATGGTCCCCAATGTTGATATAAGGAGATCGCTCCATGTAAGAACAACATTGTGTATCCCACAGAAACCAGTGTTTATAACAACAACATGATCCCCAATGTAAGAACAACATTGTGTATCCCACAGAAACCAGTGGTTATAACACACATACAGCTTTATTAAGTCCACCTGTTATAACAACAACAACATGGTCCCCAATGTTGATATAAGGAGATCGCTCCATGTAAGATTGTGTGTCCACAGAAACCAGTGTTTATAACAACAACATGATCCCCAATGTAAGAACAACATTGTGTATCCCACAGAAACCAGTGGTTATAACACACATACAGCTTTATTAAGGCCACCTGTTATAACAACAACAACATGGTCCCCAATGTTGATATAAGGAGATCGCTCCATGTAAGATTGTGTGTCCACAGAAACCAGTGTTTATAACAACAACATGATCCCCAATGTAAGAACAACATTGTGTATCCCACAGAAACCAGTGGTTATAACACACATACAGCTTTATTAAGGCCACCTGTTATAACAACAACAACATGGTCCCCAATGTTGATATAAGGAGATCGCTCCATGTAAGAACAACATGGTGTGTCCACAGAAACCAGTGTTTATAACAACAACATGATCCCCAATGTAAGAACAACATTGTGTATCCCACAGAAACCAGTGGTTATAACACACATACAGCTTTATTAAGTCCACCTGTTATAACAACAACAACATGGTGCCCAATGTTGATATAAGGAGATCGCTCCATGTAAGAACAACATGGTGTGTCCACAGAAACCAGTGTTTATAACAACAACATGATCCCCAATGTAAGAACAACATTGTGTATCCCACAGAAACCAGTGTTTATAACAACAACATGATCCCCAATGTAAGAACAACATTGTGTATCCCACAGAAACCAGTGGTTATAACACACATACAGCTTTATTAAGTCCACCTGTTATAACAACAACAACATGGTCCCCAATGTTGATATAAGGAGATCGCTCCATGTAAGAACAACATTGTGTATCCCACAGAAACCAGTGTTTATAACAACAACATGATCCCCAATGTAAGAACAACATTGTGTATCCCACAGAAACCAGTGTTTATAACAACAACATGATCCCCAATGTAAGAACAACATTGTGTATCCCACAGAAACCAGTGGTTATAACACACATACAGCTTTATTAAGTCCACCTGTTATAACAATAACAACATGGTCCCCAATGTTGATATAAGGAGATCGCTCCATGTAAGAACAACATTGTGTATCCCACAGAAACCAGTGGTTATAACAACATGATTCCCAATGTAAGAACAATGTGGTGTGTCCACAGAAACCAGTGGTCATAACAATAACAACAAAATGTAGTTAAAACAACATGGTCCCCAGTGTTGATAACACACACAGCTTTATTAAGACCACCTGTTATAACAATAATAGCAAAATGTAGTTATAACAACATGGTACCCAGTGTTGATGTAAGGAGATCGCTCCATGTAAGAAAAACGTGGTGTGTCCACAGAAACCAGTGGTTATAACACACACACATACAGCTTTATTAACACCACTTGTTATAACAATAATAATAGGGTCCACAATGTTGATGTAAGGAGATCGCCCATGTAAGGTTGTGTGTCCACAGAAACCAGTGGTGGAAGAGAGCCGGGTAGATTCCACGCGGGTGAATGTCGGGCAGCTCATCGATGAACTATTCGAGGCTTCCAACTTTGATCCTGCTGCGGCGGCGGCAGCTGCGGAGGAGGGCGGAGCTTCTTCCAACCTCTGCCTGGTCATCAACAAGGACGGCACCACGGCCCTCACGGCAACCCACTCCCAGCATCCCTAGCCGCAGGCGGCACTTATGTTGGGTTTGTTTCCTTTTACAAATTCCTTTTTTTTTCCATTATTTCTCTAAATACTTTTTTCTATATATTTTTGTAATTTTTTTCCTTTTTTTTTTCCAAAAAAAAAATTTTCCTCTTTTTTATTATTATTATTATTTTTTTTAGTATTGAGATTTATTTTTGCTAATAAAATAAAAATTGTTAAAACTTTTTTATATATATATTTATAATTAAAAAAAAATTTTTTTGTTAACAATTTTTTTTTTTACATTGTCTCTTTTTTTTGTTCTGCATTTAAAATTTTTTTTTTTTGCATTTAAAGAATTTTTTTTTTTCAGTGTGTGAAAAACAAAGAAGTTTCAGGGTTTTTTTTATTGTTTGTTTGCTTATTTTCCTTTTTTTTTTCTTTTTTATCCGAATGGATTTGTCATTCGTGATCTATATATTTCACTATCTTCTTCCCCCCTTTTGAGCTTTTCCAAACTTTCTATATTTCCCAAAATTTCAAAAAAGTAACAAAAAAAATTATTAATATTCTAAACAAATAAAAAAAAAAGGTGAATGTATAATTTTGTATAAAGTATATATATATATGTATTGAACCCCCCCACCCCAAACAATTGCCAAAGCAAATTAAAAAAAAAAAAATTGCTATTTTTGAATATATTTAGAAAAAAAAAAATTACTCTTTTTTTTTTTGTTTGTTTGTTTTCTTCAATGTGTTAAAATTATTTTAATAAGGTATTATAATTTTTGTTTTATTATTATTTTTTAACATTAAAACAAAAAAAGTTATTAATTTGGTTATCTATAAGAAATACTGTATTGTTGATGTAGTAAAAAAAATTGTACCATTAACTCTTACCCGCTTATACAAAATAAATGTTATGGAATTTTAAAATGTGTTTTCATGTGTTGTTCTTTTGATATACATACTACACAGAATGTGAAATATCTTTTGTCTAATGTGGGATTCAGGTGATGTATATGTCCCTTGGCAGAGCTGACTGCTACAGAGTGCAATTGTTCCTAGGTGACGAATAGGGGAATGACATTCAGATATGAAGGCCTACTGCGAAACAAGCTTAATAACTGACGAATAAGTAGTTGTGGACCAACAGCAGCATTTTTAGAATGAGGAGAAAGACCTCTTTAAAAATCCTGACTTCAACTGACCCGGTTGATAGACCTCAGCAAGGGTCTCTCTCCAAGGATACGGAGGAACTGTGTCTGTACTCATGTTAGAGTCGGCAGCAAGGCTTCCATGTTAGGAACAGCCTCAAACTACAGGCAAAGTCAGACTTTCACTAAAGTGTGCCTGGATCATGGTGCCATATGATCAACAAAAGCTGCATCCATACACCCCTAATTCCATGAATGAACTCATGGAATTTGTGTAATCTTTACACAAGGGGATAAGAAACAACAACAACAACATGCTTTAATAAAGCTCTTGTTGTATGTACAAAAAGGGATAATATCCTAATGGGAAGACTAAGACAACATAGAACAGAACACTCCAGGAGTCTAGGTTACACACAGTAGGTAATAACACCAAATCCAAATAAATAAATAGTGTGTGACGTTTCAGTAACAGCATTGTTACCATCTTCAGACAAAAGTACTGAATTCAGTACTTCAGTACATTCAGTACTTTTGTCTGAAGATGGTAACAATGCTGTTACCGAAGCATTACACACTATTTATTTATTTGGATTTGGTCTTATTACCTTGTGTTTATAATCTACTAGCCGAATGACCCGGGCAATGCCCGTGTTTTAATTTAGACACGTGGACCTGTTGGATCATTAACGCCCGTGTTTTACCCGATTGAATGTTTTTATTCAAATACTATTTGTTACAATTATAAATTGGCGCCTTAAATAAATGCATATATAGTTAATAACTATAGCCTATGTGCTTTATCTGTCTATGTACTGTTGGCTTCCGTAGGCGTCTCTTACTGGGAAAAAGAAAGAGAGGATTCCATTTAGTTATTAACTAATACAGTAGAACTTGGATAATTCGAACTTCTTTAATTCGAAAACCTCTTTAATTCAAATATTTATCTTGGTCCCCAGAATTTCCTATAATTATAATTTCCGTTTTTAATTCGAATTTTTGGATAATTCGAATTTTTTTATGGTCCCTTGGGGTTCGAATTATCCAAGTTCGACTGTATATGCATTTATTTAAGGAGCGACCCGCTCCAACACAATAGTTACAAAAACCAAAAAGCGAGTGGGGGGGGGGGCAAAGTCAAAAACAAAGTGTCTCGCCCATTGGCGGCGCCATCGTAGCGAACCAATAGGAGAGCGCCATTCCAAAAAAAAAAGCAAAGGGTGACAGAGATGAAGAACGCATGACGCTCGTAACTGTATATAGAATAATCCAAATTGTGCCTTATAACACAGTAAAGTAGTACATCTAGGTAAAAAAAAAAACACAATCACTCCGCGTATGTTAAAAAATGAGAAATTTTATTGAAGCAAAGAGAGAGAAAGAGGATTTGAACAACAACAACGTATAATAAGTGCAGTAAGGTATATGTGATGATCTATGGATCCACCAAGTAGTAAAAATAGAGAAAAACTGCCTTAGAAAATTGTAGACTAGAGAGAGATGGTGAGACCATGTCTAGGTAGAGGTAATTAGAACATGTTGGTAGCACATTGAAATATTTGTGAAAACAAAAAATTGTGACAGCAAAAATATATAGTCAATTGAGAGCTTAACAAAAAAAAGATGTTTTACAGCTCATATGAAAATTGTAGATAAGAAAGAGAAAGCCAGAATATGAATATATATATTTTTTCATTATTAAAAAGGCATATGTTCAAATCACTAAGCTTGAGGGATAAGTCTCTTTTAAATACATTTATATCAAGCTTTCGGGCTCAACCGCCCTTCGACAGGAAAAATTATAGGGCGAAGGGCGGTTGAGCCCGAAAGCTTGAAATAAATGTATTTGAAAGAGACTTATCCCTCAAGCTTAGTGATTTGAACATAATATTATGGGATTACCTATTAATAAAAAGGCATATATTGGATTAAAAATAATTTATTTAACCAATATTTCAGTTGGCTGAATTCCAACCTTTTTCAAGGTATAATAACACTTTATGTTGACAACAATGTAAACATAGCTGCTTTTTTAGACCTTACACAAGCTTTTGATAAGGTATGGAAAAACAAGTTAATTACAAAATTATACAAACATTTCAAAATTGATGGAAAACCTATCACTTGGATAAATGATTTCCTTAAAAATAGATACATCAGGGTCAAATATAATGGCACTCTATCTAAAACCTTCAAATTGTACCAAGGATTACCACAAGGATCAGTTCTTAGCCCAACTCTCTTCACCCTATTTATTGCAGGCATAGAAGAAAAAATTTCACATAAAACCAATATTGGACTTTTCGCTGATGACATTATTCTATGGAGCAGCAATACTAACTGGAAAAAAAGCTGAAAGAGATTTGAACAAGACTCTTTTCCACCTAGAAAAATTTGCTAATAAACATAAATTAGAATTTAACCCCCAAAAATCTGAAACCTGTCTTTTTACTACCGATAAGAAACTATACAAAATAAGACCAAAAATTATTCTGAAAGAACAACAATTGCAATATAATAAACATCCTAAATATCTTGGCTACACCCTGGATCCGGAAATTAACTCCAGCAAACATATTGAAGAAGTTATTAGAAAAGGAAGAGACCGACTAAAAATCCTGAAATATATTTCAGGAAGAGAGTGGGGAGCCGATGCAACCACACTAAAATTAACTTACACATCTCTAATTAGACCTATCCTGGAATATGGATATCAAATCTATGGTACAGCATCTGAAACAAATCTAAAATCACTGGAAAGGATACAACTAAGTGCAGCTAGAATTATTACAGGTCTTCGAAATACCTGCCCTAATGATATTGTACTTTACGAGGCAGACATTATGCCCTTAAAGGATAGAAGAAGCTACAATCTGCCAAAATATATAAACAAAATCAAGAGTTATGGAAACAAACACAGAACTTCCAAGTACATACTTAATTGGGAATCCAATTTAAGACTCAAAAAAGAAGGCCCTCTACACCTGGCCAAAAGAAATGAATTTTTAAATTATAAAGTGGAAAAAAATTATTTAGCAGAAAAAATTTCTCCATGCAAACCACTACAAAATGTTATTTTTAATGCCACTTTAAATGAACCCACCAACAAACAATACCAAAATCCAGAATACTTAAAACAATTATCATTAGAAATAATTAATAACATTCCTAAAAATGCAATAACTATCTATACCGATGGTAGCAGAGACGAGCTAGGACACACTGGCAGTGGCTGTCTCATCAAAACCGCAAATGGCATTGAGAAAATGAACAGAAGAAACCCAGATTTTTGCTCAGTCTTCAGATCAGAACTTATAGCCATCTATGAAGCCTTAAAATCCATCAGAACTACTAATTATCAAGATATCTGGATTCTTACTGATAGTAGAAGTGCCATACAACACTTGAGTCACACAGGGGAACTCACGAGACAAAGTAAGCAGGAACATAATTGGTTATCTCCAAAAACTCTCTAAAACCTCAAAAATTCACCTTCAATGGATACCCTCACATGTTGGCATTGAAGGCAATGAAGCTGCTGATGTGCTTGCGAAAAAAGGCACAAAAGAACCCTTGCCACAGAAAAATAAACTTACTTTTAAAGAAATAGAAACAATAGCCAAAACAAAAATAAACAAGAACTGGAGGATCCCACCTAAGCACAGTTGGTACAGTGGAGTGAACCCAGGAGGAGCTCTGAACATCAGAAATAGACAGCATCAAACAACACTAACAAGATTTAGAACAGGCCATCTCAAGCCATTGAAGATAGAAAATAATAACAAAATATATCCCACTTGCCCAAAATGTAGTTTGGTACCTGCAGCTCCAGAACACATTTTGGCTTGCATTAGATGCACTAAACAGGACCTTTGGGAGAGGCCGCTGCTCATCATAAAACAGCTCGAGGAGCATGAACTCATGGAATTCGTGTAATCTTTACACAAGGGGATAAGAAACAACAACAACATAATACCTTGAAAAATGTTCAGCCAATTGAAATATTGGTAAAATATATATTTTTTAAAATCAAATATATGCCTTTTTTTTTTAATTAAAGATCTATTTATGGATTGCTCTATTTAAAAAAAAAAATATATATATATATATATATATACATTAGAACCTCCTTTTAGCGGACACCAGGCTAGAAGACACCTCTCCACAAAGGACAGTTTTCATTTGCAAAATTACCATTTTTACTATTTATTAACTCTTCGGTAAGAGAACACCTCTCTCTAAAGGATACTTTAGCTCTGCACTAAGGTGTCATTCTTTACAGGGAGGTTCTACTGCATATATTATACCTGAATTATCATTTCTGTAATTGGAAAATTGAAGCCCTATTATGTAAAAGCTCTATAAAACAAATTTGTTGTATATATGGAAATATTTTGCCTTGAGGAAGAAGAAATTGTGTTGAGTCAGAATAGAATGGCTGTTTAAGACTATCCCCCCTTGCCTTGTCATCTAGCTATGAACTATACCTCAACACTATTTCTCTCAAAATGTCCATCACAGATAGGAGGAAAAAGTTGAGACCATGTAGGATATAACATCAAACCCCATTGTATAAAATACAGATTTGAGGTTAAAAAAATGGAACACAGCATTCTCCAAAAAATAAACAACACTTAATTATAAAAATTATAAATGAATGCCCATATTTACACATAAATTTGCATAATTGACTAATATGGTGGTTATTCATTCACTTCATTATCCATCGAATAGTGTTCAAGACACTAATTATACTGCCCTATAACGCTACTTTGTAAAAAAAACAATATTTCAAAGGGATAAGTTTTTTTTTCAAACAAAAGGAACATTTTTTAAAGCATTCATTCTAAATTAAAAGATAGAATATCTGACGATATAAAAATCTATTCTAAAATCAATAATAATGGGAAACATAATGGGCTGTAAAAACATAAGGTAATAAGACCAAATATAATAAATGGTGTGTCACCTTGTTATATTTGGTCTTATTACCTTATGTTCATAATCTATAATCCAAATTGTGTGCCTTATTATAATAGATTGAATAGAAAACTCATATATATCAAGATGTATATGATAAAGCACAATTTGGATTATAGATTAGAGCTACAAGAAAATATGACCTAATCCAAATAAATTAATAGCGTGTGACATTTCGGTAACAACACTGTTACCATCTTCAAACAAAAGTAATGAATAAGAAAATACACCACAGCATGTTTTAAATTAAATTAATATATTTTTTAAAAACATGCTGTGGTGTATTTTCGCATTCAAGTACTTTTGTCTGAAGATATGCTTCAATAACAACATTGTTGTTTCTTATCCCCTTGTATAAAGATTACATGAATTCCATGAGTTCATACTTCACGAGCTCAGTAACAGCGTTGTTACCGAAACATCACATACTACTAATTCATTTGGATTAGGTCTTATTTTCTTGTAGCTATTAAGCTACATAGTTCATGTGTGGAAGAAATGCCGTAAAAATGTCATTTAGAAGCCAATAAGAGAGAGAAAGAGAGAAGACAATATGTGCTACCAACACAACAAACACAAGAATATCAAAACTACATTCAAAGAGAGAATTATTGGTTAAATAGCTTTTTTTTTTTCATAACAGGGAATATAAAACATCCCTAAGTATATATATATAGTTTTAGCATCCAATTGTAAGTTTTTTTAACAAGGTGCAAAAGTATCAGTAAAAAAAAAATCATTATTTATACATACACACGAAGACCAATTAGATACAAATTAATTCTATATAAATATACATTTTGAAAAAACACCAAGATTTTGTTTCTACAAATACATCACATTAGAGGTTTAGCTGGATGCAGTCAACTTATATTGGGACCATTGTGTTAGGAGGTTAAAAAGTATTGAAAAGTCACTGTGTGTGAGTTTCAATATACAGTTAAACCTGTTTATAGCGCCCCCTCTTGGGACTCACCAAAATAGGGTGCTATAGAGAGGATGTTGTTGTTTCTTATCCCCTTGTGTAAAGATTACACAAATTCCATGAGTTCATGATCTCATGGAATGGGGTGTAGGAGTGCAGCTTTCATTGATCATGGTACCATGATCCAGGCACACTTAGCTGAAAGTCTGACTTTGCCTGTAGTTTGAGGCCATTCCTAACATGGAAGCCTTTGTTGCCAACTCTAACAAGAGTACAGATGCAGATCCTTCGTATCCCTGGAGTGGGACCATTGCTGAGGCCCATCAACCGGGTCAGTTGAAATCAGGATTTTTAAAGAGAGGATGTGCTATAGACAGGTCACTTTTAATGTAAAATGTTTAAAATCAGGCGCTATAGAAAGGAAGGTGTTATTTAGAGGGGGCACTATAGACAGGTTTAACTGTACAATGAAAACTTTTTATATATCAAAATCTCTCATTGTAATAGAAGAAAAGAGTCATTACACCAAACAATTTTTTGGATCACTAGAGGCAACAAGTTCCAAATATCAAATAAGTAAATATCAATATGTAAAATTTGTTTTCTGCATAACTATAAACACAAGATAATAAGACCAAATAAATAAATAGTGTGTGAGGTTTCAGTAACAGCGTTGTTACCATCTTCAGACAAAAGTGCTGAAACTGAAAACTGTTACCAAAACATCACACAATATTTATTTATTTTGGTCTTAATACCTTGTGTTTATAATTTATAATCCAAATTGTGCCATATCATCTGAATAACTATATTGTTACCAATGATAAAGCACAATTTTGATTATAGATACAAGAAAATAAGAATAAATCCAAATAAATTAATAGTGTGTGACATTTCTGCAACAGCATTGTTACCAAAACATTGCACACACTATTAATTTATTTCGATTAGTGGTCTTATTTTCTTGTATCTTAATTGTTACCAAAATGTAAAAAAAAAAATTACTTATTTGAATATATTTTGTTGTGAAACTTTGTCTCATTCTCTTATCTAAAATCTCTTTATTGTACCTTAATTAATCAAAATGTCAGACACTTTTAATGAAAACTACTTTTTGACATTATAATGAAAAAAACTCAAGTGAAGAAAAATTCTCTCAGGTTTAGTTGGTATAGTTCCCGCTGTGTATTTGACAAAACAAAACTTTGCATAATATGTGATCTCTCTATATACATAATATATATTAAAATATCAATTACATATAATAAAACACTCTTTTTTTTTAGAGAATTACAACAAAAAAAAATTATTTACATATCAAGAGGTATATATAGTTAAGAGCATTGTAAAAAATAAAAAAAGGGTTTTAAAAAATAAAAAAGAATAATTAAGAAAAAGGTATCTCCTGATTGTGCAACTAAGAGTTGCTAATGGCTTAGCTAGCCGCTTTTAGGTGTAGAATCAAAAAATGCCTTTTTCTTAATTTATTCACCTGATCCCAGTACAACAATAGCACTTTTGTACTTTTTTTTTTTCAAAAAAAGAATAAATTTAATTGCCATCTATCAATAAAAAAAGTTGTAACAATCAAATTTTTGGCAATGTGTTACTTTTCCATACATATTATCATACCATCATATATATACATAGAGATTATAAACATAAAGGTAATAAGATAATATCCAAAATAAATGAATAGTGTGTGACATTTCGGTAACATCACACACTATTTATTTGGATTTGGTCTTGATAAGGCACAATTTGGATTATAGATTATAAATACAAGGTAATAAGATCAAATCCAAATAAATAAATAGTGTGTGACATTTCAGTAACAATGCTGTTACCGAAATGTCACACACTATTTATTTAGATTTGGTCTTATTACCTTATGTTTATAATCTATAATCCAAATTGTGCTTCTTATCATACATAGAGATAATAATTAATAATATCTATGAAAAGAAACACGTTGCCAAAAAAATAGTTGTTACAAAAAAGAATATATATATCAGCAGCATACCTCTTCTTCTTTCTTATCTCAAAGCCATGATAATCATGGTGGGTAGTTAGCGACTGCTTTTACTGTAAGCGCACCACATGTCTACACATGTGAAAAGCAGTTCGTCTTTGTACTTTCGACAGCAGCATACCTAAAAGGAAGAAATTGATAATACCAATTACATGACCTCTATATGCCAGCCTTGTTGAGATAAACATATCTACATATATAAACAAACTTATTGCTGAGTACAATAACCCTATAGAACACACTGGCCATAGAGAGGGTCCCGAAATCTAGCAGAGATGTCTTGTACAAAATTACAAGTCTATAGAAATAATAACATTACACAAAGTGTATGTACCTATTAGAGTTTAGGGAATCAATATAAGTTTCTTTGAGTCAAAAAGCAATCCAATGAATATATTTTTATTTAAAAAGGCGTACCTGGTTGTGTGAAAGAAAAACAATTTTTCAAAATAACAATCCCCTTAAGTTAATAGCAAAGAGTCCAAGAAAAACAGAGAAATGTTTCTTTTAAAAGAAAAACTTTTCTCCGTTTTCTTATGACATTGTGCTAAACCCATTTTTTCTCAAAATATTTTGTAGGATTGCTCATTATCAATTTATTGCACATAAAAGAAAATAAGACCTAATCCAAATAATTTATTAGTGTGTGACATTTCGGCAACAACATTGTCACCATCATCAGACAAAAGAATAAAAAATAAAAAATAAAATTTTTTTTTGTCTGATGATGGTGACAATGTTGTTGCCGAAACGTCACACACTAATAAATTATTAGGATTAGGTCTTATTTTATTTTATTATAAACTATAATCCAAATTGTGCTTTATCAATTTATTGCACAGTAAACTTGACAAAGTATCTTTATCAAATTTACTTACTGTGCAATAAATTGATAAAGAGGTAGCAATCTTTCAAAATATTCTGATAAAAAATTATTTTTTCTTTCACAAATCCAGATATACCATTTTAAAAAATATATAAATAAGCATCTTTATATTTTGTATTTAAAAGGAAAGCCTTCACACAAGCCAATGTTCTTCACTGAGTCTATTTACAAGACAGTTTTGTAAATGGATCCATTGGAGAGGTTTGAGCTCTAAAGAGAATCAAAGTTTCAAAAGTTGGAGACTAGATATTTTTCTGTTTGCCTTTTAAATCTATATCACAGTGTCATGTATACGCGCAAGCTTTGGCCTTCTTTCAATATGAAATGACAACTCAAATTTCGAAATACAGTAGAACCTCCGTGTAAAGGACATCTAATTGCATAACTAAAATGTCCTTTATGGAGAGATGTCCTCTTACTGGAGAGTTGCAAAAGGATAAATATGGTAATTTTTACAAATGAAAGCTGTCCTTTATAGAGAGGTGTTCTCTAGCGTGAGTGTCCTCTCATGGAGGTTCTACTGTAAAATAAAATTGATGGTATATATACTTTAAATTGATTCCACAACACAATAGAGAGATCATCACTTATATAAAAAATGGATAAGGATTCAAACCCCAGGGGCACTTTCTGAGCACCTTACATGGACAAACTGGTTAATTACATATATATATATAAATGTATAAATATATATATATAGAAGCATAGGGCGCCTCTCCCGTCAAAATAAACGTCAAAACCTGACGTCATCTATTGACCGTCGCCGCAACTAGCGGCCTCGGGTCGGTGACAAAGGTCTCTAGGTGGACGCTTTTCAGTTTGCCAAAGCTGGTGTTGTGGCTTTGTCACCGACCCGAGGCCGCTAGTTGCGGCGACGGTCAATAGATGGCGTCTGGTTTTAGATGTCTATTTTGACAGGAGAGGCGACCCTTGTCTCTTTACATATATATATATTTAAACAAGATCAAAATAAAATTTCTGAATATTGTATATATATATATATATAATGTGTTATCATTAAAATATAATAAAATGTATTTTTAAAAAGGCTAGCAAATAGAGAGAAAGAACATTTTCTATTTATTCACTGAACTTGTTTTTCTCTCAATAGATTTTAAATTACTCAATGAAAAATAAATGATAATATTTGACTATACACCACTTGGTCCAAATTAAATTGTGATGAGAGAGATAGAGAAAAATGAGCAAATTAAGATATTGGATATACAGTTAAACCTGTCTATAGCGCCCCCCTATTGGAACTCACCAAAATAGGGTGCTATAGAGAGAGGGTGCTATAGACAGGCCACTTTTAATGTAAAATGTTTACGTTTTAATATTTAAAATTGGGCGCTATAGAGAGGAAGGTGTTATTTAGAAGGGGTGCTATAGACAGGTTTAACTGTATTATATATATGGAACACAAGGTAAAAAAAGATTAGGTATAATCAAATGTGTAAACACTTAAAGAGGATTTTAATGAAGGGGAAAAAATAAAATATAAAAGAAAGAGAAAGATAAAAAAAAGTTTTAAAAAAATTAAAGGAATTGAAAGGAATGTTTGGGTAGGGTTTTAAAGAAATACTAAAAGGAAATAAGAAAACACAAAAGTTAAAAAAAAAGAAGAATAAAGGAAAAAAAACAAAATTCAAAAAGAAGCAAATAGAAAAAAAAGATATATTCAAATTTTTACAACCTTATATAAAAAAAAAAAAAAACAATCAAATTTGAATAAACTTTAAAAAACAGCAACAAAATAAATTAAAGCTTTGTCATCAAAATGTATTTTTTTTTTTGAGTGAACAAGAGTTATAACAACAATGGATATAGTTCAGACATACAAAAATATTGCCTTATTTAAAGTTGAACAAACAAAATCCATAACATTAAAAACTTGAGAGAGAAAAAAATATAAAATAGCCATTAATATTCAAACAGCATACAATATAGATAACAATTTTAACAATTAAAAAAAAAAAGAAAAAGAACACAACACCAAAATAACCCCAGTATACAGCAAGTCTTTTTACCAGGATAAAAAAAAAATTAACAAATTAAAATTGACATGTTCAAAATTTCAGTTTTTTTTTTTAAATGTGTGAGTGACTTATTGAAGCAATTGCTTTAACAAAAAGAGAGGTTTTGTTAGATTACTTTAAAAAAACCTAGCATTCAAAATATGAAATAGTTATCAACACATTTGCAAAGTTTAAAAAATAATAATAAAGAAGCACAAAACTAAAAAAAAAACTTAAGAGAAAAACAATAAAAACAAAAACAAACCTAAAACATATGGTTATAGCTAGCACCAAGAAAGCTAAGAGTTATGGCACCTGTTAAGACATGGTGACCCCCAAGGCCTTGCGTACATGTTCGTAGACCACGTAGCTGATGCTGACAGCTGGGATCACTTTAAGAAAGTTGGGGCAGATGCCTCGATACAGGCCTGCAATGCCCTCCTTGTGCAGAATCTTACGTACCAGTATCCTCATGCTGGTTTCTTCTTTTCCTTTGGCAGCTGAAACCACCCATATTGAGCTTCTTGCAGGATATGTACAATAGAACCTTCCTGTAAAGGACAACGCCTAATTGCAGAGCCAAAGTGTCCTTTAGGGAGAGGTGTCCTCTTACCGGATAGTTGCTAAATAGTAAAAGTGGTCATTTTGGCAAATGAAAACTGTCCTTTGTAGAAAAACTCTCGAACCTAGCACGAGTGTCCTGTCATGGAAGTTCTACTGTATAAACTTTTTAAAAAATTATTATCAACTAGTTTCGAATCTGCAACCCCCAAACCATATCATTGACTGTATTGGCTCATCCATTGATGAGTTCTACTCATCCCCAGCAGACACCATCAACAAGCTATACAGCTCGATACCCCAAAATGAATGAGTGGAGATAAGAAAGAAGAAGATAACCAACTAGGATGCAGAAATTTTGGCTCCTGAGTAGGGAAACGAAAAGGAATATAGATTAAATGGGGATTACCAGATATGGTTTGGAAAAACATAGAAATTTGAAAACAATAATTTTTTAAAAGAAATATCTGGATATATTTTAGATACAGTAGAATCTCCATGAAAGAACAATCTAGCTAGAGGACACCTCTCTACAAAGTAAGGCAGTTTTCATTGACAAAATTGCCATTTTTACTACAGTAAAACCCCTCTATAGTGAACCCCAATGGAACAGAGCTTTTGGTTCACTATAGCCACGGTTTGGCGATTTTTTTTTTTTTACTTTTCTAAATTTTTAGACTGCATAATTAAAAAAAACAGCCATACACACAGGAAAAGGCAGCCACTTAATATTAGTCACTTTGTTTTAATTCCCTAAATTGACCTATTTCTTTACAGTAATGCTGAATATCAAAAGAAGAATTTTGTTCCCTGAGGAAGTGTGGCGAGTTGCCACACGAAATATCGGAAATAAAAACTTTATGATCCAAAATAGGCATTTTTAAATATTGTGATATATGGATTGCTCTATTTTCAAACACATATATAACCCTATGTATTATTTAAAAATTAAGCCAAATCCCCTAGGCAAAACATTATTAATTGTATATTTAAAGGTATAAGAGTATTTTAGAACATCTTTCTCAAATAATATAATACTATATTTATTTGAAAGAATGCCTCTAATACCTTGTTGTTTGAAAGTGAAATTTGAAAATCAGAATTGTCTTAAAATATATACAGTAAAACCCCGCTAATACGAACCCTGGATATAACGAACCTTCCCTTATAACGAACCCACGCCGATTCCCAATTCCATTCCATTGAAAATACCATTGTTATAACGAACTTTGCGATTTTTAGAATAACGAACTACCCCTATAACGAACCTATTTCGGGTCCCAAAATGATAAAATCTATTAAAAATACTATGCTTATAATGAACTTAGAATTGTAATTTAAAAAATAAAAATAAAAAACAAAATGTTGAGCATATGTTTCAGCTCGCGGATCGCGATTTCAAAACAATAAATTTAGCTGCATTGTTTGTTTGATTTTTGCACTTTATTTTTGCTGTATGTTGTATAAATTTTTACACATTATACTTTTTATTAAATATAATATCTTTGCATCCATTAAATTTGAAATATAAAAAATGCAAATGGCTTCCAAAATGAAGAAAACAAAGGCATTTTAAAAACAAAAGCATTATTTCTTAAAAAAAAAAAAAGGCCATTTTCAGAACTTTTCAAAGTGAAACAACATAGGCAAAATGTTAAGAACATATTAAAATAAGAGAATATAACTTTTCTATTATAAAAGATAAAATATAAAGTTATTAAAAATTGTTACAAAGAGGAATCAACCTCAACTTTTGCCGCGATCGCGATCGTACGTTTAAGGGCTAAAAAAAAAAAGTCCAAATAAACGGTCCCGTGATGAAACAAAAATTATTTTTATGCCATTAACTATGGTGATTTTAAAGTCAGCAATGTTTTGCATGGCAGGTTAAAAAAAAAAAAAAAAGGAATCTAGACCTAGAAGAATATGGGGAAACATGAAATGGAAGAAAAACACTAACTTGATTTGAATGGTGCAATGCTTGGAAGAATGCTTTGAAACAACAAGGTATTAGAACCATTTTTTCAAGTAAAAATTGTATTATATAATGTGATAATGATGTTTTAAAATCATTTCATATCTTTGAATATATATTTAATAAAACTTTGCCTAGGATTTGTCTTGATTTTAACTTAGACATAGAGGTACATGTATGTTAATCATAAGAAGAACCTATTATCTAATGATTTCTATTATTATTGAGTATTAATATAAGGAAATTAGTCAATTAAGGGAATTAAAATAAAGTGACCACTATTAAGAGGCGGCCTCTTCTTGTGTGTATGGCTGTTTTTTAATTATACAGTCTAAAATTTTTGAAAAGTAAAAAAAAAAATAGCCAAACCGTGGCTATAGTGAACCAAAAGCTCTGTCCCATTGGGGTTCACTATAGAGGGGTTTTACTGTATTGTTATTTCCATCAAAGGAATAAAGCTCCGTGTATTCTGAATCAATTGAGGATGAATCAAAAGTATCCAATTCAGAAAAATCGGACGCGAAACATGTTGATACGATAGCCTGATTGGTAAAATTGCAAATTAAAAAACGCCAATTTGCAATCATAAAATCGGTGGTAAAACGGCCGGCCAGGGGGAATATCCGCAAACCCTGAATGAGTCATATACCTAACAAGACTTCCATTCTAAAAATAGAACTATAGTGGCAGTTTTTGAGAATTTATAAAAGTCGATTTGTTTGTGGCCCATGAGACACGGGGCACTTTTTTTTCCGTCCAATTCCAGTTTCCACATATTCTTCTGAAGTATAGATTAAATTTTGTTTTTAACATGTTATTCAAACCATTTCTGGCTTTAAAATTATTTGGAATTATTTTTTTGCCTAGGTTAAACTTGATATAGAACACTTCTAAAAGGGCATGGTGCCACTGTTTTTTTTAGAACGCCATTCTTTGTTTCTTTTCTTTATTTTGGAAGCCATTTGTATTTTTCTTCTATTTCAAAATTGTCGAATGCAAAGATATTCAATTAAATAAAATTATAATGTGTAAAAATTTATACAACATACAGCAAAAATAGAATGGAAATGAAAACAAACAATGCTGCTAATTTTTGTTTTGAAATCGCAATCCGTGAGATTAAACATGCTCAAAATCTTGTTGTTTTAATTTTTTTTTAAATTACACTTTTAAGAGTTCGTTATAAGCCTAGTATTTTTAATAGATTTTATCATTTTGGGACCGAAAATAGGTTCGTTATAGGGGTAGTTCATTATTTTTAAAATTTCAAAGTTCATTATAACGATGGTATTTTCAATGGAATGGAATTAGGAATCGCCGTGGGTTCGTTATAAGGGAAGGTTCGCTATATCCAGGGTTTGTATTAGCGGGGTTTTACTGTATTTAGCAAAAAACTCTCTGGTATGAGGATATCTCTCCCTAAAGGACACTTGGTCTCTGCAACTTGGTGTTGTCCTTTACAGAAAGATTCTACTGTACAAGTTAACCTAATGATATGAATAAATACATAAATACACACTTTTATAAAGTGGTAAGACAACTATATCCCATATGCTTACCATCTCTATAAACATTGTAAACATGAATTTGTCTTAACAAGAATAGGAATGAAGCCTAAAACTCTGCTCTATAGGATGGGCAAATAAATTGGAGAACATTTCAATGGGATGACTATGTATAAACTTGGTAGTTAAAAAGAGACTCATCAAAAGACAATGCAATCATTATTTTTAATAATGGATTTTTTTATCACTTTGTTATAAATACAAGGTAATAAGACCAAATCCAAATAAATAAATAGTGTGTGACGTTTCGGTAACAGTGTTGTTACCATCTTCAGACAAAAGTACTGAATGATGAATGCTGAAGATGGTAACAACGCTGTTACCGAAACTTCACACACTATTCATTTATTTGGATTTGGTCTTATTACTTTGTATTTATAATCTATAATCCAAATTGTGTCTTATCATCACATTGTTATCTTCCATCCTTTATAAAGCACAAAATTCTATCAAAGAAGACTTTGGTGAGTTGAATGATGAGCGATGCAATGACATAAGAAAAAGGAGACTCTGGAAAGATACAAACTCACGAATGTAAGAAGGTGTAGTGAATCAAGGCACTCACTCTGAGCTTGGAGACGAGTTTTGATGAGGGCCAGGGGGTAGGAGGCCAGCTGCCCACAGGAGCTGCTGATGGACCCACAGGCCAGGAGCACCAGGACCCCGGGGTTCTCATTCCTGTCATTCCGGGAGAGGTACAAGTTCTTCAGGGTCTGGACCCATACAGTCTTTTGATGCACAGAAGATTGTAGCCCCTTCCAAAAATCATCCACCAGAAATGTGCCAAAAATTATACAAAATTCTTATGAAAACTTGACCTGTAGTTGGAAAAAAAAGAGGATGGTTATAAAAAGTTGACACATATTGAATCTCTTAAAGCATTCTTAGCAACATAAACATGTCTAGTAAATGACTTTTCCATGACAAGAAGACAAGTCAAGCCCCAATGACATGGAGAGCCATAATGACAATACCAGGCTAACCTTACCCCAACAAACTGGAACTAACTGATCCAAACTACATTTTTAAATATTGACTTTAATTATGACCCCTATTTGAATTTCAGCTTATATAGCACAGTAGAACCTCCCTGTAAAAGACAACACCTAGTTGCAGAGCCAAAGTGTCCTTTAGGGAGAGGTGTCTTCTTACCAAGGAGTTGTTAAGAGTAAAAATGGTCATTTTGACAATGAAAAATGTCCTTTGTGAAGAGGTGTACTCTAACATGAGTGTCCTCTCATGGATATTCCCCTATATAACCTCTTTAATTCAACCGACTATAATTCAAGTAATGTAAACTCAATGGAATCTTGTTATAACAGCCTCTTTTATATCAACAACTAGGTTATAACATTATAATTCTAAGGCCCCAAAAGTTTGTTAAATGATGGTTATAACATAACATCCCTTTTTCACAAGGTAATAAGACCAAATCCAAATAAATAAATTTGGATTTGATCTTATTACCTTGTGTTTATAATCTATAATCCAAATTGTGCCTTATCAGATGTCTTTTTCCTAATTATGTTTTTATAATGAGGTTCAACTATGATAAGGCACAATTTGGATTATAAATTAGAACTACAGTAGAACCTCCATGAAAGGAGGACAGTTTTTATTGTGAAATTATCATTTTTACTATTTATCAACTTTCCGGTAAGTGGACACCTATCCCTAAAGGACACTTTTGGGTCTGCAATTAGGTGTCCTTTACAGGGAGGTTTTACTGTATAAGGTAATTGGATTTGATCTTATTACTTTGTAGAGGTTCAACAATTATTGTCTAAACTGCTCCCATCAACTATATATGGGGTGGTACCTACCTCGTAGATGGCCAGGTCAATCCCGGCGTAGGGAATGATGCCCAGAGAGTTGGGGATGTAGCCCCGGGTGTAAGCCATCAAGCCTTCACTCCGGTAGATCTTCACAAAGGCATCCAGGGTGCTGGTGTACTGGCCGGTGCGGCGCAGGGCCATCCTGGTCTTGAGGACCTGATAATTCACCCTCTGTTAGATACCTATATACAGCTTGTAGAGCTTGAGACAATGAAGTCTATACTATATCAATAACAATGATAAGGCACCATTTGGATTATAAACACAAGGTAATAAGACCAAATCCAAATAAATAAATAGTGTGTGACATTTTGGTAACAGCATTGTTACCATCTTCAGACTTTAGACAATTCCGCACTTTTGTCTGAAGATGGTAACAATGCTATTACCGAAACATCGCACACTATTTATTTATTTGGATTTGGTCTTATTACCTTGTGTTTATAATCTACTAGCGGAATGACCCAGGCAACGCCCGTGTTTTACCCGACTGTAGATGTTACAACGGTGATCCTAGGTCGCTGGTTCAAATCCGGCTCGAGGGAGTTTTTTTTAATTTTTATTGGCTGCCGGCGAGCACGTGACCTCCCTGTGCGCGCGCATCCGTGACAGAGGCCGATGAGGAAAGATGGTCGTGACTATATATAGGGATAATCTAAATTGTGCCTTATCAGAGTTGTATTAATGAATTACAGTAGAACCTCCCTGTAAAGGACAACACTTAATTGCAGAGCCAAAGTGTCCTTTAGGAAGAGGTATCCTCTTACCAGAGAGTTGCTAAATAGTAAAAATGGCAATTTTGCAAATAAAATCTGTACATTGTAAAGAGGTGTTCTCTCATGGAGGTTCTACTGTACTTAGGATTTAGAGCAACATCAACCAATAAATACAGATGTTTCAGTGGCTCACTCTCTCCTCAGGGGAATGTAGATGTTCAAATGATCTTCAAAACTATTTACCTAGGAGGTTTTTAGATGCTTAAAATATACACAAGGTAATAAGACCAAATCCAAATAAATAAATAGTGTGTGATGTTTCGGTAACAGCGTTGTTACCATCTTCAGACAAAAGTATTGAATGAGAAATTTTACCTTATTAAAATTGGTTTTATTTGGGAAATTTGGTCTTATTACCTTGTGTTAATAATCTATAATACAAATTGTGCCTTATCAGAAGCTCAAAATATAACATGTGTAGCATGAAATTGGTTCCAAATATATTTTTTGTTTCTGTGACAGACAGAACACATATATACAAATTGCTAAATGTAATATTTTTACTCTTTACCTTTAGAGTCAGTGAATCCAACTATCAATAAAGGATTCTGTGTAAAGTGAAGGTTGTGGAACCACTCACCTCCATGGGATAGATGGCAGTCTGAGCCAGCACCCCAGCCATAGATCCGGCCACAAAACGTTCTCCGATGGAAAGTTCCTTCCTCACCCCGTGTTCCACATGGCCAGCATGGATCAGTTGTTTGACCTGGCACACATATAAGTAATGTGATTTCATAGTCAAACCTGGCTGTTTTGTAGAATCAAAAACCAATTACAGTAGAACTTCCATGAGTGGACAACTTCTCTACAATGGACACTTCTCATATTTAAAATGACTATTTTTACTAACTAGCAATTTCTGGTAAGAGGACACATCTCCTTAAAGAACGCATTGACTCTACAATATCTAGCTAGTTACATGGGCTGAAAAAAAAAGTCCAAATAAACAGGTCCATGATGCAACAAAAATTATTTTTTATGCCAATTCCGCCTTTGCCGGTCCCAAGCCCGGATGAAAAAGAAGGAGGGGAAGCAGTAACAAGCTCACTAAAAAAACCTGGGCTCAGCTGGCCCGGCTGATAGTACCCTGCAAGGGCTCCTATTTCAGGGATACAGGATGCATTTGTACTCCACGTTAGGAGTGGCTGCACATGGTGTCTGTTCCTCATGTCAGAGGCGGCCATTTCTTTTGGAGCTAAGTCGGCCTGCCACTGAGTAGTGCTCCCAGTCTTAATGACAAAGGCAGACACATTCTACTTCACACAGTCATGATGGTTGTCAAACAAGCTTGATACCCTAATATGATTGAGTGGAGATAAGAAAGAAGAAGATTTTTTATGCCATGGAAATGGTTTGCATGACAGGTTCAAAACAAAATGAAATCTAGAAGAACATGTGGAAATGGAAGCAAATACTATTAACTTTATTATCTCTACAGACCTCACTGCAATGTATGTTTATGCAATATATATTAATGATAAGCCAAGCCCTCTCACTCAATAACTTTTATAATTTCAGATACAAGAAAATACACAACAACAACAAAAGCTTTATTAAGACCTTTTAGTCTTATACAGATTCTCCAAGCAGAAATATAGGATACATGCAGGGAAAACAGTGATAGAACTTAATGGTAACATGATATCTATATACATATATAATTACACAAAGACAATCAAGCTAACAGATTTATCCGGGCAAATTGGAGGCAAAGAAAGTTACCATACATGGATTTACCACGGACCCTCATGTTAGGTCTTGTGGAATTATTTGGTAGCAGCTCTGAGACTTTTCTTAGCTATGTAGAACTTTTCCTAGTTATCATCCCTGCCCTTGACATTGCCGGTTGGACTTCACTTGTAAGCGTTTCGACCTGTGAGTCAATTGTGGAGTCTTCCACTAATAAATTAGTTGAATCCCTCAAGCTGCTTTTGCAAGATGTAGCCTTGTCAGCTGCCCAGGAATACTTGCCATCAGAACGAAACTTCGTAACATCTTTTGCCTTTATATTGTTTAGATCATTAAATTTTGGGACAAGTGGTAAATGATCCAAATAAGGCATGCATTCAATAGTAAGATCAACAATCAGCTCAAGTAGTGCAGGCGAAACAATAGAAAGATCTATAACTGGATACAAGAAAATAAGACCTAATCCAAATAAATTAATAAGGTGTGATGTTTCGGTAAAAATTCTGTTTCCAAAATGTCACACACTATTAATTTATTTGGATTAGGTCTTATTTTCTTTTATCTATAATCCAAATTGTGCTTTACCATATCAGTAAGGTCTGTAAAGATGATATTTGATGATATATGTGAAAAGGAAACACAATGTCAATAATAATTATTACAAAGAAAAAGAAGATATTTTTGCACATAAAAGAACAATAGTCAATAACTCATCAATGTACACGCAAACATTGCTATAACACAACATCACTTGAAAACAAGATTTTATGTTGATAAAGCACAATTTGGATTATAGATCACAACTACAAGAAAATAAGACCTAATCCAAACAACGCTGTTACTGAAAAATCATACACTATTAATACCTTGAAAGATTTCATTTTGTTATACCCATGGTTAAAACTTAGCACCTTAGAATTATAATGTTATAACTGGAGGATCCCACTTAAGCACAGTTGGTACAGTGGAGTGAACCCAGGAGGAGTTCTGAACCTCAGACAGCATCAAACAACACTAACAAGATTTAGAACAGGCCATCTCAAGCGATTGAAGCTGGAAAATAACAACAAAATCTACCCCACTTGCCTAAAATGTAGCTTGGCACCTGCAGCTCCAGAACACATTTTGGCTTGCATTAGATGCACTAAACAGGACCTTTGGGAGAGGCCGCTCCTTATCATAAAATAACTCGAGGAGCATGGACTCAGGTAATCTTTACACAAGGGGATAAGAAAGAACAACAACATAATGCTATAACCAAGTGATAAAGCACAATTTGGATTATAGATTATAATACAAGAAAATAAGACCTAATCCAAATAATTTAATAGTGTGTGATGTTTCGGCAACAGCATTATAACCATCATCAAACAAAAGAATAAAAACCTAAAAATTAATTTTATTCTTTTGTCTGATGATGGTGATAATGCTGTTGCCGAAATGTTACACACTTATAAATTATTTGGATTAGGTCTTACTTTCTTGTGCTATAACCAAGTTGTTATCAAAATTTGAAACTATTTTAAACGTGTATGATTCTTTTTAAAAATAAGCAATTTCTACTGTCCTTACTGCAATGTAAATAATAATGGGAGGACCCGGCTCATCAGTGGTGAACCCATTACATATTTATAATTTTATGTAATTCTGCTGTCCTCAAAGCCTATGTCTATAGTTTATCTAAAATACCCATTCCAAGAGTCTAGCATCAGTATCACTATAAAAGGAAGATCGAAAAATGCAATATAACAGCGGTATGATAGATTAAACTGGCGAAACCGCTGGGAGGGTTCACCACTGATGAGCCAGGCACTCCTATTAATTTTTCCATTGCAGTAAGGGCAGTAGAAATTGTTTAATTAAAAAAAAAAAGAATCTTACACGTTTAAAATAGTTTCAAATTTTGATAACCAAGTTGTGTTATAAAGAATTTGGCTTGAAGAGTTACCACCCATACCTGTTCATAAAAGGTAAACTTGAGGGCACTCTCGGGGGCAATCTTGATGACATTGATGCCATTGCCTCTCCAGAGGGACGGCAGACCTCCCTCTCTCAGCATGTTCCGGAGACAGTTCACCAGGGACCCCGCCTCAAAACCTTTCACCTACACATACAAATATATTCTGGTATCATGGGGGCAGAGAATGATACAACATGATGGGAACAAACTACATTGTGCCATCAAACAAACACAAGCCAGTTTATATACAGTAGAATACCTCTCTTTGTCCTCTTACAAGAAAGCAGTTAATTAGTAAAAATGGTATTTTTTACGATGAAAATTGTCCTTTGTATAGTGGTGTCCTCTCATGGAGGTTTTACTGAATACAGTGGTACCTCGACATACGAGCGCCCCAACATACGAGTTTTTCGAGATACGAGCCGACGAGCAAGTGATTTTTTGCTTTTAGTTACGAGCGAAATTCGAGATACGAGTTCGGTTCGGTAGTAACACGCAGTCGCGGCATCACAATCAGTTAGCAGCGTGCTTCCGCTGTGATAAGTTGTGTTTTGTGTTCGCGTTTACATTTACAGTTTTAGTTCATTTATTTTTATAACCATGGATCGGAAGAAAGTTTGTAAAAAGTCAAGAGCTAAGAAAAAGATGAGAGATGAGTATTGAATTAAAACGTTAAATTTCTACAAGTGAGATAAAGGAGATCATAGGAATATGGGAGAGAGTTTCACAGTTTGTGGAAAAAAAACACCCAGAAAAAGTTGCAACAGGTCGTGCATCTGACCTTTTTAATGACACTTGCCTAACTCATTTCCGGAACATTCTGAGAGGGAGGAAGAAACAAACCTCCTTGGACATGTTTTTTTCTAAACAGCCTACAGGTGAAAGCGAGAAAAATGTAGCGAAAAAGGCAAAGACCAGTGAGGATATCTAATTTATTTCTTTACATTCTCTTTTTGTTTTTGTGCAATAAATATTTGATATTTATAAATACGTTTTTATTATTTAAAACCACGTAACAAAAATAACTGGGGTGACATTTTGGAGGTTGGGACGGATTAATGGTAGTTCAATTGTTTTGTATGGGGAAATTTGCTTCGAGATACGAGTAATTCAAGATACGAGCAAGGTTGCGGAACGAATTAAACTCGTATGTCGAGGTACCACTGTATAATAAAAGATTATCTCTCCTAATTATATAGGCAAAATTATGCTTAAGAAGCCCATTTATAAATTTAATTAACTATTCAAATAGGCTTGATATAGAATATTGGCATTGTCAAAATATATTTTTTTCAATAAAACTTTAAATCACAGATGACCTGGGCAATGCCTGGGAGTTTCCCCCAGTACACTGTCGCTATATTCAAAGGTTTTACTACAAATGTAAATTAATATGTTTATATATGTGGAGAGCTATCTCTCACTGTAGGAGTGTAGCCACACTATAATGTCCCATCTCCCAGGAAGGGAAAACCCTGGTGACTCCATATGGCAGAAAAAGATCTAGACTGGCTAAGCCAGGTGGGGCCGAGCAAAGCCCAGGTTAAGTCTTCAACTTTAATATGGAGGAGAGGGCATTCACTTGCCCTTGAAGCTGGAAAGGTGAATGAATCAATGATTAGATCAATAGCATATGGATGGCAGAAAGCATGTGGAAACCACACCACTATTTTTCCCACAAAAATTCTCTTTGAATTGTTCAATTGGACCAAAGCAGCATCTTCCCACCAGACTATGACTTAATAGACTCATGGACAAAACTTAAGGAACTTGTACCTTTCAGCATGTATATTGGGATTCAGACAATAACTCTGAAAGGTATTTGATACACACTGACTTTTATTGAAGACACAAGATAATCAAGTGTACAAAAAAATTGTCTCTGACTCCTTAAAAAAAATTATAAGATGATCGGATGACATCAAAGACTTTCCACTTCCATAAGTTTTGTCCATGAGTGTAGACCAATGGCCTTGGAGGATCCTGATTGAGGCAGCACACCAGTCCTAGGAACTGATTCACCTGACATAAATAACACAGAAGCATGCGATACAGTACCTGTAGGAACACCTTGAGACGATCCATGGGGGCAGTGACAGTGCGAGACACTGCCCCAGCCACACCGCCAGCCACAAGATGGCGCCACCAGACTCCAGTCTTGAGTTCATCCTCTGAGAACTCGTCAGGCACCAGACTGTCCTCACCGATGTCAACAAACTGTCAAACACACGGCATACATCCTGGTTGGGTCAAATAGGTTATTTACATTTATAATATTCCTCCAACAATTATTTCTATTCACCTGGATATTTTTCATCAATTGATTATAATTTCTCCTAGACAAACTTACATGGGTATCTCTCTTTCTATATAATCTATATATATATGTCATAATATTTAGAAATATATAAATAAAATATGGCTTGTGTGGGAGTATGAGGAAAGGGAAGAGAGAAAATAGCCGGGTCAAAACAACCCTCTTTGTCACCAGGTGTCGAGCCTTCACTTTCATTCCCCCTGGGTGTAATTTATCTGATTCAAAACAGTTTAGAAAGAACTGAAAGAGAGTTTTCCCCGCGGTGGTCTCGACACCAGTTTTTCCCAGAGTGGTCCTCGGACCTTCGCTCGTCCCTCTCGATCTACTCCCCACGGGTTTTTGCCTCTGGATCCTGTGTGTCCTTACCACCCACCACACAACTACCATGACTACTTCACAAATCACCACATATATATATTACGATGCACTAGCGCGCCATCTGTTACCAAATTACAAAACTATTTTAGAGGCGTAATATTCTTTTTAAAATAAAACAATTTCTACTGTCCTTACTCCAATGGAAAAATTAAAGGGAGGGCCTGATAGAAATTGTTTTATTTTAAAAAGAATATTACGCCTCTAAAATAGTTTTGTAACATATATATTCTATATACAGTTACGAGCGTCATTCCTCATCGGCCTCTGTCACCGTTTGCTTTTTTTTTGGAATGGCGCCCTACTATTGGTTGGCTACGGTCACGCCACCTTTGCCCCCCCCCCACTCGCTCTTTCGTTTTTGTAACATTGGTTTTGCGGGTCGCTCTTTAAATAAATGCATATATTAGTTAATAACTAAATGGAATCCTCTCTTTCCTTTTCCCAGTATGAGACGCCTACGGAAGCCAACAGTACATAGACAGATAAAGCACATAGGCTATAGTTATTAACTAATATATGCATTTATTAAAGGCGCCAAATTTATAATTGTAACAAATAGTATTTGAATAAAAACATTCAATCGGGTAAAACACGGGCGTTGCCCGGGTCATTCGGCTAGTATATATATATATATTAGACAATATTTCAAAATTAATATCAGAAACACACAAATTCCAACTAATAACGCACTGTCTACAACCCAATTATAAATACTTTAATATATTATTTAAGGTAATTGAGCTATACTGCAAACTTTGCAATAAGGGCAGTAGAAGAAAATTTTTAAAAGAATATGTGTCTAAAATAGTTTCAATTTCTTTTAGTATATTATCCAGAAATTACCAAATTTTTATCATTGCAATACAAGTAGAAATGTAGAGAAAGAGAGAAAAAAAAATAGTTTTTAATTATTCAAATTAAAAAGAGCATTAAAAATTGGTCTCAATTTTCTACATTTAATAAGGCAAAAACCAAATTCTTTACATATATGTTGGCAACTATACCAGTTCTAGTAGGTAGGTCTTCCAAACTGTACATATACAAGCAAAAAAAGGTGAAAGGAAAGGCCAAAATATTTGAAAATAGAAATACAGTAAAACCTCCATGAGAGACACTCCGGCTAAAGGACACGTTTCTACAAAGGACAGTTTTCATTTTGTCAAAATTACCAATTTCACTATTTAACAACTCTCCAGTAAGAGGACACTTCTTCATAAAAGACACTTTTTCTCTGCAACTTGGTGTCCTTTAGAGAAAGGTTTTACTGTACTACAAACCAAAAAAATCAAAGCCAAAAATCCATAAAACAAACCTTTATTTAAAAAATAACGAGGCTGACAGACTTCAAAGGTTCTCCGACTGCAGACTTAATGTAGAGGTGTAGAGTGGTCACAGCCATTCCCATAACATGTGCAACTACATTACCTTTGCACATGCTATGGAAATGGCAAGTGGACACTCCGAGGTTAGCAGAGATGTACTTCCTTCCATTAGGGTAAATGGCCGGGAGGTGAATATGCTATGAAATAAAAATGGTGGCAATTGTGCCTTCTCTACGGCTTTGTGATATCTTTGTGGCAAATTGATAGGGGCAAGGTGTGATTTTTTTAAAATCCTTGGAGGATGTTTGGGTGTGCTCTACGGTGAGCGTCAAAATTTAATTAAAAATGGGGTGTAATCTATTGTGCCATTGTTTATATACAAGAGATAAATGCATGTATATACAAGGTGCAAGCTAAGGCATGCGTAACAATGGAGCGTGAAAAACACTATTCCATACAAAAAGTATAGACCCCCAGGTCAAACTTTGATGGCCTTAGAATGACATGGATCCTCACTATAACAACCTCTGTTATAGCAGCAAATTGGTTATAACATCCTAACTCCCAAGTTTTAAGTCTTAATTGTTCGTCTTTGCCGGTCCCAAGCCCGGATGAAAAAGGAGGAGGGGGAGCAGTAACAAGCTCACTAAAAAACCTGGGCTGATAGTACCCTGTAAGAACTCCTAATCCAGGGATACAGGATGAGCAGCATTTGTACTCCATGTTAAGAGCAGCTGCACATGGCGTCTGTTCCTCATGTCAGAGGTGGCCATTACTTTTAAAGCTAAGTCGGCCTGCCACCGAGTAGGGCTCCAGTTTCAATGACAAAGGCAGATGCATTCTACTTCACCCAGACCCTAATATGATTGAGTGGAGATAAGGAAGAAGAAGAAGTCTTAATTGTTCTAGCTGTAATTATAAGAACAACATGGGGTATTAAAACAGCATAAAATATTGGTCCCAAGTGTTGTTATTATAGCAAAGTTCCATTGTATTTGTAGCCTTCACTTTTGGGACAAAAAAGAACCAAAGCTCTCTTTCTTTCTCTGCACTCAAAAACTGAACAAATTCCAAGGGCAACTACAAGACCTGACTGAAATAAATGATAGTACGTATCCCAAGTACTCTATGATCATCATGGTGGGTAGTGAGTAACTTATTACTGTAAAATAATAGTACAAATGTAATATTGTACTGGGATGAGGTGCATAAATTAAGAAAAAGGCATCTCCTTATCGTGCAACTGAAAGTTGCTAATGGCTTGCGCCATCTATCAGAATAAATATCAACTATTATCGTTGATTTTTAATTATTCCAGAATTGGCCAAATACCCGTGGTTAGCTTTTCTTGATTAATCAAGAATGGGTATTTGGCCAATTCTGGAATAATTAAAAATCAACGATAATAGTTGATATTTATTCCGATAGATGGCGCAAGCCATTAGCAACTTTCAGTTGCACAAAAGGAGATGCCTTTTTCTTAATTTTTTCATTTTTATTGAATTTAAATAAAATATTTTTTAAATCTATTTTTTATATATAATTATTTAGTTAGTTTTTAGTCATGAATTTACGACACTTAGAATTAAAAGTTCACTGTGGATTAGGCCTTAAATAGATGGAAGCCTGCTTGCAATGGATTGGTCAATTCCTTGTAAGTGGCATAACATAAGACTTAAAGAGAAATATAGAAATTGTTAGGGGGAAAGAAGAAAGAAGGCATAAACTTATATTCAAGCAAAATTTTCTTATGTATAGATGGCAGGTTATTGCCTTAAATTTAAATATACCTAACTGGCCTTGTACTTATTGTTTGCGGAAGAGCATTGCTCGATGTAAATATTTATATGTAATTCTACTGTCCTAAAAGCTTATGTCCATAGTTTGCTTGAATACTATTCTAAGATTCCACCAGTCATTGCAGTGTATATAAGTAGAATTGTCCAATACAGTATTGGAGCTCTAAGAGAAGCGGTCTGGTAGATTAAATTGGCGAAACCGCTGGGAGGGTTCACCACTGATGAGCCAAGCCCTCCCAATATATTTTTTCATCGCATTAAGGACAGTAGAAGAGTTTGTTTTGTGTTTGAAAAAAGAAACATTCATGTTTTATAATGCTTCCATTTCTTATGTATAGAGGGGACGTTATTGCCTTATATTTAAAAGCAAAATGGATTATATTTATAACCATGCAAATAACCAGATTGTTGTAATAAAGGAGGTTGTTATAGTGAGATTCTACTGGAGGTTTATTTATTTATTTTATTTATTTACTAGTAAATGATAACAGTCTTTGATTTCCAGACTTAAGTCTGGTCATCTACAGACAATAACTTTCCAGAATGGTTTCAAGGTTTTCCCACTATGTACTAAGTGCAATTCTCAACCTATAACCCCAAAACACATTATTGACTGTATTGACTCATCCATTGATGAGCTCTACTCTTCCCCGGCAGACACCATCAAAAGCTTGATACCTTAGTGTGATTGAGTGGAGATAAGAAAGAAGAAGAAGAGCCTAGTGAATGACTTTGCTTTGTCTAATTTCTACCTGAGTAAAATATTTCCTAACAAAACATTGTTTTAACACTAGAATTTTATCAGTAATGGTAACCAAATGAATTAATATGTCATCACATAATCCTTTTTTTGATCACAAAATATGTAAATTAGTTATCGGTTTAATAGGCTTTTAATAGCTTCTAATTTTTAATTGCATCATCATGAAATCTTGGTCCAAAGTTTTATTGTTAGAGGCAGCTTTGACTCTTATGTAGTTTTGGATACCATTGACTTTTATCTATAAATAGCAGTGTATGTGTGTATCTGGACAAAAGCACTGCTATCATCATGAGAAAGACCACCTGCTGGCCAGGTGAAAGAGGGCTAGAATGGCTTACAGTGGAATGACGCCAGTAGGAGATGATCTCATGGAGTTCCCCCGTGGGATGGAACATGAGGTAGTCCCTCCATTCTGAGAAGCTGATGGAGAGAGACTTGTCTTTGTCCATCCTGACACACACGTGTTCCACTCAATTCTTCAAAGCAAAAACAGTTACACTCATGGACTCAAAACTTAAGGAAAGGAAAAACACAAGGTAATAAGACCAAATCCAAATAAATAAATAGTATGTCATTTAGTTTATTTGGATTTGGTCTTATTACCTTGTGTTTATAATCTATAATCCAAATTGTGCATTATCATTAAGGAAAAGAAAATTATTTGATGTCGCTCGTTGTCTATTTTTTTTTTAAGGAGACAGAGACAATTTTGTTCACACTTGGTTATCTCGTGTGTCTTCAATAAAGGTCACTGTGTAGGAAATATCTTTTAAAGTTATTGCCTGAATTACAATATACATGCTAAAAGGTACCAATTCCTTAGGTTTTGTCCATGAGTGCATGTTCTCATGAATTGGGCACCACATACATACACAAGCATTGAGAAAACTCACCCAAATGAGGTGGAAACTCATTATAACAGCCTCCTTTATAACAACAACTTTTGTTATAATTTCTTTTTAATTTTAGTTTATAATGATAAGGCACAATTTGCATTATTAATATATATAGTCACGACCGTCTGTCGTGGCCTCTGTCACGGATAATATACAGTTATCATCGTCATGCGTTCTTAATTCTGTCACCGTTTGCTTTTGGTTCAGTGGTAGAATGCTCGCCTGCCACGCGGGTGCCCCGGGTTCGATTTCCAGGCCGATGCATTTTTTTTTTTTTTTACAATTTTTAAAACTCATTGATATATTATACATGAATGACATCCACGGCGCCAATTTATAATTGTAACGAATAGTATTTGAATAAAAGCATTTAATCGGGTAAACCCCGGGCGTTGCCCGGGTCATTCGGCTAGTAGATTATAAACACAAGGTAATAAGACCAAATCCAAATAAATAAATAGTGTGTGACATTTCGGTAACAGTATTGTTACCATCTTCAGACAAAAGTACTGAATGACTTTTCAGTACTTTTGTCTGAAGATGGTAACTACGCTGTTACCGAAACGTCATACACTATTTATTTATTTGGATTTGGTCTTATTACCTTGTGTTTTAGTTTATAGTTTCTATCATTGCAGTAAGGAGATAGTAGAAAATTATTTTAATTCAAACAGAATCAAATGCATCAAAAATAGTTTATATTTCATATAGTTAATAAACAGACCAATAGCTTCAGTTATCAACGGGGTGATAAGGCTATTTCTATACAGTAGAACCTCCCTGTAAAGGACATTACCTAATTGCAGAGCCAAAGTGTCCTTTAGGAAGAGGTGTCATCTTACCTGAGAATCACTAAATAGTAAGAATGGTAATTTTGCAAATGAAAACTGTCCTTTGTAGAGAGGTGTCCTTTAATGCGAGTGTCCTCTCATGGAGGTTCTAATATATATAGTCGAACCTCCATGAGAGGACACTCGTGCTAGATGATACCTCTCTGTAAAGGTCCGTTTTCGTTTGCAAAATTACTATTTTTACTATTTAGCAGTTTTCCAGTAAGAGGAAATCTCTCCCTAAAGGACACTTTAGATCTGTAATTAGGTGTTGTCTATTACAGGGAGGTAGTTCTACTGTACTAAGACAATACTGGGTGAATCATTGGAAGCAAGCCATGCCAACCATGTCTGAATCCATGTCAGGGCCATCAGCCAAGGTTCTCCATGTTAGGAGTGGCCTCATTTAAAGCTAAGTCAGACTTCCACAATGTACTTCAGATTTTTTTAAACACAACCAGACATACACTCATGGACAGCTTAAATTGAACACAAGATATTTGATATATGATAAATACTAAAATTTCTCTTCTTCTTTCTTATCTCCACACTGGGTGAAGTAGCCTTTTCTGCCTTTTTCATTAAGACTGGGAGCAGTACTCAATGGCAGGCCGACTTTGCCGATCCCAAGCCCGGATGAAAAAGGAGGAGGGGGAGCAGTAACAAGCTCTCTAAAAAACCTGGGCTCAGCTTGACCGGCTGATAGTACCCTGTAAGAGCTCCAGATTCAGATATACAGGATGAGCAGCGTTTGTACTTCATGTTAGGATTGGCTGCATATGGCATCTGTTCCTCATGTCAGAGGTGGCCATTTCTTTTAGAGCTAAGTCGGCCTGCCACTTAGTAGTGCTCCCAGTCTTAATGACAAAGGCAGATGCATTCTTTTTCACCCAATGTGGAGATAAGAAAGAAGGAGACACACAATATAAGTAAAACAGACATATAAATAGTTGTAGCAGTCTGGTAGATTGAATTACCAAAATGTCTATAAGGAAGGGAAGTGATTCATCACATTTTTAGACAATTGAAACATGTATACCAAGATTTTGTGAATTCGTCAGGGCAGCACAGCTTTTATTTCATCACATTCAGTTATGAAATCAGTTGAATCTTCCAAAAGCAATTGCCTCAAGGTAATCGTACTTTTGCCTGAAAATGGTAACAGTGCTGTTGTTTACATTGAATTCAACAAAATAGATTTGGGCATCTTGTGATACTTATCTATAATCAAATTGCACATCTTCATAGTGCCATCTTTTTACGTTGAAACATTTACCCAAAAAAAAAAAAAAAAAAAAAAAAAAACATTGTGTATGTCCATAATGTTTCTAAAGAAACACAAGGTAATAAGAACAAATTCAAATAAGTAAATAGTGTGACATTTCGGTAACAGCATTGTTACCATCTTCAGACAAAAGTGCTGAATGAATGTAATAACAACGCTGTTACCGAAACATCACATACTATTAGAATGTGGTCTTATTACCTTGTGTTTATAATCTATAATCCAAATTGTGCCTTTTCATGTTTCTAAAGAGAAATTTCCCAAATAATCTTCCAAAACAACAGCAATATAATCAGAACAACCCAATACATTAGTAGAATGGTCAGGTACAGTACAACCTCCCTGTAAAGGACAATACCTAATTGCAGAGCCAAAGTATCCTTTAGGGAGAGGTGTCCTCTTACCAGAGAGTTGCTAAATTGTAAAAATGGCAATTTTGGCATGATAACTGTCCTTTGCAGAAAGGTTTCCTCTAACAAGAGTGTCCTCTCATGGAAGTTCTACTGTGTATTGATAGGCCAAAATTACTGGGGTGAGTAACAGATGATGAACCAGGTCCATCCAATATTTTTCCTCAATGCATGATAAAGCACAATTTGGATTATAGATTATAATACAAGAAAATAAGACCTAATCCAAATAATTTAATAGTGTGTGATGTTTCGGCAACAGCATTGTCACCATCATCAGACAAAAGAATAAATGATAAAGAATAAATCATTTATTCTTATGTCTGATGATGGTGACAATGCTGTTGCCGAAACATCACACACTATTAAATTATTTGGATTAGGTCTTATTTTCTTGTATTTCATCAATGCAATAAGGACAGAAATAATTTATTCGAAAAAACTAATCATGCTAAAAAAAGAAATGTATGAGCTGTACATTTACCTCTGGAGTAGTTCAAAGGCCTCTTTTCTATCCACCTTACTTCCAATCTTCTCAAATGCCCGGATAATCTCATCAGTATCAATGATACCTGCACACCTAGGATAATGCTAGGAATTCCACGGAGGATCATTCCCAAACTTGCCATCTTTGTTTTCATCCAGCGCTCGGAACACCAGCATGAGCTTCCTGTCATGCTCCTTCATGTACTGGACAAACTCCTCAAATTCCAGGGTTCCAGACTGATCCGAGTCATGTTTCTCCAGAATATCCTGAAAACACAGTGCATCGGTCAACTACTGCTTGGGGGATCAATCAGGAATTCAAATACAAATTAGACAAAAATATTTTAAATTATTCTCCTCAATTCAAGAATATTGTTATTAATAGTTTAATATGTATATAAGCAAAGTTCTCCTCTCTTATCAAAATAAACATATTAGAATTAGACATCATCTAGGGGGGTCGGTGGAAGGCTGGTTAAACTGTTTGGTTTTCGACCACTACGACCCGGGTTCGATTCCCGCATTGGACACTTTTTTCTGTTTAAAAAAAAAAAAATGCTCCAATGGCCCCCCGATTCTTGCAAAAGTCCAACCCCAACAGCAAGTGCAAGTAACCAAACGGGGCTCTGGCACATTTGTAAGTGCAAAGTCGAACTGCTTTTCACATGTATAGACATGTGGTGTGCTTACAGTAAAAGCAGTCGCTAACTACCCACCATGATTATCATGGCCTATACCACGTGTACTAGGGATAAGCAAAAAAAAAAAAAGACATCATCTATTAACTGTTACCTTAAACTACTGGCCTCGGGTCGGGTAATAAAGCCACAACAACAGCTTTGGTAAACTGAGAAGCATCCACCTGGAGATCTTGGTTTCATGCTAGAGGCCCTCGTCAGTCTAGAAAAGACTTTATTTCATGAGATCCACAAGGGAACTAATGGAATCTTCACAATCCACCAAAGAGGTATTCAGCTGGCAAAGTGGCTAGGCCAAATCTACGGCCCAAAATATGTATAGAAGGAAATCTGCCCCAGAACTTAAATGAAGTCTCTTCTTCTTCCTTATCTCCACGCAATCATATTAGGATATCAAGCTTG
>CP092866.1:26760431-26826685 GCA_030710605.1 Cordylochernes scorpioides | reverse complement strand
AATCCAAATTATGCTTCTTATCATACATAGATATAATGATTAATAATATCTATGAAAAGAAACACGTTGCCCAAAAAATAGTTGTTACAAAAAATAATATATATATATATATCAGCAGCATACCTCTTCTTCTTTCTTATCTCAAATCCATGATAATCATGGTGGGTAGTTAGTGACTGCTTTTACTGTAAGCGCACCACATGTCTACACATGTGAAAAGCAGTTCTTCTTTGTACTTTCGACAGCAGCATACCTAAAAGGAAGAAATTGATAATACCAATTACATGACCTCTATATGCCAGCCTTGTTGAGATAAACATATCTACATATATAAACAAACTTATTGCTGAGTACAATAACCCTTTAGAACACACTGGCCATAGAGAGGGTCCCGAAATCTAGCAGAGATATCTTGTACAAAATTACAATTCTATAGAAATAATAAAATTGCACAAAGTGTATGTACCTATTAGAGTTTAAAGAATCAATATAAGTTTCTTTGAGTCAAAAAGCAATCCAATGAATATATTTTTATTTAAAAAGGTGTACCTGGTTGTGTGAAAGAAAAACAATTTTTCAAAATAACAATCCCCTTAAGTTAATAGCAAAGAGTCCAAGAAAAACAGAGAAATGTTTATTTTAAAAGAAAAACTTTTCTCCGTTTTCTTATGACATTATGCTAAACCCATTTTTTTCTCAAAATATTTTGTAGGATTGCTCATTATCAATTTATTGCACATAAAAGAAAATAAGACCTAATCCAAATAATTTATTAGTGTGTGACATTTCGGAAACAACATTGTCACCATCATCAGACAAAAGAATAAAAAATAAAAAAATATTTTTTTTTTGTCTGATGATGGTGACAATGTTGTTGCCGAAACGTCACACACTAATAAATTATTTGGATTAGGTCTTATTTTCTTTTATTATAATCTATAATCCAAATTGTGCTTTATCAATTTATTGCACAGTAAACTTGACAAAGTATCTTTATCAAGTTTTACTTACTGTGCAATAAATTGATAAAGAAGTAGCAATCTTTCAAAATATTTTGATAAAAAAAAATTTTTTTTCTTTCACAAATCCAGATATACCATTTTAAAAAATATATAAATAAGCATCTTTATACATTGTATTTAAAAGGAAAGCCTTCACACAAGCCAATGTTCTTCACTGAGTCTATTTACAAGACAGTTTTGTAAATGGATCCATTGGAGAGGTTTGAGCTCTAAAGAGAATCAAAGTTTCAAAGTTGGAGACTAGATATTTTTCTGTTTGCCTTTTAAATCTATATCACAGTGTCATGTATACGTGCAAGCTTTGGCCTTCTTTCAATGTGAAATGACAACTCAAATTTCGAAATACAGTAGAACCTCCCTGTAAAGAACATCTAATTGCATAGCTAAAATGTCCTTTAAGGAAAGGTGTCCTCTTACCGGAGAGTTGCAAAAAGATAAATATGGTAATTTTACAAATGAAAGCTGTCCTTTATAGAGAGGTTTCCTCTAGCGTGAGTGTCCTCTTATGGAGGTTCTACTGTAAAATAAAATCACTGGTATATATACTTTAAATTGATTCCACAACACAATAGAGAGATCATCACTTATATAAAAAATGGATAAGGATTCGAACCCCAGGGGCACTTTCTCAGCACCTTACATGGACAAACTGGCTACTTACATATATATATATAAATGTATAAATATATATATAGAAGCATAGGGCGCCTCTCCCGTCAAAATAAACGTCAAAACCTGACGTCATCTATTTTGACGGGAGAGGCGCCCTATGCTTTTATGGATCAATTTCCTCCCGGCAAATTTTTATCTATATAAATATATATATATATAGATAGAATTTTGCCGGGAGGAAATTGATATAAAGAGCCAAGGGTCACCTCTCCCGTCAAAATAGACGTCTAAAACCAGACGCCATCTATTGACCGTCGCCGCAACTAGCGGCCTCGGGTCGGTGACAAAGATCTCTAGATGGACGCTTTTCAGTTTGCCAAAGTTGGTGTTGTGGCTTTGTTACCGACCCGAGGCTGCTAGTTGCGGCGACGGTCAATAGATGGCGTCTGGTTTTAGATGTCTATTTTGACAGGAGAGGTGACCCTTGTCTCTTTATATATATATATTTAAACAAGATCAAAATAAAATTTCTGAATATTGTATATATATATATATATATAATGTGTTATCATTAAAATATAATAACATGTATTTTTAAAAAGGCTAGCAAATAGAGAGAGAGAACATTTTCTATTTATTCACTGAACTTATTTTTCTCTCAATAAAATAAAAAACACTCAATGAAAAATAAATGATAATATTTGACTATACACCACTTGGTCCAATTAAATTGTGATGGGAGAGATAAAGTGAGAAAAAAATGAGCAAATTAAGATATTGGATATACAGTTAAACCTGTCTATAGCGCCCCCTATTGGAACTCACCAAAATAGGGTGCTATAGAGAGAGGGTGCTATAGACAGGCCACTTTTAATGTAAAATGTTTACATTTTGATGTTTAAAATCGGGCGCTATAGAGAGGAAGGCGCTATTTAGAGGGAGCGCTATAGACAGGTTTAACTATATTATATATATGGAACACAAGGTAAAAAAAGATTAGTTATAATCAAATGTGTAAACACTTAAAGAGGATTTTAATGAAGGGGAAAAAAATAAAATATAAAAGAAAGAGAAAGATAAAAAAAGTTTTTAAAAAATTAAAGGAATTGAAAGGAATGTTTGGGTAGGGTTTTAAAGAAATACTATAAGGAAATAAGAAAACACAAAAGATAATTAAAGGTAAAGACTCTTCTAGTAAGGTATATCAATTAAGAAGGTTCAGAAGATGAGTTTCTTTAATTAATATTAAAGAAACTCATCTTCTGAACCTTCTTAATTGATATACAAAAGATAATAAAAAGAAAAGAAGAATAAAGGAAAAAAACAAAGTTCAAAAAGAAGCAAATAGAAAAAAAAAAAAAGATATATTCAAATTTTTACAACCTTATAAAAAAACAATCAAATTTATAATAAACTTTAAAAAACAGCAACAAAATAAATTAAAGCTTTGTCATCAAAATGTAATTTTTTTTTTTTGAGTGAACAAGAGGTATAACAACAATGGATATAGTTCAGACATACAAAAATATTGCCTTATTTAAAATTGAACAAACAAATCCATAACATAAAACTTGAGAGAGAAAAAATAAAAAATATAAAATAGCCATTAATATTTAAATAGCTTACAATAGATAACAATTTAAAAAAAAAAGAACACAACACCAAAATAACCCCAGTATCCAGCAAGTCTTTTTACCAGGATAAAAAAAAAAAAATTAACAAATTAAAATTGACATGTTCAAAATTTCAGTTTTTTTTTTAAATGTGTGCGTGACTTATTGAAGCAATCGCTTTAACAAAGAGAGAGGTTTTGTTAGATTACTTAAAAAAAACCTAAAATTCAAAATATGAAATAGTTATCAACACATTTGCAAAGTTTAAAAAATAATAATAAAGAAGCACAAAACTAAAAAAAAAACTTAAGAGAAAAACAAACCTAAAAGATATGGTTATAGCTAGCACCAAGAAAGCTAAGAGTTATGGCACCTGTTAAGACATGGTGACCCCCAAGGCCTTGCGTACATGTTCGTAGACCACGTAGCTAATGCTGACAGCTGGGATCACTTTAAGAAAGTTGGGGCAGATACCTCGATACAGGCCTGCGATGCCCTCTTTGTGCAGAATCTTACGTACCAGTATCCTCATGCTGGTTTCTTCTTTTCCTTTGGCAGCTGAAACCCACCCATATTGAGCTCCTTGCAGGATATGTACAGTAGAACCTTCCTGTAAAGGACAACACCTAATTGTAGAGTCAATGTGTCCTTTAGGGAGAGGTGTCCTCTTACTGGATAGTTGCTAAATAGTAAAAGTGGTCATTTTGGCAAATGAAAACTGTCCTTTGTAGAGAAACTCTTGAACCTAGCACGAGTGTCCTGTCATGGAGGTTCTACTGTATAAACTTTTTTAAAAATTATTACCAACTAGTTTCGAATCTGCAACCCCAAACCATATCATTGACTGTATTGGCTCATCCATTGATGAGTTCTACTCATCCCCAGCAGACACCATCAACAAGCTATACAGCTCGATACCCCAAAATGAATGAGTGGAGATAAGAAAGAAGAAGATAACCAACTAGGATGCAGAAATTTTGGCTCCTGAGTAGGGAAACGAAAAGGAATATAGATTAAATGGGGATTTACCAGATATGGTTTAGAACCACATAGAAATTTGCAAACAATAATTTTTTAAAAGAAATATCTGGATATATTTTAGATACAGTAGAATCTCCATGAAAGAACAATCTAGCTAGAGGACACCTCTCTACAAAGTAAGACAGTTTTCATTGACAAAATTGCCATTTTTACTACAGTAAAACCCCTCTATAGTGAACCCCAATGGAACAGAGCTTTTGGTTCACTATAGCCACGGTTTGGCGATTTTTTTTTTTACTTTTCTAAATTTTTAGACTGCATAATTAAAAAAACAGCCATACACACAGGAAAAGGCAGCCACTTAATATTAGTCACTTTGTTTTAATTCCCTAAATTGACCTATTTCTTTACAGTAATGCTGAATATCAAAAGAAGAATTTTGTTCCCTGAGGAAGTTTGGCGAGTTGCCACACGAAATATCGGAAATAAAAACTTTATGATCCAAAATAGGCATTTTTAAATATTGTGATATATGGATTGCTCTATTTTCAAACACATATATTAACCTATGTATTATTCAAAAATTAAGCCAAATCCCCCAGGGCAAAACATTATTAATTGTATATTTAAAAGGTATAAGAGTATTTTAGAACATCTTTCTCAAATAATATAATACTATATTTATTTGAAAAAATGCCTCTAATACCTTGTTGTTTGAAAGTGAAATTTGAAAATCAGAATTGTCTTTAAATATATTGTTGTGTGTCAACAAGCAACCGACCGGAAATACACGTGACGTTGCAAAATTATCTTAAATTTTGTTTATTTTATTTATTTATCAGAGAACGGCACCACAGAGATAACAGGCACAAGTTGTATTTGACCACGGACCACCGTTTTCATGGAATGCTTACAAACACAACGAATGCTTACAAACACAACGTGCCAGTTATCGTTGGACCTTCGTGCATTTTTATTTTATTTATTTTTCTTTTTATCCTTGCCCGGCGAACGAAAGATGTCTTGTACCAGATCTAACCCTCCCAACGGCTATACCGCAGAGAATCGGACCTCAACAACCCTCCAGAACCGGACCACAAGCCCAGCCCTGGAACGGGCCATGGTGACCATAGCCCACCAGGACAATGTACTGCAACCTACCAATAAATTGAGTTTTATATCCCCACTTCAGCCTCATCACATGGTGGAGAGCAGTGTCGGCCCAGCACCTCAAGCAGCGAACATAAATATCGGCTACGGAGAGACGCTGTGTTTCAACCCGGAGGAGGAAGACATCGAGGACCACGTGGAGGAATTCAAGACGTGGCTGACGGCGAGCAAGGTACCGAAGGGAGACTGGACGAAGGCCCTAGTACGGCGGCTTCCACTTGACGGCCGCGAATTTATCAAGTGCAGGTTTGACCCTTCAGCCGCACTTGAAGACGTCTTGGAAGCACTAAAACTTTGCTACCCAAGGAACGACGGCCGGGCACGTAGTAGGGGTAACGAATTAAAGAAAACGAGACGGCCCCAGTCCACGGAAGATACGGGGAGATATTTGATGAACCTGATTACGGCCCACGCGACGGCAGGCGAGTTTTCGCCGTTTGATTCAAGCAAGGAGGCATTGTGGGCATTGGCTCCAAAAGACTGCCTACTACTGGCAGCCTCGTGGAGCACCACGCGGAACCCAGAAGAGGCCGACTTCCTACAGGCGGCGAAATTCCTCGACGAAGCAGATAAATGGAACAAGGAACGGACAGAGGCAGGTACAACGACGAGTTGGGAAACAACTACGAGGACGGCGGAAGAGTGGGAACAAAAACAAGGACGAAATCCAAGGACCGAAACGCCCATGGAAAAAGCAAGAAGATTTATGCTACCGGACGGGACGCCAAGATGCTTCACTTGTTACCAGACGGGGCACAAACACTGGGATTGCCCGAAAAGGAGGCCACGTGGTAAGTACAATTTTGCCTCTAATCCTGTGGTGGAAGTTTCAAACAGTGTAGAGAGCGTACCACGTGTATTTTCCGAGGTTACTGGTAACACCAATCGCATAATCTTCAGGGTAAAAGGACAACTGGGGGTTAACGAGAAACAGACATTAAATAAGGTACCAATAGAAAAATCCACTTTAGAAATAGGGGGTACAGCAATGGAAAAATTCCGTTGGACAGGTATGACAAATTTCTGTTTAATCACGCATATCAATGAGACACATGTAGGCAAACTGATTTTCGATTCAGGGGCAAATGTTAGCTGCATAGACGAAGGAATAGCCAACGCACTAGGATGTGCTAGAATGCCTTCAAAATTACTTATACGGGGAATAAGTGGGTCAGTAGTCTCGAACACGTGCACATACTTGGAGGTCAACATTGATGGTTTCGACATATGTGGCAGGTTCACCATAATTCCAGGAAACGGGGAAAAGATTATTTTCGGCGTCGATATTCTAAAAAACTATCATTGCAAAATTATGTTTAGAGACGAATCGGTAGAATTGTATAGGCCAAAAATAGGCAGGGACGACCACGTGGTAGAACTAAACGAAGAACGGGAACTCGAGAGGTTAGGCACAATTACGAACGATCGGAAAAACCCCAAACAAAAGTACTGCATACTAGACGACCTTGAAATTGCACCACGTTGTAAAACGAGGGTTAAGTTAAAAGGGCCAACAGTAATGGCGGGCATTTTAGAACCCCACCCCGACTGCGTAAGAAGAACGGGGCTACTAATACCATCAGTACACGTTTCCGAAACGGTATCCGAGATATTCATTGATGTCATAAATACTAGGAACGAGCCGGTGCGGTTGGTAGCAAACTCGTGCTTGTTACGATCCGGCGGGGAAATAGCGAATGTTTCTTTCCTAAGTGAACAGGTGGGATACAGTACGACGGCCACGTGCAAATACGAACCACAGAAGTTCGATATAAACCCGGAGCTATCGGACAGCGAAAAAATCGACGTACTGGACGTATTGTACAGGTATCGGGAACTTTTCTCAGAAGAGTGGAATAAGGCGGCAGATATCGAAACGTACCACATTAAACTTAAAGCGAACACGGAACCAATTCGACAAAAAGCCTATCGCCGCAGTCCTAAGGAACGTGATATTATAGAGGAACAGGTTAAAGAAATGTGTGAAAAAGGAGTTATTAGGAAATCAACATCTCCATGGGCGAGCCCGGTCGTTTTGGTTAAAAAATCAGACGGATCCTATAGGTTTTGTGTGGACTATAGAAAAGTTAACAACGTAACCGAAAAATTTTCATATCCATTACCGGATATCACCGACTGCCTGGACCGTTTAGCGGGAATGAAGTATTTCTCTCACACGGATTTTGTTAGCGGTTATTGGCAGTGTCCACTGGACGAAACAAGCAAGCCAATTACAGCGTTCACGACAGGTAACGGGTTGTACGAGTTTCAAGTGTTACCCTTTGGTTTAACCGGGGCACCGGGTCATTTCGAAAGAATCATGGATACACTGTTAGCTGAATTGAAATGGTCCGAGTGTATGGTTTATCTAGATGACGTCATCGTGTACGGAAGAGACATACGTGAACACAACGTGCGGTTAACAAATGTTCTAGAATGTTTCCGCGGGGCAGGCTTATCCCTAAAACCATCAAAATGTAGATTCGCCTACCAAAAGTTACCAATTTTGGGACACGTGGTATCGGAAAACGGCGTAGAACCGGCTACTGATAAGATCGAGGCGGTTAAGGAATTTCCGATTCCGAAAAATGTCAAGCAAGTTCGTTCGTTTCTGGGACTTTGCGGCTATTATCGCCGTTTCATAAAAAACTTTTCAAAGATAAGCAAACCGCTGACGTGTTTAACGGAAAAAGATAAGAAATTCGTGATAGGTCCGGCCGAAATAGAAGCTTTCAAAACCTTAAAAAAAAATTGACTGAGGAGCCAATTCTAGCACACTTCAACCCAGACGCTAGAATAGAAATACATACGGACGCATCAATCGTGGGATTAGGCGCGGTGCTAATGCAACCGGACAATGACGGGTTTTTGCACCCGATCCACTACTTGTCGAGAACGACATCGAAACACGAGAGTAAATATGGTATCTCAGAACTAGAGTGTTTAGCAATAGTCTGGGCTCTACAAAAGTTACGGCCGTACATCTTCGGGAGAGAATTCAAAGTCGTAACCGACCATAGCGCGTTAACGTGGCTAGCTAACGTACGTGACCCCGTGCTCAAGACTTACTAGATGGGGGTTAAAACTCATGGAGCACGACTTTGAAATAGTCCACCGCGCAGGGAGGAAGAACGTTGCACCGGACGCACTCTCACGCAACCCGTTCCACAAAAACGATACGAACGTCGAAGACAACTTCAACGATTTAACGGCATGCACAGTACGGATCGACGAAAACGGACAAAAGGAAGACACGTTTTGCCGCGATATTACCGGGAAACTACCAGACGCTAAAACACGGGACGAATATAAAAAAATAAACGGGATCCTTTATAAAAAGAACCATGCAACACAAGGTAACCAATGGTTGGTCGTAGCACCAAAGCAAAGCGTATCCGAAATAATGAAAACAGCGCACGATATACCCGAGGCAGGACACATGGGGGTAGCGAAGACGGTCCACCGTATTAAGCAACGGTTCTACTGGAAAGGTCTGGAAGAAGACGTGCGGAAATACGTTCGGTCGTGCAAAGTGTGCCAGGCCTTCAAACCACAGAGGTTCAAACCCGCAGCCCCGCTAGAACCATTACCACCAGCAACAGACATCTGGGAACGAGTGGGAATAGACCACCAAGGTCCTTTCAAAAAATCGGTAGAAGGCTACGAACACATTCTAACGATCGTAGACCATTTTAGTAAATACGCACTCGCAATCCCGGTAAAAGATACAAAGGCGGAAACCACGTGCAACGCACTCTCAGACAATCTGCTCTACGTTTTTGGTACTCCGAAATGCATAATATCCGATCAAGGCAAATCTTTCGATTCGAGTACTTTTAGAGACTTTACACGGTTGTACGGGATTAAACATATTATGGCTTCCGCGGCACATCCGCAAACGAACGGCTTATGCGAAAAACTCAACGGCATCATAAAAAACGGCATCAGAGTTTATCTCGAGGACGATCACGCCGAATGGCCGAGATTCGTAAAAACGGCGACTTTTGCGTATAACTCGTCCATTCAGTCGTCGACACAGGTGACACCGCATAAGTTGATATTTGGCGTAGAACCGAGGACGTCCCTAGACGTAGGACTACCAACTGTCGACGAGCCAGTAAAAACTTACGACGAATATGTGACCAAACCGCATCTTAGAAAACGAGAGATTAAAGAAAATTGCCGACGAAAACTACCGAGACCGGACAATGATGACGAAGTGTCAGTATGACCTTGCGAACCGTGACCGCTTCCGGAAGTTTGAAGTGGGCGACCTGGTACTACTGGAGTCGTCTCGCAGGAAACCAGGGAAAACGGAGAAATTTCTGCCGAAATACGTAGGACCGTACGTAATAACGGATAGAATCAAGGAAACGACATATAGGTTACGACCACAGGACGGACGCAACGAAAATAGTAGGCGCCAGAGCACGTTAGCGCACGTGTCGAGACTTAAGGAATTTCTAGAAAGATAACGGCGACTCGAGGGACCGAGTCTAAGATAAGAGGGGGGGTGGTGTTGTGTGTCAACAAGCAACCGACCGGAAATACACGTGACGTTGCAAAATTATCTTAAATTTTGTTTATTTTATTTATTTATCAGAGAAACGGCACCACAGAGATAACAGGCACAAGTTGTATTTGACCACGGACCACCGTTTTCGCTGAATGCTTACAAACACAACGTGCCAGTTATCGTTGGACCTTCGTGCATTTTTATTTTATTTATTTTTCTTTTTATCCTTGCCCGGCGAACGAAAGATGTCTTGTACCAGATCTAACCCTCCCAACGGCTATACCGCAGAGAATCGGACCTCAACAACCCTCCCGAACCGGACCACAAGCCCAGCCCTGGAACGGGCCATGGTGACCATAGCCCACCAGGACAATGTACTGCAACCTACCAATAAATTGAGTTTTATATCCCCACTTCAGCCTCATCAATATATTGTTATTTCCATCAAAGGAATAAAGCTCCGTGTATTCTGAATCAATTGAGGATGAATCAAAAGTATCCAATTCAGAAAAATCGGACGCGAAACATGTTGATACGATAGCCTGATTGGTAAAATTGCAAATAAAAAACACTAATTTGCAATCATAAAATTGGTGGTAAAACGGCCGGCCAGGGGGAATATCCGCGAACCCTGAATGAGTCATATACCTAACAAGACTTCCATTCTAAAAATAGAACTGTAGTGGTAGTTTTTGAGAATTTATAAGTCGATTTGTTTGTGGCCCATGAGAAGAGATGCACTTTTTTTTTCCGTCCAATTCCAGTGTTTCCACATATTCTTCTGAAGTATAGATTAAATTTTGTTTTTAACCTGTTATTCAAACCATTTCTGGCTTTAAAATTATTTGGAATCATTCTTTTGCCTAGGTTAAACTTGATATAGAACGCTTCTAAAAGGGCATGCTGCCACTGTTTTTTTTAGAACGCCATTTTTTGTTTCTTTATTTTGGAAGCCATTTGTATTTTTCTTCTATTTCAAAATTGTCGAATGCAAAGATATTCAATTAAATAAAATTATAATGTGTAAAAATTTATACAACATGCAGCAAAAATAGAATGGAAATGAAAACAAACAATGCCGCTAATTTTTGTTTTGAAATCGCGATCCGTGAGATTAAACATGCTCAAAATCTTGTTGTTTTAATTTTTTTTTAAATTACACTTTTAAGAGTTTGTTATAAGCCTAGTATTTTTAATAGATTTTATCATTTTGGGGCCGAAAATAGGTTCATTATAGGGGTAGTTCGTTATTTTAAAAATTGCAAAGTTCATTATAACGATGGCATTTTCAATGGAATGGAATTGGGAATCGCCGTGGGTTCGTTATAAGGGAAGGTTCGCTATATCCAGGGTTTGTATTAGCGGCGTTTTACTGTATTTAGCAAAAAACTCTCTGGTATGAGGATATCTCTCCCTAAAGGACATTGGGATCTGCAACTTGGTGTTGTCCTTTACAGAAAGATTCTACTATACAAGTTAACCTAATGATAGGAATAAATACATAAATACACTTTTATAAAGTGGTAAGACAACTATATATCCCATATGTTCACTGTCTCTATAAACATTGTAAACATACATTTGTCTTAACAAGAATAGGAATGAAGCCCAAAACTCTGCTCTATGGATGGGCAAATAAATTAGGGAACATTTCAACGGGATGGGTATGTATAAACTTGGTAGTTAAAAAGAGACTTATCAAAAGACAATGCAATCATTATTTTTAATAAAGGATTTTTTTAATCACTTTGTTATAAACACAAGGTAATAAGACCTAATCCAAATAAATAAATAGTGTGTGACGTTTCGGTAACAGTGTTGTTACCATCTTCAGACAAAAGTACTGAATGATGAATGCTGAAGATGGTAACAACGCTGTTACCGAAACTTCACACACTATTCATTTATTTGGATTTGGTCTTATTACTTTGTGTTTATAATCTATAATCCAAATTGTGTCTTATCATCACATTGTTATCTTCCATCCTTTATAAAGCACAAAATTCTATCAAAGAAGACTTTGGTGAGTTGAATGATTAGCGATGCAATGACATAAGAAAAAGGGGACACTGGCAAGATACACAAGTGAAAGAAGGGTGTAGTGAATCAAGGCACTCACTCTGAGCTTGGAGGCGAGTCTTGATGAGGGCCAGGGGGTAGGAGGCCAGCTGCCCACAGGAGCTGCTGATGGACCCACAAGCCAGGAGCACCAGGACCCCGGGGTTCTCATTCCTGTCATTCCGGGAGAGGTACAAGTTCTTCAGGGTCTGGACCCATACAGTCTTTTGATGCACAGAAGATTGTAGCCCCTTCCAAACATTCATCCACCAGAAATGTACCAAAAATTATACAAAATTCTTATGAAAACTTGACCTGTTGTTGGAAAAAAAAGAGGATGGTTATAAAAAGTTAACATATTGAATCTCTTAAAGCATTCCTAACAACATAAACATGTCTAGTAAATGAATTTCCCATGACAAAAAGACAAGTCAAGCCCCAATGACATCTTCTTCATTCTTATCTCCACTCAATCATATTAGGGTATCAAGCTTGTTTGACAACCATCATGACTGTGTGAAGTAGAATGCATCTGCCTTTGTCATTAAGACTGGGAGCACTACTCAGTGGCAGGCCGACTTAGCTCCAAAAGAAATGGCCGCCTCTAACATGAGGAACAGACACCATGTGCAGCCGCTTCTAACATGGAGTACAAACGCATCCTGTATCCCTGGAATAGGAGCCCTTGCAGGGTACTATCAGCCAGGCCAGCTGAGCCCAGGTTTTTTACCGAGCTTGTTACTGCTCCCCCCCCCCCCCTCCTTTTTATCCAGGCTTGGGACCGGCAAAGGCGGAGTTCCCAATGACATGGAGAGCCATAATGACAATACCAGGCTATCCTTACCCCAACAAACTGGAACTAACTGACCCAAACTACATTTAAAAAAAAATTGACCTTAATTATGACCCCTATGTGCTTATACAGCACAGTAGAACCTCCCTGTAAAAGACAACACCTAGTTGCAGAGCCAAAGTGTCCTTTAGGGAGAGGTGTCTTCTTACCAAGAAGTTGATAAATAGTAAAAATGGTCATTTTGACAATGAAAAATGTCCTTTGTGAAGAGGTGTACTCCAACGCGAGTGTCCTCTCATGGATATTCTACTATATAACCTCTTTTTTTCAACCGACCATAATTCAAGTAATGTAAACTCAATGGAATCTTGTTATAACAGCCTCTTTTATGTCAACAACTAGGTTATAACATTATAATTCTAAGGCCCCAAAAATTTGTTAAACGATGGTTATAACATAAGATCTCTTTTTTCCTAATTATGTTTTTATAATGAGGTTCAACTATGATAAGGCACAATTTGGATTATAAATTATAACTACTAGGTAATTAATTGGATTTTATCTTTATTACCTTGTAGAGGCTCAACAATTATTGTCTAAACTGCCCCCATCAATTATATATGGATCCAGGGATACAGGATGAGCAGCGTTTGTACTCCATGTTAGGAGTGGCTGCACATGGTGTCTATTCCTCATGTCAGAGGAAGCCATTTCTTTTGGAGCTAAGTCGGCCTGCCACTGAATAGTGTTCCCAGTCTTAATAACAAAGGCAGATGCATTCTACTTCACCCAGTCATGATGGTTGTCAAACAGACACCAATAAGGGTCACAACTTGATACCCTAATGATTGAGTGGAGATAAGAAAGAAGAGAAGAACTATATATGGGATGGTACCTACCTCGTAGATGGCCAGGTCAATCCCGGCATAGGGAATGATGCCCAGAGAGTTGGGGATGTAGCCCCGGGTGTAAGCCATCAAGCCTTCACTCCGGTAGATCTTCACAAAGGCATCTAGGGTGCTGGTGTACTGTCCGGTACGACGCAGGGCCATCCTGGTCTTGAGGACCTGAGACAACCCACCCTCTGTTAGATACCTATATACAGTAGAACTACCTCCCTGTAAAGGACAACACTTAATTGCAGAGCCTAAGTGTCCTTTAGGAAGAGGTATCCTCTTACCAGAGAGTTTCTAAATAGTAAAAATGGAAATTTTGCAAATAAAACTGTCCTTTGTAAAGAGGTGTCCTCTCATGGAGGTTCTACTGTACTTAGGATTTGGAACAAATAGAGCAACATCAACCAATAATTTATTTAAATACCGACGTTTCAGTGACTCGCTGTCACTCTCTCCTCAGGGGAATGTAGATCTTCAAAACTATATACCTAGGAGGTTTTTAGATGCTCAAAAGATATCATGTGTAGCATTATAAACACAAGGTAATAAGACCAAATCCAAATAAATAAATAGTGTGTGACGTTTCGGTAACAGTGTTGTTATCATCTTTAGACAAAAGTACTGAATGATATATACTCTATAATCCAAATTGTGCCTATTATCATGTGGAGCATGAAATTGGTTCCAAATATATTCTTTGTTTCTGTGACAGCACATATACAGTTAAACCTGTCTATAGCGCCCCCTCTTGGGACTCACCAAAATAGGATACTATAGAGAGGGGGTGCTATAGACAGGTCACTTTTAATGTAAATCGCATCGTACTACGTATTTAAAATCGGGCACTATTTAGAGGGGGCGCTATAGACAGGTTTAACTGTATATACAAGTTGTTAAATGTGTTTAAAATACAGTATTAATTTTATTTTAAATAGAAAATATATCAATTTTTTGGGAAAATTTGAAAGGAAGAGAGGAAGACCTGCAATGAGCTGGCTAGAAGGGATAAAGAAAGCTACCAAAAAGTCACTAAATAAGCTGCAAGATGTACTTAGTATAGTAAAAATAAAATTGGAGGATTTCACTTATAAACCCTGTTTAAACCAACCTGGGATATAGAGAACCTTCCCTTAAAACAAACCTAAGGTAATCCCCATTTCCATTCCATTGAAAATAGTGTAACATCTGGCTCCCCTCCTCACAAAACCCAAGACAACATGGCTGGTAGACAAGGAAGTACTACTGGCCAGGGGGGACAGTGGGATTAAAGGAAGTGGGTCAGCTGGTGAAGAGACAGATGGGGGTGAACAGACAGTCTGTTGACATCAGCAGTACAAGAGGAAGCATCAAGGTGTCTCCATGAGTGTTGCCTTGTAGAGGGTCATGCAAGAGGATGCCTTATATAACGCTTTCTTCTTCTTCTTTCTTATCTCAAAGCCATGATAATCATGGTGGGTAGTTAGTGACTGCTTTTACTGTAAGCGCACCACATGTCTGCACATGTGAAAAGCAGTTCGACACTGCACTTACAAATGTGCCATAGCCTCGTTTGGTTACTTGCACTCGTTGGTGGGGTTGGACTTTTGCAAGAATCGGGGACAATTGGAGCATTTTTTTTTTTTTTAACAGAAAAAAGTGTCCAATGTGGGAATTGAACCCGGGTCATTGTGGTCGAAAACCAAACAGTTTAACCAGCCTTCCACCGACCCCCCCTCTTTCTTGATTTCCCAGATGTCTCTTGGACCAAATTTTAGTTGTTGAGGAAAAAGCCTGCACCATGCTGATGAAGGTTAACAGCCTGAAATGCATCTGTGGTTGGCTTTTTTTTTATTTATCAAGAAAATGGGTTGGCCAAATATGATGGAACAAGCCTAAATCAGCATTTAGTTGATTTTTGTTCCACTAGATGGCGTTCTGCAATCTAAAATGCACATATGAGCTGTCAGGGTTTTCCCTTTTTGTTTTTAATATTGTGACATGAAATTAATGCAACAGGGGCTCACTAAATGATAAATGACAATTTAATAACAACAAAATTGCCTCTGTCTCCTTCGTAAAATCAGATGACTGGTGATCAAAATAGTTTTGTCCATGCATATATATATATATATATCATCATATTATCATTAAATATATAATGAAACTCACTTTCTTTTACTCTTTACCTTTGGAGCCAGTGAATCCAACTATCAATAAAGGATTCTATGTAAAGTCAAGGTTGGGACCACTCACCTCCATGGGATAGATGGCAGTCTGAGCCAGCACCCCAGCCATAGATCCGGCCACAAAACGTTCTCCGATGGAAAGTTCTTTCCTCACCCCGTGTTCCACATGGCCGGCATGGATCAGTTGTTTGACCTGGCACACATAAGAGTGATGTGATTTCACAGCCAAACCTAGCTGTTTTGTAGAATCAAAAACCAATTATAGTAGAACTCCCACGAGTGGACAACTTCTCTACAATGGATACTTCTCATATTCAAAATGACTTGGGGGTCGGTGGAAGGCTGGTTAAACCATTAGGTTTTCGACCACTATGATCCGGGTTTGATTCCCGCATTGGACACTTTTTCTGATAAAAAAAAAAAAAATTGCCCCAATGGCCCCCGATTCTTGCAAGAGTCCAACCCCACCAGCGAGTGCAAGTAACCAAACGGGTCTCTGGCGCATTTGTAAGTGCAAAGTCGAACTGCTTTTCACATGTGTAGACATGTGCTACGCTTACAGTAAAAGCAGTCGCTAACTACCCCCCATGATTATCATGGCCTGTACCACGTGTACTAGGGATTATTTGAAAAAAAGACTTTTTTTACTAACTAGCAATCTCTGGCAAAAGGACACTTCTTCTTAAAGAACACATTGGCTCTACAATATCTAGCTAGTTACATGGGCTGAAAAAAAAAAAGTCTAAATAAACAGGCCCATGATGCAACAAAAATTATTTTTTTAAGGCCAGAAATGGTTTGCATGACAGGTTCAAAACAAAATGAAATCTAGAAGAATATGTGGAAATGGAAGCAAATACTATTAACTTTATTGTCTCTACAGACCTCACTGCAATGTATGTTTATGCAATATATATTAATGATAAGCCAAGCCCTCTCACTCAATAACTTTTATAATTTCAGATACAAGAAAATAAGACCTAATCCAAATAAATTAATAAGGTGTGACGATTCGGTAAAAATGCTGTTCCCATGTCACACACTATTAATTTATTTGGATTAGGTCTTATTTTCTTGTATCTATAATCCAAATTGTGCTTTACCATTTCAGTAAGGTCTGTAAAGATGATATTTGATGATATATGTGAAAAGAAACACAATGCCAATAATAATTATTTAAAAAAAAAAAAGACATTTTTGCATATAAAAGAACAATAGTCATTAATACATTCAATATACAGGCAAACATTGCTATAACACAACAACACTTAAAACAAGATTTTATGTTGATAAAGCACAATTTGGATTATAGATTACAACTACAAGAAAATAAGACCTAATCCAAACAACAATGTTACCGAAACATCACACACAATTTATTTGGATTAGGTCTTAATTTCTTATTAAGATTTTATGTTGTTATATCCATATCATGCTATAACTGGAGGATCCCACCTGAGCACAGATGGTACAGTGGAGTGAACCCAGGAGGAGTTCTGAACCTCAGACAGCATCAAACAACACCAACAAGATTTAGAACAGGCCATCTCAAGCCATTGATGATAGAAAATAACAACAAATCCACCCTACTTGCCCAAAATGTAGCTTGGCACCTGCAGCTCCAGAACACATTTAGGTTTGCATTAGATTCACTAAACAGGACCTTTGGAAGAGACCACTCCTTATCATAAAATAACTCGAGAGGAGCATGAACTCAGGTAATCTTTACACAAGGGGATAAGAAAGAACAACAACATAATGCTATTACCAAGTGATAAAGCACAATTTGGATTATAGATTATAATACAATAAAATAAGACCTAATCCAAATAATTTATTGATGTTTGACGTTTCGGCAACAGCATTATCACCATCATCAGACAAAAGAATAAAAACCTAAAAAAATCATTTTATTCTTTTGTCTGATGATGGTGACAATGCTGTTGCCGAAACGTCACACACTTATAAATTATTTGGATTAGGTCTTATTTTCTTGTGTTATAACCAAGTTGTTATCAAAATTTGAAACTATTTTAAACGCGTAAGATTCTTTTTGAAATTAAACAATTTCTACTGCCCTTACTGCAATGGAAAAATTAATGGGAGGGCCTGGCTCATCAGTGGTGAACCCTCCCAGCGGTTAGAAACCAAGTTGTGTTATAAAGAATTTGGCTTGAAGAGTTACCACCCATACCTGTTCATAGAAGGTAAACTTGAGGGCACTCTCGGGGGCAATCTTGATGACATTGATGCCGTTGCCCCTCCATAGGGACGGCAGACCTCCCTCTCTCAGCATATTCCGGAGACAGTTCACCAGGGACCCCGCCTCAAAACCTTTCACCTACACGCACAAATATATTCTGGTATTATGGTGACAGAGAATGATAAAACATGATGGGAACAAACTATATTGTATTATGATGCATCAAAGTGCTATCTGTTATCAAAATTGTTTATTTTTAAAAAAAGAATCATACGTGTCTATAATAGTTTCGGATTTTGATAAACTATATTGTGCCATCAAGCAAACACATGCCAGTTTATATACAGTAGAACACCTCTCTTTGAGAGAGCTGTCCTCTTACCAGAAAGCTGCTAATTAGTAAAAATGGTATTTTTTACGATGAAAACTGTCCTTTGTATAGTGGTGTTCTCTCATGGAGGTTTTACTGAATATAATAAGATTATCTTCTAATCATATAGATAAAATGTGTGCATATGTATAAGAAGCCTATTTCTAAATTTAATGAACTATTTAGATAGACTTTTTATAAAGAATATTGGCAGTGAGAAATATATTTTTTTCATAAACACAAGGTAATAAGACCAAATCCAAATAAAAAAATATAGTGTAAACAATATAGTGTAAAAAATATAGTAAAAAACACACTATATTTTTTTATTTGGATTTGGTCTTATTACCTTGTGTTTATAATCTATAATCCAAATTGTGCCTTATCAATATTTTTTTCAATAAAACTTTAAATCACAGATGACCTGGGCAATGCCTCGGGGTTTCCCCTATTACATTATTGCTATATTCAAAGGTCTTACTACAAATGTGCATTAATATGTTTATATTAATATATGGAGGAGTGTAGCCACACTGTAATGTCCCATCTCCCAGAAAGGGAAAATCCTTATCTGGTAGAAAAAGATCTAGACTGGCTAAGTCAGGTGGGGACTGAGCGGAGATCAGGTTAAGTCTTCAACCTCAATATAGAGGAGAGGGCATTCACTTGCCCTTGAAGCTGGAAAGGCGGATGAATCAATGATTAGATCAATAGCATATGGATGTCAGAAAGCATGTGGAAACCACACCACTATTTTTCCCACAAAAATTCTCCTTGAATTGTTCAATTGGACCAAAGCAGATTCTTCCCATACACCAGTCCTAGGAACTGATTCACCTGACATAAATAACACAGAAGCATGTGATTCAGTACCTGTAGGAACACCTTGAGTCGATCCATGGGGGCAGTGACAGTGCGAGACACTGCCCCAGCCACACCGCCAGCCACAAGATGGCGCCACCAGACTCCAGTCTTGAGTTCATCCTCTGAGAACTCGTCAGGCACCAGACTGTCCTCGCCGATGTCAACAAACTGTCAAACACACGGCACATGGCATACATCCTGGTTGGGTCAAATAGGTTATCTACATTTATAATATCCCTCCAACAATTATTTCTATTCACCTGGATATTTTTCATCAAATGATTATAATTTCTCCTAGACAAACTTACATGGGTATCTCTCTTTCTATATAATATATATATGTCATAATATTTAGAAATATATAAATAAAATATGGCTTGTGTGGGAGTATGAGGAAAGGGAAGAGAGAAAATAGCCGGGTCAAAACAACCCTCTTTGTCACCAGGTGTCGAGCCTTCACTTTCATTCCCCCTGGGTGTAATTTATCTGATTCAAAACAGTTTAGAAAGAACTGAAAGAGAGTTTTCCCCGCGGTGGTCTCGACACCAGTTTTTCCCAGAGTGGTCCTCGGACCTTCGCTCGTCCCTCTCGATCTACTCCCCACGGGTTTTTGCCTCTGGATCCTGTGTGTCCTTACCACTCACCACACAACAACCATGACTACTTCACAAATCACCACATATATATATTACGATGCACTAGCGCACCATCTGTTATCAAATTACAAAACTATTTTAGAGGCGTAATATTCTTTTTAAAATAAAACAATTTTTACTGTCCTTACTGCAATGGAAAAATTAAAGGGAGGGCCTGATAGAAATTGTTTTATTTTAAAAAGAATATTACGCCTCTAAAATAGTTTTGTAACATATATATAAATATATATATTAGACAATATTTCAAAATTAATATCAGAAACACTAATACCAACTGATAGCGCACCGTCTACACAAAACCTATTCATAAATACTTTAATATATTATTTAAGGTGATTGAGCTATACTGCAAACTTTGCAGTAAGAGCAGTAGAATTTTTTTTAATTTTTAAAAGAATCATATATGTCTAAAATAGTTTCACTTTCTTATAGTGCATATCCCGCAATTACCAAATTTTTATCATTGCAGTACAAATAGAAATGTAGAGAGAGAGAGAGAAAAAAAAAGTTTTTAATTATTTAAATTTTAAAAAAGAGCATTAAAAATTGGTCTCAATTTTCTACATCAAGAGCATTTAATAAGGCAAAAACCAAATTCTTTACATATATGTTGGCAACTATACCAGTTCTAATAGGTAGGTCTTCCAAACTGTACATATACAAGCAAAAAAAAAGGTGGAAGGAAAGGCCAAAATATTTGAAAATAGGAATACAGTAAAACCTCCATGAGAGGACACTCCGGCTAGAGGACACGTCTTTACAAAGGACAGTTTTCATTTTGTCAAAATTACCAATTTCACTATTAAACAACTCTCTAGTAAAAGACATTTCTTCATAAAGGACACTTTTCTCTGCAACTAGGTGTCCTTTAGAGAAAGGTTTTACTGTACTACAACTAAAAAAAATCAAAGCCAAAAATCCATAAAACAAACCTTTATTTAAAAAAATAACGAGGTGTTACAGACTTCAAAGGTTCTCCGACTGCAGACTTACTGTAGAGGTGTAGAGTGGTCACAGCCATTCCCATAACATGTGCAACTACATTACCTTTGCACATGCTATGGAAATGGCAAGTGGACACTCTGAGGTTAGCAGAGATGTACTTCCTTCCATTAGGGTAAATGGCCGGGAGGTGAATATGCTATGAGATAAAAATGGTGGCAATTGTGCCTTCTCTACGGCTTTGTGATATCTTTGTGGCAAATTGATAGGGGCAAGGTGTGATTTTTTTAAAATCCTTGGAGGATGTTTGGGTGTGCTCTATGGTGAGCGTCAAAATTTAATTAAAAATGGGGTGTAATCTATTGTGCCATTGTTTATATACAAGAGATAAATGCATGTATATACAAGGTGCAAGCTAAGGCATGCGTAACAATGGAGCATGAAAAACACTATTCTATACAAAAGTATAGACCGTCCCCAGGTCAAACTTTAATGGCCCTAGAATGACATGGATCCTCACTATAACAGCCTCTGTTATAGCAACAAATTGGTAATAACATCCTAACTCCCAAGTTTTAAGTCTTAATTTTGGGGGGTCAGTGGAAGGATGGTCTAAACCGTTGGTTTTCGACCTCTACGACCCAGGTTCGATTCCCTCATTGGGCACTTTTTTTCTGATTAAAAAAAAATTGCTCCAATTATCCCTGATTCTTGCAAAAGTCCAACCCCACCAGCGAATGCAAGTAACCAAACGGGGCTCTGGCACATTTGTAAGTGTAAAAGTCGAACTGATTTTCACATATGTAGACATGTGGTGTACTTACAGTAAAAGCAACCACTAACTACCTACCATGATTATCATGGCCTGTACCACATGTACTAGGGATAAGCAAAAAAAAAAAGTCTTAATTGTTCTGGCTGTAATTATAAGAACAACAATCAGGGGTTATAACAACATAAAATATTGGTACCAAGTAGTGTTGTTATAGCAAAGTTCCCTGTATTTACTTTTAAGTCTATAGATAACCACAAAAGCTATCTTTCTTTCTCTGCACTCAAACCTGAACAAATTCCAAGGGCAACCACAAGACCAAAAACACTATTCCATACAAAAAGTATAGATCATCCCCAGGTCAAACTTTAATGGCCTTAGAATGACATGGATCCTCACTATAACAGCCTCTGCTATAGCAGCAAATAGGTTATAACATCCTAACTCCCAAGTTTTAAGTCTTAATTGTTCTAGCTGTAATTATAAGAACAACAATAAGGGGTTATAACAGTGGTCCCAAGTAGTGTTGTTATAGCAAAGTTTGATTGTATTTGTAGCCTTCACTTTTGGGACTAAAAAAGAACTAAAGCTCTCTTTCTTTCTCTGCACTCAAAACCTGAATAAATTCCAAGGGCAAACACAAGACCTGATTGAAATAAATGATAGTACATATCCCAAGTACTCTATGATCATCATGGTGGGTAGTAAGCAACTTTTCTTACTCTAAGTTTTCCACGTGTCTACATATGTAGAAAGCAGTTTGACTTTTGCTCTTATAGGTGTATCAGAGCCCCATTTATATACTTTCACTCATTGGTGAAAATCACTACATTTCACTTTTTGCAAGAATCAGGGACCATTGAAGCAATTTTTTTGAATTCAGAAAACATGTCTAATGCGGGATTCAATCCCAGGTTAAGTATCTAAAAGTGGCTGCAAAAAATCAAGGGTTAATACCACTCTACCATCCTTCCCCCCCCCTAAATAAATGAATCAATCTTTCCCATCAGACAAGAGCAGTGTGCTCCATAAACCCTATCTATAAAATAATAAACAAAACGGCTTCCAAAGATGAGTTTCTTGTTTTATTTTACATTCTTCTCAAGCTTTATGGTATCACAAACCCATCTACAGGAGTTTATGATACAATAATTAATACATTTTTTAAAAAGATTTTATTTAAATGTGCTAAAAAGTAAAAAATAAAATATTTTACCTTCTCTCATTGAGCAATTAGATGTATCTGAGTGAAAATAAAAGTGGCGGGGGACGATCATCATGAATTTCGAACCTAATGTGATTTAACATGTAGCAACTGATTAGCGATTTTTATAAGTGTTTGCCTCTTCTCTAAATATGATGGTCCCCCACTGCTTAGATACATCTAATTGCTCAATGACAGAAAATAAGATATCTTATTTTTCACAAGGTAATATGACCAAATCCAAATAAATAAATAGTGTGTGACTTTTGGTAACAGCGTTGTTACCATCTTCAGACAAAAGTACTGAAATTTTCCTATTTTTCCTTTTTATTGCATTTAAATAAAGGCTTTTTTTTTTTAAATGTACTTTTAAAAATTAATTATTTAGTTAGTTTTTAGTCATATATATTTACAAAACTTAGAATTAAGAGTTCACTGGGGATTAGGCCTTAAATAAATGGAAGGCTGCTTGCTATGAATTGGTCAATTCCTTGTAAGGGGCATAACATAAGACTTAAAGAAAAATATAGAAATTTGTTAGGGGAAAGAAGAAAGAAGGCATAAACTTATATTCAAGCAAAATTTTCTTATGTATAGATGGCAGGTTATTGCCTTATATTTAAATATACCTAACTGGCTTTATACTTATTGTTTGTGGAAGAGCATTGCTTGATGTAAATATGTATATGTAATTCTACTGTCCTAAAAGCTTATGTCCATAATTTGCTTGAATACTATTCTAAGATTCCACTCTTCATTGCAGCCTATATAAGTAGAATCGTCCAATACAGTATTGGAGCTCTAAGAGAAGCGGTCTGGTAGATTAAATTGGCCAAACCGCTGGAAGGGTTCACCATTGATAAGCCAAGCCCTCCCAATATATTTTTTTCATCGCATTAAGGACAGTAGAAGTTTGTTTTGTGTTTGGAAAAAAAGAAACATTGGTGCTTTATAATGCTTCCATTTCTTATGTATAGATGGGACGTTATCGCCATATAATTAAAAGCAAAATGGAATATTATTATAACCATGCAAATAACCAGATTTTTGTAATAAAGGTGGTTGTTATAGTGAGCTTCTACTGAAGGTTTATTTATTTCTTTTATTTATTTACTAGTTAATGATAACAGTCTTTGATTTCCAGACTTAAGTCTGGTCATCTACAGACAATAACTTTCCAGAATGGTTTCAAGGTTTTCCCACTATGTACTAAGTGCAATTCTCAACCTGCAACCCCAAAACACATTATTGACCGTATTGACTCATCCATTGATGAGCTCTACTCTTCCCCGGCAGACACCATCAAAAGTCTCAAACTTTACAAGCTTGATACCTTAGTGTTATTGAGTGGAGATAAGAAAGAAGAAGAAGAGACTAATGAATGACTTTGTCTAATTTCTACCTGAGTAAAATATTTCCTAACAAAACATTGTTTTAACACTAGAATCTTATCAGTAATGGTAACCAAATTAATTAATATATCATCACATAATCCTTTTTTCGATCACAAAATATGTAAATTAGTTATCGGTTTAATAGGCTTTTAATAGCCTCTATTTTTTAATTGCATCATCATGAAATCTTGGTCCAAAGTTTTATTGTTAGAGGCAGCTTTGACTCTTATGTAGTTTTCAATACCATTGACTTTTATCTATAAATAGCAGTGTATGTGTGTATCTGGACAAAAGTGCTGCTATCATCATGAGAAAGACCACCTGCTGACCAGGTGAAAGAGGGCTATGAATGGCTTACAGTGGAATGGCGCCAGTAGGAGATGATCTCATGGAGTTCCCCCGTGGGATGGAACATGAGGTAGTCCCTCCATTCTGAGAAGCTGATGGAGAGAGACTTGTCTTTGTCCATCCTGACACACACGTGTTCTACTCAATTCTTCAAAGCAAAAACAGTTACACTCATGGACTCAAAACTTAAGTGAAAATTATTTGATGAGGCCAGTTATCTATTTTTTTTTAAGGAGACAGAGGCAATTTTGTTCACACTTTATTATTTACCAGTTGCAAACAAGACACGCTATATCTGATCTGGATAATTGCGCGTGAAACTATTTACAATAATTCATATTGTAGTAGAGTAGGTAACAGAATTATCAAAACTAAAATAAAGAAAAAATTAAGAGCATTTAATAAACATATCCATTAAACAAATAAGCGACAACATAAGCAGATAGAAGAAACCGCAAGGTAGTTATTTATTTCACACTTATCTTGTGTGTCTTCAATGAAGGTTACTGTGTAGAAAATATCTTCTAAAGTTTGGATTATAGATTATAAACACAAGGTAATAAGACCAAATCCAAATAAATAAATAGTGTCTGAAGATGGTAACAACACTGTTACCGAAACGTCACACACTATTTATTTATTTGGTCTTATTAACTTGTGTTTATCTTTTAAAGTTATTATCTGAATTCCAATATACATGCTAAAAAGTACAAATTCTTTAACTTTTGTCCATGAGTTTATATTTTCATGAATTGGGCACCACACACACACAATCATTGAGAAAACACTAAACTCGCCCAAATGAGGTGGAAATTCATTATAACAGCCTCCTTTATAATATCAACTTTGTTATAATATTTTTTTTTATTTTTAGTTTTAATTTCTATCATTACAGTAAAGGGGTAGTAAAAAATTATTTTAATTAAAAAAGAATCAAATGCATCAAAAATAGTTTATATTTCATATAGTTAATAAACAGACCAATAGCTTCAGTTATCAACGGTGTGATAAGGCTATTTCTATACAGTAGAACTACCCACCTGTAATAGACAACACCTAATTGCAGAGCCAAAGTGTCCTTTAGGAAGAGGAGTCATCTTACCTGAGAATCACTAAATAGTAAGAATGGTAATTTTGCAAATGAAAACTGTCCTTTGTAGAGAGGTGTCCTTTAATGCGAGTGTCCTCTCATGGAGGTTCTAATATATATAGTCGAACCTCCATGAGAGGACACTCATGCTAGATGATACCTCTCTGTAAAGGTCAGTTATTGTTTGCAAAATTACTATTTTTACTATTTAGCAGTTTTCCAGTAAGAGGAAATCTCTCCCTAAAGGACACTTTAGATCTGTAATTAGGTGTTGTCTATTACAGGGAGGTAGTTCTACTGTACTAAGACAATGACAATACTGGGTGAATCATTAGAAGCAAGCCCTGCCAACCATTGCTATGTCTGAATCCATGTCAGGGCCATCAGCCAAGGTTCTCCATGTTAGGAGTGGCCTCATTTAAAGCTAAGTCAGACTTCCACATTGTACTTCAGATTTTTTAAAACAACACCAGACATACACTCATGGACAGCTTAAATTGAACACAAGATATTTGATATATGATAAATACTAAAATTTCTCTTCTTCTTTCTTATCTCCACACTGGGTGAAGTAGAATGCATCTGCCTTTTTCATTAAGACTAGGAGCACTACTCAATGGCAGGCCGACTTTGCCGGTCCCAAGCCCGGATGAAAAAGGAGGAGGGAGAACAGTAACAAGCTCGCTAAAAAACCTGGGCTCAGCTGACCAGGCTGATAGTACCTTGTAAGGGCTCCTGATTCAGATATACAGGATGAGCAGCGTTTGTACTTCATGTTAGGATTGGCTGCATATGGCGTCTGTTCCTCATGTCAGAGGTGACCATTTCTTTTGGAGCTAAGTCGGCCTGCCACTGAGTAGTGCTCCCAGTCTTAATGACAAAGGCAGATACATTATACTTCACCCAGTGTGGAGATAAGAAAGAAGGAGACACACAATATAAGTAAAACAGACATATAAATAGTTGTAGCAGTCTGGTAGATTGAATTACCAAAATTTCTATGAGGAAGGGGAGTGATTCATCACATTTTTAGACAATTGAAACGTGTATACCAAGATTTTGTGAATTCATCAAGGCAGCACAGCTTTTATTTCATCACATTCAGTTATGAAATCAGTTGACTCTTACAAAAGCAATTGCATTAGGTAACCATACTTTTGTCTGAAAATGGTAACAGTGCTGTTGTTTACATTAAATTCAACAAAATAGATTTGGGCATCTTGTGATACTTTATCTATAATCAAATTGCACATCTTCATAGTGCCATATTTTTACGTTGAAACATTTACCCCAAAAAAAAAAAAAAAAACATTGTGTATGTCCATAATGTTTCTAAAGAAACACAAGGTAATAAGAACAAATTCAAATAAGTAAATAGTGTGACATTTCGGTAACAGCATTGTTACCATCTTCAGACAAAAGTGCTGAATGAATGTAGTAACAACGCTGTTACCGAAACATCACATACTATTAGAATGTGGCCTTATTACCTTGTGTTTATAATCTATAATCCAAATTGTGCCTTTTCAGTGTTTCTCTAAAGAGTTATTTCCCAAATAATCTTCCAAAACAACAGCTATATAATCAGAACAACCCAATACATTAGTAGAATGGTCAGGTACAGTACAACCTCCCTGTAAAGGACAATACCTAATTCTAGAGCTAAAGTATCCTTTAGGGAGAGGTGTCCTCTTACCAGAGAGTTGCTAAATTGTAAAAATGGTAATTTTGATAATGATAACCGTCCTTTGTAGAGGTTTCCTCTAACAAGAGTGTCCTCTCATGGAGGTTCTACTGTGTATTGATAGGCCAAAATTACTGGGATGAGTGACGGATGATAAGCCAGGCTCTTCCAATATTTTTCCTCAATGCATGATAAAGCACAATTTGGATTATAGATTATAATACAAGAAAATAAGACCTAATCCAAATAATTTAATAGTGTGAGACGTTTTGAGAACAGCATTGTCACCATCATCAGACAAAAGAATAAATGTTAAAGAATATATTATTTATTCTTTTGTCTGATGATGGTGACAATGCTGTTGCCGAAACATCACACACTATTAAATTATTTGGATTAGGTCTTATTTTCTTGTATTTCCTCAATGCAATAAGGACAGAAATAATTTATTCGAAAAAAACCAATCATGCTAAAAAAGAAAATGTATGAGCTGTACATTTACCTCTGGAGTAGTTCAAAGGCCTCTTTTCTATCCACCTTACTTCCAATCTTCTCAAATGCCCGGATAATCTCATCAGTATCAATGATACCTGCACACCTAGGATAATGCTAGGAATTCCATGGAGGATCATTCCCAAACTTGCCATCTTTGTTTTCATCCAGCGCTCGGAACACCAGCATGAGCTTCCTGTCATGCTCCTTCATATACTGGACAAACTCCTCAAATTCCAGGGTTCCAGACTGATCCGAGTCATGTTTCTCCAGAATATCCTGAAAACACAGCGCTGTGGTTAACTACTGCTTGGGGGAACAATCAGGAATTCAAATACAAATTAGACAAAAATATTTTAAATTATTCTCCTCAATTCAAGAATATTTTAATTGTTTAATATGTATATAAGCAAAGTTCTCTCCTCTCTTATCAAAATAAACATATTAGAATTAGACATCATCTAGGGGGGTCGGTGGAAGGCTGGTTAAACTGTTTGGTTTTCGACCACTACGACCCGGGTTCGATTCCCGCATTGGACACTTTTTTCTGTTTAAAAAAAAAATGCTCCAATGGCCCCCGATTCTTGCAAAAGTCCAACCCCAACAGCAAGTGCAAATAACCAAACGGGGCTCTGGCACATTTGTAAATGCAAAGTCAAACTGCTTTTCACATGTATAGACATGTGGTGCGCTTACAGTAAAAGCAGTCGCTAACTACCCACCATGATTATCATGGCCTGCACCACGTGTACTAGGGATAAGCCAAAAAAAAAAAAAAGACATCATCTATTAACTGTTACCTTAAACTACTGGCCTCGGGTCGGGTAACAAAGCTACAACAACAGCTTTGGTAAACTGAGAAGCATCCATCTGGAGACCATGCTTTAATGCTAGAGGCCCTCATCAGTCTAGGGCGGACATTATTTAATGAGATACACAGGGGAACTAATGGAATCTTCACAATCCACCAAAGAGGTATTCAGCTGGCAAAGTGGCTAGGCCAAATCTACGGCCCAAAATATGTATAGAAGGAAATCTGCCCCAGAACTTAAATGAAGTCTCTTCTTCTTCCTTATCTCCACGCAATCATATTAGGATATCAAGCTTGTAGAGCTTGAGACAATGAAGTCTATACTATATCAATAACAATAATAAGGCACCATTTGGATTATAAACACGAGGTAATAAGACCAAATCCAAATAAATAAATAGTGTGTGACGTTTTGGTAACAGTGTTATTACCATTTTCAAACTTCAGACCATTCCGCACTTTTGTCTGAAGATTATTATTATGTAGACAAAAACAACGCTGTTACCGAAACGTCACACACTATTTATTTATTTGGTCTTATTACCTTGTGTTTATAATCTATAATCCAAATTGTGCCTTATCAGAGTTGTATTAATTATTTACAGTAGAACCTCCCTGTAAAGGACATCTAATTGCAGAGCCAAAGTGTCCTTTAGGGAGAGATGTCCTCTTACCGGAGAGTTGCGCAAAATAGCAAAAATTATAATTTTACAAATAAAAGCTGTCCTTTATATAACTGTTCTCTAGCGCGAGTGTCCTCTCATGTAGGTTCTTCTGTATTTTGATTTGATCTTTGTGTTATTGGAATCTGTGACATTCTCCTTATTCTATAATTGAAATTTTCAATCGAAAGAGTTGAGTTTAATATTTCGAAAGTATTTTGAATTTAATATTTCGAAAGTATTTTGAATTTAATTATTCTTGAATGTTTCTCCATCATATGTATTATGTACTCTTTAACATAATATTCAATAGGTAGTGTAGTTTCTATTAAAAGAGATTATAAACACAAGGTAATAAGACCAAATCCAAATAAAAAAAATAGTGTGTGACGTTTCGGTAACAGCGTTGTTACCATCTTCAGACAAAAGTACTGAATGAGAAATTTTACCACAGGATATTTCACATTCAGTACTTTTGTCTGAAGATGGTAACAAAGCTGTTACCGAAACGTCACACACTTTATTTATTTGGTCTCATTACCTTGTGTTTATAATCTATAATCCAAATTATGCTTTATCTATTAAAAGAGATTGTATGCTACTGAAAAGTTATATATATTTGCATAAAATTTTATTATTACAGAATTATCATAAGAACTAAAAACATGAATATCTTGTGCTATACAGTAGAACTCCTCAAATTCGGAAATTCTCAAATTCGGAAACTCCCAAATTCGGAAAGTATTGTAATGTTTTTTTTACATACAAAAAATCAATTTTCACATGCTTTTATTTTGTTGATATTTCAACATTATTTTATTTTATTTTATTTACTTTTACTTTGCTTTTATTTTATTTAATTTAATTTTTATTAGTAATATTTATTTTTAATTTAAGTGTTTAATTAATTTACTTTTACCGATTATTTATAATCGCTAATTAGGGGTTTATCCCCTTTTTTAAAAGCTTAAATAAATCAACAGTTTCATTTGACTTTTGTGCTTAGTTTAGGATATTGTCCAATAAGAAGGCAGCATTATTACGTCATAAGCCATTCACGCATTTTTTATTGCAAAGTTGATTCACCTAAAGTTCAAATTATCAAACATTTTCAGACATTGTAAGTTTCAAATTCTTTTATTCAACTCTCAATTTTTTGCATTTACAAGTTTGTTCTTCAACAAAATGGCATCCAAAGAGGAGCGGCAAAAACGAGGCAAGTACCGAATTCTTAAGCTTGGTGAAAAGTTAGATGTTCTTAGTGACATTAAAAAAGGATTAAGCTATACAACGATAATGCAAAAGTATAAAATTTCTAAGACAACTGTTTATGATATAAAAAAGTCTGAGCTTAAACTTACAAAGTTTGTTGATTCTACCGAAAAGATGTCAAAAAGTTTTCTCAAGTAAAAAAGACTGAAGACAGTTTGGAGCCGGATGTTCCCAGATGCGAAGCGTTGAAAAGTTTGGATGTTGCATAAAAATATTTGGAAAAGCGCACTGAACCAGAAATGCTTGCAAGCTACAACACCATCAATAGTCTTCGAACTATGCTTATGAGAGAAGAAGAAGCTTTGTTAAACAAGCCAAAGAAACAGACAACAATCAGCAAATTCTTTGCCAAGCCATAACTTACTTGGCCATCAATTGCATTACATACATAATAAAATATTTTACTATTTTTCATCGGTTTCATGCTCAAAACTCATAAAAGTCAAGGAACATTTGATTAAAATTCGTAATTAAAATTATGTAATGTACATATAATATTCAACCTAAAATTGTTCATATGCTTCAAAATCTTTGTCTCAGTCATCTAAATGCCTATTTATGCCACATAAATATTCACAAATCTAACTCTCTCAAATTCGGAAAATCCTCAAATTCGGAATACCTTGCGCCCCAAGCTTTCCGAATTTGAGGAGTTCTACTGTATATGCAACAAAGTCCTTGGTCAAAACCATATATGCATATTATATATTACAATATGTATGACAGGTTAATGCTCTCTATACTTGAATATGTTTTATCTTAAGGCAAAACTTCAGGCTTTCAAATGGCTGTTGTTCTACACCAGTTTGTTCAATGGGCTAATATTCTTTATGACTGGTTAACTGAAAAGGGAGAACTATGACAGAAGTGTGCATCTCCTACAAATGATGACAGATGATGTCTACTGTGACTATTAACTCCTCATCATTGTATACTGTATATATTTCAACTTTGTCATATCATAAACTATCATGAAAGAGAAGTTTTAAAAAATATAGATACCTAAATTAAACTTAAATTCTACCAAATATGAAAAAAATATCAATCTGTCATTTACAATTTGCGGAAACACACAAAAAATATATATATATGGGGATATAATAACTTGTTGCAAAAAGATATCTCCAAACTATGAGGGGTTAATAAAAATTAAAGATTATAATTTATTAAATATATATATATTTATTTTACAAATAATCAACCATTTCGTCGTGAGCATGTTATCAAAATACAATATATTAGCTAAATGGGACCAAAGGGTTGTGATAGCACATACTTTCAAGTTACTGGACGAAAATGGAACTCCCATTCGTCGCAATGCATCTTCAAAATCTTTAAATGCAATTCTTCCATCGCCATCTCTATCGAGTTTATTGAATATTTCTCTATATGACCTAACATCTATGTGAGATAAATCTGATTGGTCAGTCATTTTTCTTTTTCATATTAAATATTCGTAAAAACTAAAAAACAACTAGCGAAGTGTCGCAGTGACAAAAGTTGAGTGTGCCAAAGCGTAAACAACATCCTTTTGATTCTGGAAAAAGGTCTGCGACTTTTAACATTCTAGCGCTTTTCTAAAAATTGTTTTTAAAAGTTATTTGAAAACACATTATATATGATATATTATATCGATAGTATTATTTTATATACATTTCTTAAGATAAAATTGATACAAGCTAAGATTAGTAATAGTGCAAAAGATAGCAATAATGATAATAATAATAATTTTAAATCTAGGCTTATTAAGTTTAATTTATTTTTTTAATTTATAATATTGTGAGAAAAATTTATCATTATTAAATTTTTTATATATAAAGAAATATAAAGGTCTTCTAGGATCCATGAGAGAGTAGGCATAGATCGCCAACTCCTTGGATGTTTAGGGGACGGTTTATCGTGTCCTTTATTTCCCACAAACGCTTGAATTAGTTGAAATTAGGGTTTTTCATGTAATAAATTTATTTTATAAACAAAATTTTTAAAATCACAATTGTAAAAACAGTTATATATATTTTAATGCATGAATTTTATGCTTTCCTATTAAATATTTTCTCAAATTTAATTTTAATAAGTTTTTGAATAATGTGAGACAATAAGGAGCCTAGAATGATTAACAATATATAAATATATATTGTGGCTGATTTTCTGAAATAAGGGATATCTCGAGACGGCATTAGTCTTTAGTAGTGTAAAAATGGAATCGAGAGCATTTATATATTTTTTTAGGTATAATGGAAGAAGAAAGTCATTGTTAAAAACAATGATGATTTTATACCTTTACTATTTCCAGATCTCTACATGTAGGATCATTTTAATATTCTGTCATGCAGACACGCGGAGTGAATTAGAATATTCTTTAAAATATATTTTCAATTACATCTCAATTTAAATATAATTGAATGACAAAGTTATTGCAAATTACACGTTATAATATATGATACTAGATTTCGTTATAAAGAACTCTTGAAATCTATAAAAATGAACAGCTCTAATAATATATTTCTTAAAATAATAATATAATTATTCATTCTTAATAAAGCAACTTCTTTTTATTTATAATAGCCGTCAATTTATATATATTTATTAATTAAATATAAATACGTTTCAGTAACCTGGGTTACCCATATGTTACTACTTAAACTGATTATTACATTTCTGCAGGATACTCTGTTCTTTATTTTTATTATTGAAACTAACCTAATTACTCTGTGTTAAGTCAAACTTTCGTTTTTGGCGTGGTGTAAACATCATAGGTAACGTCTCTTTCCCTTCCTCTAAAACAATTTGTATTTATTTTTAATAAGCATTAAAGCGCTACTTACCATGTTCATAATATTATTAACATTTATGCAAATTCATAGCAATTTCAAGATATAGATTCTTAATAGCAAATACAAAGTAATATTGTTTTTTTCGTATTTATTTACCCACTTTTTCTTTAAAAAGTTTAAATGTCTAAATAATTTGTCCCAATATTTTTATCCAATTGTATACATATATATATAAGAAGGTCATTGAAATTTGGGCCAATATATATACATATAACGATGGAGTGTATATGCATAACAAATTTATGACAATTGAAGGATTTAACAAAAAAAAAAAAAAAACTTAAAAGATGTTTCATTGGATATTGAACCATCAAGCATTTAAAAAATAAATTATTTATATATATATTAATCAACCAGGCGCAATATTGAAATTTTTGCACCTATTACGGAGGAAACAAACAAAACAATGAACAAATATTTACAAATTTAAATGTATTAATCGACAGAGATTATAAAATGTATATAGGCAAAGTGGCTGATGTAAGAGAGTTGAATCATTTAGATCAGGCAACAATTGATGTGTCACTTTTGTAAAGAAGCAGTGAACATAATATTATGGAAGAAAAGAAACACAGGTGCCATTACATCATTCTAAATCGGCTAATCTGCTATTTTTAATCTTGTCGGCAGATAGACGCTATTGTCTTGTGATTTCATTTTAAAATGCTCACCTCTCTGGTTATGATAAAATAAGAATTACTAACATATATTATTGTTTATTTTTGCTTATCCCCCTAGTACACGTGGTATAGGCCATGATAATCATGGTGGGTAGTTAACGACTGCTTTTACTGTAAGTGCACCACATGTCTACACATGTGAAAAGCAGTTCAACTTTGCACTTACAAATGTGCCAGAGCCCCGTTTGGTTACTTGAACTCGCTGGTGGGGTTGGACTTTTTCAAGAATCGAGGGCCATTGGAGCATTTTATTTTTTTAATTAGAAAAAAAGTGCCCAATGCGGGAATCGAACCTGGGTCGTAGCGGTCGAAGACCAATGGTTTAGACCAGGGGTGGCGAACGTGCGGCCGCATGTGGCCTTTTCTTGCCCAAGTAATATTTATGGAAATATGGAAGACTGCAGTTATTTATCTTCGTCTAAGACAACACGCACGAAGAATTATTTCATGTTTTGGAAGTACATATTACTGCGAGGCAACATTTTCATACATGACTCAAATTAAAACCCGCTTAAGAAGTCAAATAAGCTATGTTCATTTGGAAGATCAACTTAAATTACGTACCACGTCAATTGAACCAAATATTTCTTTTTTGTCATCCAATAAACAACCACAGAAATCCCATTAAATTTTCTGGATTGTAAAATTAAATGTCAAAATTTTTGGAATTTATTAATTGTATGTCATTTTGAAAAAATAAACTATTTAATTGCCTAGAAAATTATGTATTTTAATTTTGTATATAAGTCCCTTTAATTAAATCGTACATATATATATATGGATGCGGCCTTCTCAAAAATGGTAAAATAAAAATTGGCCTTCTAATATAAAAAGGTTCGCCACCCCTGGTTTAGACCATCCTTCCACCAACCTCCCATATAATATTGTAATACATTAAAACCTCTATGAAAGGCCACTCTGGTTAGAAGACACCTCTCTATAAAGGACAGGTTTCATTGTCAAAATTACTATTTTAACAACTCTCCAGTTAAGAGGACACCTCTTCATAAACGACACTTTTGCTCTGCAACTAGGTGTCCTTTACAGAGAAGTTTTACTCTATGATCATGAAATTAGTACAGGTAATTAGTTCAACCTACAAGATATCACATGTCACTTCCATAACATATTCACTAAATACAATAGACACATTCTGGAATCTCCAAAGACAAGCATAAACAGAAGAATTGATTTATTTTTCAGCAGTTTCAGCATATTTAAAACAGATAATGCCACCCAATAGAAATTGTATCCCTTTACAGTTAAAAACTATTTGTATTTAATAAGGCACAATTTGGATTATAGATTATAAATATTACAGTAAGCCTCCCATTAAAGGACACCTAATTACAGAGCCAAAATGTCCTTTAGGGAGAGGTGTCCTCCACTGGAGAGTTGTTAAATTGTAAAAATGGTAATTTTGGCGATGGAAACTCTCCTTTGTAGAGAGGTGTTCTCTAGCGTGAGTGTCCTCTCATGGAGGTTCTACTGTATATAGATAAATATTACTGTGGAGTCTCTCATGAGTGACTCATCCCGTGAGCAACCACCTTGTAAGGCACAAATGAATTTCCCCCGTTTTACTACTATAGTGAATCTCCCATGAACAACCAGTGACCACTTAAAATCATTTCTTTGTCTCATGAGCGACCATTAAAAATAAAAATTAATATTTTATGTAAATTGGAAACTATATTATAAACGCGTATGATTCTTTTACAAATTAAACAATTTCTACTGTCCTTACTGCAATGGAAAAATTAATGGGAGGGCTTGGTTCATCAGCGGTGAACCCTACCAAATGGTAGATTAAACTGACGAAACCACTGGGAAGGTTCACCACTGAGGAGCCAGGCCCTCCCATTAATTTTTCCATTGTAGTAAGGGCAGTAGAAATTGTTTAATTTTCTAAAGAATCATACGCGTCTATAATAGTTTCAAATATTGATAACAGATGGCGCACTAATGCATCATAACTATTTCATTAAAAAAATTATAAATTCGAAAATATTTATTTAAAAATTGTTGTGAAATATTCTGTAACACATTTATTAAACTCTTTTTGAACATGCGTATATCTACAAAATGCGTCATAATTTTTCTGAAGTTTTTAAAAATAATAGTAAATTCAATTTTAATTTTTTTTAAATTTAATTACCTAGAGTATAACCTTGTTAATTTGACACTTGCCAATTCGACACTCTGCGATAATTCGACCATATTCTGATATGTCCCGACCTTCGGTCTATCAAATAACAAACCGTAATTCGACACTATCGATAATACGACACTTCTGATAGTTCGACCATTTTAAAATTTGAATTTCGACAGTTGAATGTTTTTTTACATACAACTTTGCCGCTAAAAAGGTATTACAGCGGCGGCAAGCGTCGATGATCGGCAGTCACTGATAGGATCATGCCTGTTCACTTTTGGTTTCTGTTTAGTAAAGTTTCATTTTACAGTGACGTTGCTCAAAGTCGAGAGTGTTATTGTTTTTTTTTTTTTACGCGGGAATTTAGGCTTTGTGCACTAATTAATAATATTATAATAATTTCAGCATTGAAATATTTTAGTTATTTTAAAATTTATAAATAATTTCCTTCTAAATAAATAAATCTTTATATATATATATATTTTTTTTTGCTTATCCCTAGTACACGTGGTACAGGCCATGATAATCATGGTGGGTAGTTAGCGACTGCTTTTTACTGTAAGCGCACCACATGTCTACACATGTGAAAAGCAGTTCGACTTTGCACTTACAAATGCCAGAGCCCCGTTTGGTTACTTGCACTCGCTGGTGGGGTTGGACTTTTGCCAGAATCGGGGGCCATTGGAGCATTTTTTTAAACAGAAAAAAGTGTCCAATGCGGGAATCGAACCCGGGTCGTAGTGGTCAAAAACCAAACGGTTTAACCAGCCTTCCACCGACCCCCAATATAAAATGTATATGTGTGTAGCCACAATAACATTATATTATTTATTATAATATTGATTATTATAACATTTTATTTCAATATTCCATTTCCATGTTATTATCTTCTTCTTTCTTATCTCCACTCAATCAAATTAGGGTAATTTGACAACCATCATGACTGGGTGAAGTAGAATGCGTCTGCCTTTGTCATTAAGACTGGGAACACTACTCAGTAGCAGGCTGACTTAGCTCCAAAAGAAATGGCCGCCTCTGACATGAGGAACAGATGCCATGTACAGCCGCTCCTAACATGGATTACAGACGCTGCTCATCCTGTATCCCTGGATTAGGAGCCCTTACAAGGTACTATCAGCCGGGCCAGCTGAGACCAGGTTTTTTAGTGAGCTTGCTACTGCTCCCCCTCCTCCTTTTTTATCCGGGCTTGGGACTGGCAAAGGCGGAGTTCCATGTTATTATAAAAGATTTAAACACAAAGTCAATAACACCAGCAGCAGCAGTGAATGCCTTTAATATGATAAAAACTCTTTGTTCTTTAACCCGGCATTGCGCGCGCCGGGTGAAAATTACCCATGTCAACATTTGAGTGGACAATTAACCAATAAAAAAAAAATCGTTTGGTGGAGATGTGGTTTTGTTTAGATTCCTGACTCATCATTTAGTCTAAAGTTTTGGTTTCACATTTTGACAGCTCCCACTGAAATTACATCTATTGTCACTGTCAGGTAAAAATCATCATTTTAAACAATATATATATATATTTTTTTTGCTTATCCCTAGTACACGTGGTACAGGCCATGATAATCATGGTGGGTAGTTAGTGACTGCTTTTTTTTACTGTAAGCGCACCACATGTCTGCACATGTGAAGCAGTTCGACTTTGCACTTACAAATGTGCCAGAGCCCCGTTTGGTTACTTGCACTCGCTGGTGGGGTTGGACTTTTGCAAGAATCGGGGGGCCATTGGAGCATTTTTTTTTAAACAGAAAAAAGTGTCCAATGCGGGGATCGAACCCGGGTCGTAGTGGTCGTAAACCAAACGGTTTAACCAGCCTTCCACCGCAAAATGGTGTTTTCAATAGAAGGTTTACTTATTAAACCTATGTAGATTACATAAATGATAATGAAAAACACCAATTTTTGCATTGAAAGAATCTACCATAACTATAATCACTGACATCATGACCGACTCTCCGATGAGAGACCGTCTCCTAGAGAGACCGGTTTTGCTGTGTTTTTTTGAGCGGTCTTTCATGGGAGACTCTACTGTATATAGATTACGAATGACCCGGGCAACGCCCGGGTTTTACCCTATTAAATGTACCCTATTCAAATACTATTCGTTACAATTATAAATTGGCGCCGTGGATGTCACTCTTGTGAAACGTCCCGCTCAAACTTTGTGTCTGAGAAGCGATATTTTTATAGAAAGGTGATCTGGCTTTTGTTTTCTGCTCGAATGAATGTTTTTCTGTTAGAATTTTGTTCCTGCGTACAAAATAATGAACTGGTTTCACCCGTGGTCTCTGCTTTTTGGAAAAATTTCCCAATATAATTTTGTATCTGATAATCAAACATGATACAGCAATATCGTCATCATCATTTTCTGACTAAAAATATATAATTTTAATAATTGATTTATATATTTTTTAAAATAGCCTATCGTCTTCCCCGTATTCTTTTACCTATGTATGGAAATTTTGGTTTGAATTAGTGAACTACTGCGAATTTGTATACCGGACATACAGACAGACAAACAAACATACAAACATTCATTTTTATATATATAGAGATAAATCATTTAGTACTTTTGTCTGAAGATGATAACAACGCTGTTACCGAATCTCGCACACTATTTATTTATATTTGGTCTCATTACTTTGTGTCTATTTGTATTTAGTTTTGAATTTATTTTCTGTCAATTTATATTATTTGGGTTTCACACTTCTTTTTTTTTTTTGTGGAGCCAATGGACCTCATGACAAGCGTGAAAGCTTGCCTCCAATAATATTATATAAACTCTGAAAATATTTTAAACTTTATTTGAACAAAAGTAATAAGACCAAATCCAAATAACATGAGAAATGCCACACACTATTTAGTTATTTGGATTTGGTGTTATTACATTTAATACCTTTGTCTGAAGATGGTAACAACATTGTTACTGAAATTTCACACCACTATTAAATTATTTGCCTGGTTCAAATCACATTAATAGGTACCGCTCAGCAAAAGCAACCTAGTTCATGATAATTGAAAAATGAATAATATGTGAAGGTTTATTCACATATTAAACAAATTTTAACGCGGGATTCAATCCCGGTTCATGACTGTCGGGAACCGAGGGTGTTACCCACTCGTCCACCGACTTTTGATTTAAATTATTTGGATTTTAGTCTTATTACCTTGTTTTTATAATCTATAATCCAAATTGTGCCTTATAAAACTTTATTTATTTAAATATAATGTTGCACCCGGTTGCAACTTGGCACAGATTCTTCAGCCTTGATTCTCTCCTCACTCATGTTGTGCATCTTTTCAGAATGTGTTTCAATCATCCTACTAATTTATATAAGGGAATAATGAGATAACTTACTTTAAGTAGCCTCCGGAATAATTTATTTCTCCAAGAAAGGTATTTACAAGTTTTACAGATCGATCAATACAACCGAGATACAAACTATTTACAAATACTGACATCAGGATGGTGACATATTTTTTTTTTGCTTATCCCTAGTACACGTGGTACAGGCCATGATAATCATGGTGGGTAGAAGTAGGTAACTGCTTTTACTGTAAGTGCATTACATGTCTACACATGTGAAAAGCAGTTCAACTTTGCACTTACAAATGTTCCAGAGCCCCATTTGGTTATTTTGCACTCGCTGGTGGGATTGGACTTTTGCAAGAATCGGAGGGCCATTGGAGCATTTTTTTTTTTTTTTTTAACATAAAAAAAAGTGCCCAATGTGGGAATCGAACCTGGGTTGTAGCGGTCGAAAACCAATGGTTTAGATCATCCTTCCACCTACCCCGTCGACAATGATGGCATTCAATTTGTAGAATAGTTCACCACAGAATTCTGATGTGGTGGTGTCCATTGGCAGGAGGTATTCTATCAACACATTTTATACCTCTAATATTAACATAAATTACTGACCTGAGAATGGAACATATCTCTAGTAGCACCCTGATTGTAGCTTAGGTTGTGCTGCTGATTGGGAGATTTTTGGCCAAATGTAAACAAAAAGAGTGTCATCATGAAAAAAACTTTCACACTACTTTTCACACACATTATGTAATTAAATTATTTTAAAAGTTTAATAAAACACAGTAGAACCTCCATGAGAGGACACTCGCGCTAGTGGACATCTCTTTATAAAGGACAGTTTTCATTAGCAAACTTACCATTTTTACTATTTAGCAATTCTCCGACAAGAGGACACCTCTTCCTAAAGGACATTTTGGCTCTGCAACTGGGTGTCCTTTATAAGGGATCTAATGGAATCTTGACAATCTGCAAAAGAGGTGTTCAGCTGGCTAAGTGACTAGGCCAAATCTATGGCGAAAATGTAGATGGAAGTTTTGCAGAGAGGATATTGATCTAAAAAGACAAAGGTTGCTTCTCCCGTCAAAATAGAAGTCAAAGCTATACGCCATCCATTAGATCCTTGTGTTGTGGCTTTGTCACCGACCTGAGGCCGCTAGTTTGCAGCAACAGTCAATAGATGGCCTCTAGCTTTGATGTCTATTTTGACGGGAGAGGTGACTTTTGTCTTTTTAGATTAATATCCTCTGGGGAAAACTTCAATCTATTTTTCTATAGTACTATGGCTTAACCATCGCTATATCCCAGAAGTCTATATTTATTCATTTGTTTCTTTATTTGATATATATTTTCAAATTTTGTCTCCATTTGTATAAAAATTGGAAATATTTACGGGGCTGCTAACCAAAATGGATGATTTTTGAGCCCCGATGGACGCATAAAGCAGAATATATACAAAGCCCTATATACATTGTACTGTTGGAGGGGGATGGGTGGCTAGGGGATTATCGCTGGGTGAGGCCAGGAGAGCCGGGATGTAGAGGAGGATCAGGGGGGCAGGGTAGTGATCCGCGGAGATCAGGGGGAGGCAGAGACAGGTCCAATAGTATTGAGCCCAAGCCCAAGGATGACCGTGGAGAGCAGACAGACCGCAATGCAGTGTTGCAGGGTACAGTGCCACAATCACACAAGAGGGTCGGGAAACCAGGTTAATGGAAACCACCAGTGGCAGCACCCCAGAACCAAGGAGAGCTGAGGAAGGCCAGGAGGGGCGGCAGCTGGATTCCAGGCTGGGGAAAGGATCTCCATCAGGAAGTGGCAGGTTAGGCTGGATTGGGTCCATGGAGTATAAAAATTAATTATTATTATTTTTCAATTATATCTACAACATTTTTATTAAATTATGTAAAATAGTATTTGATTATTTTTTTTAATTGATAAGGCACAATTTGGATTATAGATTATAAACACAAGGTAATAAGACCAAATAAATAAATAGTGTGTGACGTTTCGGTAACAGCATTGTTACCATCTTCAGACAAAAAATGTTACCGAAACGTCACACACTATATTTTTATTTGGATTTGGTCTTATTACCTTGTGATTATTTTTTTAACTTGTGTGTCTTTTTGCCGATTTATTATACCATGTTTTCTCCTGTAGAAGGGTGTTTGTGCCTGAAAGCTAGAGATTAAAGATTTTAAAAAAGAAAAATCTCACTGGAAGCCAGATATTTTCACCTTAATATTGAGATAAGGGCTTATTGAACTGAAAATTAATCATGAAACATTTAGAAAACATTTTAAATAAAGTCCCAATGGTATCTATTCATATTACAAGGCAGGGTGTCCCAAAATAACAAATTTAAAACATTTTTAGCCATAATTTTATTAAATAAAAAACCAGTAAGACACTTCTTTGGCGGATTGTGAAGATTACATTGGATCCCTTGTGGATCTCATTGAATATAATTGTTATAAATTGTCAAGTTGATCAATTTGTTTAATAAAATTATGACTAAAAATATTTTAAATTCACATTATTTTGGGACACCCTGCCCTGTAATATGCAATGCATGACAATTATATTTAATGAGATCCACAATGGAATCTTCACAATCAGCCAAACAAGGGTCTTACTTGTAGAGTGGCTAGACTATGGCCCAAATTATATCTGTACAAAACTATTTCTTGCTCTCTCTCACTAAAGGTTGTGTGTGCAGCAGGATGGTAAGCCTGTTCTGTGAGACCTGCAATGAGGAGGTGGAGGGGGAGGAAGCTGTCAGCTCGCACCTGCAGCTGGAAACTCATAGGAGGCAGTTCCTGCATGAAGGCCCCAGTCTCAAGGAACTCAAGCTCTACTGTAAGATCTGTAATCTCAGGTTCAGTGGCCCTGAGCCTCTCAAGGATCATCTCAATAGCAAGAATCACAAAAAGAAAGCTCAGCTCGGTATTTCCTCCCTGCCCCACAACCGCCAGAACTGGAGCTGCCAGGTGTGCCAAGTGGGTTGCTCCGGCCCAGAACCCTTCAAGCAACATCTGGACAGCAGGGGCCATCAAAGGGAGCTTCGTAAAAAAGAAATCCTGGAGGAGAATGGCATTTTGACTCCTCCTCCCACTACCACTTTGTCACCAGACAGCTCATCTCCCCATATATGTCACTTGTGCCAAGTTTCCTTTCCCCAATTCAACTTATTATGTCAACATATGGAATCCCTAAGCCACAAGATGGCCATGAGAAAACATAATCCGATGGCCCAAGCTGAGGAAGATGGGCTCCAAACTCTAACAGGTGATGACCAAGTAGACAAAAATGTTGAGGAGGAGTTGCCCCTAGTTATCCACCCGGCTGGGCAGGCTTCCGAAGAAGAACCTGCAATCTCAGTGACAGAGTATTGTCTACAAGGCACGGAGACAAATATCCATCCCAGCGTGGCCAACATACCTGTTGACCTGTCCTCTGCCCAGGGCTATTACACATGTGAGACCTGCAACATCCAAGTGACCGGCTTGATCCCCTACCAGCACCATATGGATGGGGCCAAGCACCAGAAGAAATTCATGCAAGTTTCTCAATCAAAATCCTCATCTCAAGAGATCTATGAACGTAAGTTAAAGATAGCTGAGCTCATCAAAACCTTTGAATCAGATGATGATGAGACCGGTTCAGAAAAGATAGGAACCAGCCTCTGCTGTACCACATGCCATAATGAAGCCCATGAAGACATCCAAGCCCTGGTGGAACACTACAACTCCACCCCACATGCCCTGACTATCCTAGACAAACAGCTTTCACAAGATATAGGAGAGAACTGGAGAGAATCTGAGGCTCTCATCCACTACTTCAGGGACAAATTTGATAACCAGGAATAACTTAATTTATTACTTCTAAGTTATTTACAAGTTTTTTACACACTCTTTTGTTGTTGTTTTTTTCTAAGATATCATAATCTCAATATAGAAATATGTGTTTATAAAAGAAATTCTAGTATTTATTTTTCTACTATTTTCTCTTTAAAAAATATTACACAATTAAAAATGAGCTTCTCTTACAAGCTCTGCACAAGATATTTAAGCAGATTTTACAAGAATTTTAAAATCCTCACATTTCTGGTCAAATATCATAAATTTACAGTAATAGCAAGTGCAGAGTAGATAAGAAATTCAGTTTAATACAATAGTGAAGTGGACTGGAGATTGAAATGGGTAAATAGCTTGGAGGCTCCACCACTGATGAGTCATACCTCCCCTCTCTCTCTCAATTTTTAATCATTGCAGGATAAAGGCTATAGAAATAGCTTGTGATTATATATACAGTAGAATCTCCCTGTAAAGGACACCTAACTGCAGAACCAGTGTCCTTTAGAGAGAGGTATCCTCTAACCAGAGATTTGCTAAATAATAAAAATGGTAATTTTGCAAATATGAAAACTGTCTTTTATAAAGAGGTGTTCTCTAGCGCGAGTGTCCTCTCGTGAAGGTTCTGATGTATATTTAAAAAGAAAAGTAGTACTTATTAGTTCTAATTTTAATTTCTGGTCAATTTTAAAACATTATGTTATTAACACTTTCGTGGCCAAGGACGTACATGTACGTCCTTGGGCTTCGAAACTAAAGGACCAAGGACGTACCGGTACGTCCTCATACTTCTAAAATGCATGGGAAAATAAATAACGGCCGACGTCCGGGAATCTTTGAGGAAATATAACCCTTGATGTTTATTAGTTCATTTGAGATGCAATAGATGGCGTCTTGACCCTTCTTCCGGTGTAAAGGGAAACTAATGGCAACTCGGTCTGATTGAGTCACTTGTTTACATTTTTCCTTTCGTTTTTTTTTCTCTATTTCTTGCTAACTACTCACGCTATTTTTCTAACTTTGGTCGCTCTAAATAATATATTGGGCATAATCATTTTATTTTTATGTTTGTAAATTCATTATAACCTGATTTTGTATTTTTTATAGTTTATGGCGTGAATTAAGTTCTTTCTATTATTTTTTAAAAAATAAATACCAACTTTTATAAAATAAATGTTTTTTGTTAATTTTTTAATCAGTGTCATTATATTTTATAATGTTTTATTAGCACATATTTAAAAATTTATGAATATATATATCATATAATTTCAGATACAATTTTTTAAAAATGTCTCGTTTTTGTCCGGTCCCACAAGCATAATTAGTAACCAAGCCCTTGGTCTTAAAAGTGTTAATAATATAGATCTTAAATGTCATGTAAATGGTTTCTCCATCAGTAGGTAAAATTATAGTTCTCCAAGCTCTCTCTACTTCCCTGCATGGACATTTGCTTATTACAGTAGAACCTTCATGGGTGGACACTCCTGCTAGAGAACACCTCTATACAAAGTAAGACAGTTTTCTTCCCCAAAATTTCCATTTGTGCTATTTTACTGCTCTCCGGTTAGAGACCTCTCTCTCTAAAGTATACTTTGCCTCTGTAACTAGGTTTTGTCTTCTACAGAAAGGTTTTACTTGTAGCACTTTTCAAATAGCTTTTTTTTTGTGTGTGTGTGGGTGTGTGGGTATACAAAAAAAGGTATCTTTTCCCTTTCCAATAAATGAATAAAATTATTTATTAAATGCATTAAAATTCATTTTTAAAAAACTTCTCTGTCCAGAACTCTCGCAGATTCATTGAATAAGCCATAACACAAGTTTTGGCAAACTCTTACAGGTTGTTCAAGTTTGCTAGTATTGTGTGGCTGGATAACAAAGTAGACAGATGGATAAATATGGCAACATGCTAACAATAGAAAATCAGAACAATTGCCATGTCTTATTTCACTAGCTAAGATACCTTTTGGCAGATCCAGCCAATATTGTAATTCCCGTAGGATGTTATGGAATTAAAGCTATTCCTGTAACAATCTTCCTTCTTCTTCTTTCTTATCTCCACTCAATCACACTAAGGTATAAAGCTTGTAAAGCCTGAGACTTTTGATGGTGTCTGCCGGGGAAGAGTAGAGCTCATCAATGGATGAGTCAATACAGTCAATAATGTGTTTTGGGGTTGTAGGCTGAGAATTACACTTAGTACATAGTGGGAAAACCCTGCAACCATTCTGGAAAGTCATTGTCCGTAGATGACCAGACTTAAGTCTGGAAATCAAAGACTGTTGTTCTCTTGAGAGGACAGAACCGGTGCTTGTCCCTCCTGCTCTGTACCAGTCATGTGCAGCATCAGATCCTGTAACAATGAGGTTCATAAACCAAGACCATTATATACAGGTTATTTTCATCAATCAAAGTCTGCACAATTTACACTTTATTGCCTCCCTTATTGTATCTACAGTATCTCTTTCATTCAATTGACTATAATTCAACACTTACTCTTTAATTCAGTCAATTTTTTCACTTACCAATCAGTCTATTTGCTTTAATTTAACTTTCAACATTGTCTTTAATTCAACTGAAAATACTAATACATTGTTGAAGTTAGACTATATATGCAAATATATATATATATATGTAATATAATGTAATAGTTGTTATTATTACACTGTAATATTTGATGTATTATATTGTTGTAGAATCCTGTCGACTTTGTGTAATATAATGTAATAGTTGTTATTATTACACTGTAATATTTGATGTATTATATTGTTGTAGAATCCTGTCGACTTAACCGTTCTGTGGCAATATCGTTGTGGGGTTTCTTGTTGTTGGATGCGAATGGTGATATTTGATTGAAGCGCAGTCGTTGAGTGGTAAGTGAAGCACACAGTTAGGAATAATCAGGACACATGGTGAGGTTTGAAAATAAAAGGCAACTGGATTGGAGGGAAGAAAGCTTGAGAAGGCGGAGCGATTTTGATTGTTAATTAACTGATCACATGGCGGTGATTGTACTTAGCTGTGGGATGAGCCGAGGGAGAGAGGTCTAAAGCCGATGTCACCTCCGTGGGAGCCAAAGCGTAACTGATCCGAACTCGGTGAGAGCCAAGTCGCTACTGCAGGTGTTGTTCCTATGAGAGCTAAAACACTTCTGACAATTCTTGTCTTTCGATTTAACACCAAGCCTCAGTGTCTCTCTGATTGGTCGAGAGATGTCACATGATCTTGTCCTATTGGTTGACCTACTTAAGATGTGGTCTTATGATTGGTCGAGCGATGTCACATGCTCTTTTTCTATTGGTTGACCTACTTAAGGTGCTATCTTCTGATAGGCCGGCGGCTTCCCTTGATGAAAGCTGTGCCCTGCCTGGTATATCCAATTTCGTCAGGAAGTGTTTGGTGGCTTGACGCTTATAGCTTCGAAGGATATTAGACACGTCCTGTTTTTGCCGGAAGTACTGGATGTCTCTCAAACTTTTATAACTTCTGGTCACTCGACACGTCCTGTTTGTCAGGAAGTATTGAGTGAATCTTGGCTAAAATAACTTCTGCGGTCACTAGAGACGCCCGGTCTCTGCCCCTGCAATGTTGACACAGGGGTGCCAAAATAGTCGTGCCAGCTTTAGTCTTACTTCCTATATCTTTTGTTACTTTCTTTCCTCCAGTTACCTTGTTTTTTTATTAAGTCTTTGAAAATCATACATGGTACATACATAGTGGGTCGGGGTTGCATTTAATTATATACAAATTATGACAGATGCGCCCCCTACATGTGAAGAATTCAAGAAGGGGTTAGCCTGAGAGAATTCTGTAAAGTGAAAAATAATTTTGTGGGAAAATTAGTTGTGGGTATTGAGTCTATATACAAGCATTGGTGGCGATATAATAAGTAATATAGAATGGTGTTGATGATATAGGTTGAGTATAATTAATAGAAATCAAAAATTTTTTAATTGTAAGAAGTTAATGAATGTTATGGTACATAGTGGGCAAAAAAAGAAAATGCGCCTAAACGAATTCTACTCGAGTTAAGAAATGAATTCGAGGGAGTTCTATTAAGGCTTTGAAATCAAAATAAAAATAATATAAAAATAGTTGAATGACATCAAAATTGAATGTGTTTGGTTGAAAAAGAAATATATTTTGTTGCATGGTGACAAAGACAACTGCTTAGTTACTTTTTTGCTCGAATTCTGAGAAAAAGGAATCGAGGAAATTTCATAAGGTGCTTTGAAATCAAAACAAAATGAAATAAGAATAGTTGAATGAAATCAAAATTGAATGTGTTTGGTTGAGTGGTGAGAAAAAAAAGAAAAATGCCTAATTACTTTTTTGTTTGAATTTTGGAAAGGAATTCGAGGAAATTTCATAAGGTCTTTTGAGAAATCAAAAATAAAAATAAAATAAAAGTTTTTTGAGCGAAATCAAAGTTGAGTGTTTGGTTGAATGGGAAAAAAAAAAGGAGAATGCCTAACCTTATTCTAGCTCGGAATTGGGAATGGAAACCGAGGGGATTCTATTAGGTCTTTTGAGAAATCAAAATAAAATAAGATAAAAATAAAAGTTGAATGAAATCAAAGTGAAGGCTTGGTTGCACAAAAAAAAGAAAAGGCCTTGTTGTATGAAAAAAAAGAGAAAATGCTTTGTTGCGTTGGTGAAAAAAAAAAGAATTGCCTAATTACTATCCTACTTGAGATTGGGAATGAAATCGAAGGGGTTTTCATTAGGTCTTTTGAGAAATCAAAATAAAAATAAAAATAAGAGTTGAACGAAATCAAAGTGAATGCTTGGTGCGTGGTGAGAAAAAAAAAAGAAAATTGCCTAATTATATTCTAGCTCGGAATTGGGAATGGAGACCGAGGGAATTTTATTAGGGCTTTTGAGAAATCAAAAATAAAAATAAAATAAAAGTTTTTTGAGCGAAATCAAAGTTGAGTGCTTGAAAAAAGGAAAAATGAAAAATAAAAAGGTTTCAACAATAAAGGGTGATTTAATGTTTTTAGTTTAATCGAAAACCAGTGTTTTCGTTGATAATTGAGTTGTGACAATATAAGTCAAGTGGTAAATAGAATGATAATTGATAAATAAAAATGATAATATAAACTAATTGGGAAAAAAAATGATAATTAATGATTAAAAGTGGCAATAAGTTGAATAAATCGATAAATTGATTAAATATTTACATTTTTAATTGCGAGAAAATAATGAAAATGATTGATATGAAAAATAAGGTGTATTGGTTGGAACCCTTTGGTATCTACATGCCCTGATCTTCATGTATTGGTTGCTCCATTTTGCCCTATAAATGTTTTAATTGCTCAATTATGTGTAACTTTTTGTCTTTGTGTGTGTTGTGAAAAAATGTTAGAAGTTTTTGTGTAAGAAATGTGTGAAACGAATTCTATGTGTTGTCAAGATCCTAAGGTCTGGGATGTCTACGCGTAGGTGGAATTTGTGCCTAGTGTGAAAAATGTAAAGTTTGGAAGTCTTTAAAAGAATAAAAGAATAGAAATGTGAACTCATTTGGAGTGTCTGTGTGTCTTAAGTTTCTTGTGAGAATATAATTGAACTATGTTTTTTGTAAAAGTCGATATGTAGCTCGTATTGGGATCCAAACTGAACGACACTTAGAGAATCCCACAGTTGACCTCAATTCAGCTGTTGGTCGAGGGGGCCCCACGGTAATTAGAAACCGGAAGCAGGGGGGCGATGTGGAGAAACAAAGTCCCTCCCCGGGGTGATTCCCAATTTATCCCCCGTCTATTTGCACGTAGCTGCTGACCGGCGTCTTTGTCGTGCGGGGAAGTGTCCCTTCTCACTTCCTGGTTTCCTAATTGAATTTGTGCACGCCTAATTGTTTTTTTTTTTTCTGATTGAATCTTTTACTTTCGGCATTGGTGGCGTTGTGTGTGTGATATGTTTTGTGTACGACATTTTGTTTTGTTTGTGGGTTTTACTTGTTTGACGATGTCTTGTGTCATGTTCTGTCAATAACATTGTGGAGAGATGAGTTGGTGTAATTTCGACATTATTTGTATTTTGAAAATCCGGACGTTGTATCCATTTATTAAATCGAATGGTCGTTGTGACTTTAGTAAAAAATGCTATTCAGTGGCATTAGGGTGGAATTGAGTGAAAATGAGGCTTACGACGTGAACACGTGTTGGGTGGAGACGTGTCACAGGTGTGTTGAAAAGGCGTCTGTGGCCTGAAATGAAAATTTTTGTGGGGTGACCTGTGACACGAATCGAAGGAAAAAAAAATTTGTGAATGAAAAGGTGTCACGCGAAATCCTTGTTTGTTCAAAACCTAACCTGTTCTCACTATGAACAACAAATTTATTAAAGTCATATATCGAAATTTCTATTGTTAGTGTATATGGCATCCTTTAAGGTGAACAATTTTTTATTGTTTTGTGTAGACGAGATGATTGTTACTAACGACGGTGCATGCGTTTGTTGGTGGTTGTCGTCTTTTGGCGCGAGTGTCGCGCTTGTTGGGCGGGTTGTGCGTGTGTGTTAGCGTGAAAACCGTCCTTTGGATGGATGTTGTCGGTGTATTGTTGTCGTGAATGTCGTGATTGTTGCTAAATACGTTTGTGGGATTGTTGTGAGGTACATTTTTATGGCTTGGCGGCGTATGGTCATGCATGGATTTTGTGTGGTAAGTGTGTGGGCTGTACTGACACGTTTTTTTTTGGGCATGGTGAGGGTTGAAGCCTTTGTGGCTTGTATTTGAGGGCATATAGTATTGATAATTGGGTTGAGTGATAAACATGGTAGTGGGGTCAATGAATGCAGGCAAGGGTTGTCCTGTGTGACAAATTTGATTGTAGTGCAAGTCCTTTCGGACAGGTTTGGCCTAGCCCGTGCGTGCATTCATTGAGTACAAAGGTTAGACATGGTTAAAAGGGGTAGGTAGCTAGGTAAAAGTTCAAAGTCAATTCCTTGACGGCATAGGATGGGTGCCTACCTCAGTTCAACAGGTCTCCTTTGGGACGTCTTGGTTTGGGGTGGTTGGCTTGGTTCGGGACTGCTCGCACCGTCCGCGAAATTGAAGTGAAGTCCGGTACTGGAAGATCATTTTGGGATCGTTGGGGCTGTCCCGGATCGCGCGGATTGGTTTCGGGGACTGTGTACGGCATGGCGGTGGTTGAATCCTCGGTGGTCGGTGTCCGGCCTTGGTGACACTCGCCTGGGGTTGGTGGGGGTTGTGTCCGTCGTCCTCCCCGGGGAATGGCGCTCCGGAATTCCGTCTCACTTTGTGGGGCGTTGACACGTCGGAGGGCCACGGTCATTTGCCATATGATGGCCGCTAGAAGGCGCCTGGTCGTCTCTCTTCTTGCCCGCTTCTTTTCCGCTGGTCTTGTCATTGCCGTTTGATTTGCTGGTGTCTGGGCTAATTTCCATTTTGATCCTGATTAAGCTCCATAATCTTTATCCTGTCGACTTAGTGTAATATAATGTAATAGTTGTTATTATTACACTGTAATATTTGATGTATTATATTGTTGTAGAATCCTGTCGACTTTGTGTAATATAATGTAATAGTTGTTATTATTACACTGTAATATTTGATGTATTATATTGTTGTAGAATCCTGTCGACTTAACCGTTCTGTGGCAATATCGTTGTGGGGTTTCTTGTTGTTGGATGCGAATGGTGATATTTGATTGAAGCGCAGTCGTTGAGTGGTAAGTGAAGCACACAGTTAGGAATAATCAGGACACATGGTGAGGTTTGAAAATAAAAGGCAACTGGATTGGAGGGAAGAAAGCTTGAGAAGGCGGAGCGATTTTGATTGTTAATTAACTGATCACATGGCGGTGATTGTACTTAGCTGTGGGATGAGCCGAGGGAGAGAGGTCTAAAGCCGATGTCACCTCCGTGGGAGCCAAAGCGTAACTGATCCGAACTCGGTGAGAGCCAAGTCGCTACTGCAGGTGTTGTTCCTATGAGAGCTAAAACACTTCTGACAATTCTTGTCTTTCGATTTAACACCAAGCCTCAGTGTCTCTCTGATTGGTCGAGAGATGTCACATGATCTTGTCCTATTGGTTGACCTACTTAAGATGTGGTCTTATGATTGGTCGAGCGATGTCACATGCTCTTTTTCTATTGGTTGACCTACTTAAGGTGCTATCTTCTGATAGGCCGGCGGCTTCCCTTGATGAAAGCTGTGCCCTGCCTGGTATATCCAATTTCGTCAGGAAGTGTTTGGTGGCTTGACGCTTATAGCTTCGAAGGATATTAGACACGTCCTGTTTTTGCCGGAAGTACTGGATGTCTCTCAAACTTTTATAACTTCTGGTCACTCGACACGTCCTGTTTGTCAGGAAGTATTGAGTGAATCTTGGCTAAAATAACTTCTGCGGTCACTAGAGACGCCCGGTCTCTGCCCCTGCAATGTTGACACAGGGGTGCCAAAATAGTCGTGCCAGCTTTAGTCTTACTTCCTATATCTTTTGTTACTTTCTTTCCTCCAGTTACCTTGTTTTTTTATTAAGTCTTTGAAAATCATACATGGTACATACATAGTGGGTCGGGGTTGCATTTAATTATATACAAATTATGACATATATATGCAAAGTTAAATACAGAATACTTTAATGATGCCCATCAATATAAGATTGTTTACTGAAATTCTCTGGTATATACAGTAGAACCTCCTTGTAAAGGACAACACCTAATTTACAGAGCCAAAGTGTCCTTTAGAGAGATGTGTCCTCTTACTGGAGAGTTGTTAAATAGCAAAAAATGATAATTTTGCAAATGAAAACTGTCCTTTGTAGAGAGGTGTCCTTTAGTGTGAGTGTCCTCTCATGGAGGTTCTACTGTATAATCAAGACTGATCCCTCCATCTTCTAAAGATTACCTACTGGATACAATTGGACCTTTTTAAATAAGCAGTTTGAAGTTCATGAATTATCTATGTAGAGAAATTGTTGTTTCTTCTAATGTAGTAATCTATCTATGCAAAAATTGAAATATATTTTACATATTTAATGTAGTGTAATATATATGCAATGTTATCATGTATCTTTCTTTTTTTTTTTGTAAATTGTTGAATTCATTGTTTGTATGTATGATTTTTTTTTTGTACATCAAAATCTTTATTTTCAATTACAGTATTGCCTTTTTTTTTTTAATTCAACTTTTACCATAATTTTGCTATTTTTCAAATCTCTACAAGGTAGGCTTTTTCAATTTATAACCAATTATATATACTCATGGACAAAACTAAAGGAATTTTTTACATTTTAGCATGTATATCAGGATTCTGACAATAAATAACTGAAGAATATTTGATACACACAGTGATCCTTTATTGAAAATATGCGAGATAACCAAGTGTGAACAAAATTGCCTCTGTCTCCTTAAAAAAAATAGATGACAGGCTACATCAATGATTTTCTACTTTCTTAAGTTTTAGATGGAAATTTTGCCGAGAGAATATTGATCTAAAGAAGCATAGGGCTCCTCTCCCGTCAAATTAAACATCAAAACAAGATGTCATCTATTCACCGTGGCTGCAAACTAGTGGCCTTGGGTCGTGTTTTTTAGATCCTTAAGTTTTGTCCATTAGTGTATTTCCACCTGACCTTATTTAAAAAATGTATTATTATACCATTGTATAGTTGTGTGTATAACAATTATACAAAGTCATTGAGACTGAATTCATGGATTAAATTAACATTCCCTGAATTTAGTATTCAAGAACCTTGGGATATTGAATTAAGAAAGTTGAACTGTGCTTGTAAACTATCCTGACTGATTTTGGTGGAGTTTTTAATTTTTTTTCAGCTCCTTGTTGGTTATGTGAGATTTGAATATCATTATATACCTTTATGTGATCAATTTTTCTCATATTACTTCTGTTTTGTTTCTATTTATAGGTTTACCTTTTACCCCTAGAAAAAAATTGAATATTTTAATATATCCGAAAGAATTTTGTTGTATTTCTGCTTATTTATTGTTATTTGCGTTGTTTATATTTTGTTACAAGGAATATTTTAAACAAAATCAATTTTTAGTTTACCATTTCAAAGTTTGTCACTTTTTTCCTTAAGAAAGATAAAAGATCTAATTGTTGATTCATTCCTAAAACTTTCTTGATTCCAAATACAGTAGAACCCCCCTGTAAAGGACAACACCTAATTGTAAAGCCAAAGTGTCCTTTAGGGAGAGGTGTCCTCTTACCGGAGAGTTACTAAATAGTAAAAATGCTCATTTTACCTATGAAAACTGTTCTTTATAGAGAGGTGTCCTTTCATAGAGGTTCTACTGTATTCTTTTTCTCCTTCAGGTTTGCAAACCATTCCAATCTTTCTTAGAGCTAGCTCTCTAAGAATTCTGTAGGTTAGTGATACTTCCCTTAAATAGGGTTTAAAACTCTTCTTTATCTCTTTGGTTTGTGAACCAATTCTTTCTTTCATTCCTTTCTTTGAAATAAGGTTTATGAACACTTTAGTTTCCTCATAGTAACACCACTTGTCTTCTTCTTCTTCTTCTTCTTTCTTATCTCCACCCAATCACACTAAGGTATCAAGCCTGTAAAGCTTGAGATTTTTGATGGTGTCTGCCGGGGAAGAGTAGAGCTCATCAATGGATGAGTCAATACAGTCAATAATATGTCTTGGGGTTGCAGGCTGAGAATTGCACTTGGTACATAGTGGGAAAACCTTGCAACCATTCTGGAAAGTCATTGTCCGTAGATGACCAGACTTAAGTCTGGAAATCAAAGACTGTTGTTCTCTTGGGAGGACAGAACCGGTGCTTGTCCCTCCTGCTCTGTACCAGTCATGTGCAGCATCAGATTTCCATTCCTGCAGGCATTGGGTTTTGATGGTACGGAGGAGGTCTCTTTCGTCTAGTTGGGTGGTGGATTCTCTTGCTTCAGGTAGGCCAAGAGCACCAGCCTTTGCCAGAGAGTCTGCCAGCTCATTACCAGGAATTCCAACGTGAGCTGGAAGCCATTGCACTGTGACTGAGCTGTTGGCTGGGAGTCGGTTTACAGACTTAGCAATGCTCTTGAGGAGGGGTTCTTGACTGGAGAGGCAGCTTTGAAGGGTATAAATGGCTGCTCTTGAGTCGGAGTAGATTATTATTTTGCTTGGCGAGTTGATGTTGATGTCTTTTAGAGCCGTATCTATAGCAGAGAGTTCTGATTTATAAACTGAAAGATGTCTAGGGTGGGAGAGGCAGATTTTTTCCAGGATCTTATCTTTGTAGATAGCAATTCCACTGCCAGACAGTCCAGTTTCAAGTTGGCTACCGTCAGTGTAAATTGTGATGTCGAAGAGGGAGCTATTTTCCTCAATGATTTGGAGGCCAAGAGCTTTAAGTAATTCTGGCTGAGTTTCATGTTTGTGGGGATTGTCTGGTAGATGAGGGAAACAGATGAGTTTGTTGAGAGTTTTGTGTGGGGGATAGGAAGTTCTGTGTTTGGGATTAATTGGGATGCTAAAAAGATTAGAGTTGTGAGCCATGTTGAGAGGAGTGGGGCATTTTAATCTTTGGTTTGGGACCCAATTTCTAATAAATTTTCCTGTAAGATGTTCTTTTGGAGAGTTAATCTTTTTTGTTATTGATACGTTTCTATTAATTGTAAATATTAATGGTGAAAATTATTTTGTAAGAAATTGCACTTTATATATATATATATATAGATAAATGAAAGATACACTATTTTTAAGCTACTATAATTATTTTATTCTTTTTACAATTCGATTATACGTATATTGTTGTTTACAAGATGATGATCAATAATACAGAGTAGAGTAATAATATATCACAGATCATTCCTCCTTCCTTATATTGTTCATAGTTGGAGAAAACCGGCAAGGAGGGCATCGAGGTCGGGTAGATCTCCTAGGTGGAGGTGACGTGGAAATTTGAGGGTCTTGTTCCAGTCGGTGAGGTCCTGCTTCAGCGTTGTCCAAGGTCCAATCAGAATCTTCAGCATATTTGGTATCTGAACCTGTCCTCATCTGATTGACATGCACTTTAAATGTGCCTTTTAGGTTCTTTACTAGATAAACATTGTAACCTAGTCGTCGTATCACCTGGGCCTTGAACCATTTGCGCCTATTTTGTATTACTCTTGTAAACAGCACTTTATCTCCAACTTGAAAATGTCGCCTTCCACACTCATTTCTCCCAAAAGTCTTCTGGATAAATTCAGAGTTCAAGCAATTTACAAATGTTCTAGGCACATAACTTAGGAGACGTTCTACAGGAGGCTTATCTAAAGAGGTAGGCGTATTTCTATAATTAAACAGAACATTTTGTAAAATACAGTCCATATTTGAGTTTGGAGATTCTTCCAACGACTTTTCCAGAGATTTTTTAATTATTCTTACCGAAACTTCAGCAATTCCGTTAGACGAGGGATTATATGCTGGCGAGGTTAAGTGGTATACATTATTTTTCCGTAAGAACTCCTTAAATTCAATCGAATTGAAGGGGGGGCCATTGTCAGACACTAAGCATTGCGGTAATCCATACCTGGCGAAACACTCCCGTAGAAGCTTAATATTTTCTTGCGAAGTAGTACCTCTAACTGGAAATACTTCAATCCAATTTGAATTTGCATCTACTACTAATAAATAACAATCACCTCTGAAATAGAAATGGTCAACATGAACTCGCTGCCACGGTTGGTTAGTCCTGGGCCAAGGTGTGTTCTCAGCGGGAGGAGCTGTCTGATGATGCATACAGGGAGAACATTCCTTCACAAACTCTTCAATTTGACTATCCATTTTTGGCCACCAAACCGAAGATCTGGCTAGAGATTTCATGCGATTGATTCCTATATGACTTTGATGAAGTAACTTCAACATTTGATCTTGACAGGTTCTTGGAATCACTGCCCTAGAATCAACAAAAATGCATCCCTGCAGTACAGAAAAATTTTCCAATTTTGAAAGGAATGGTTTCATTGTTTCATCCTTTTTTGCTAACTGAGGGTCTTCTAATAGATATTCCTTGAGCTTATTTAAAACCGGATCTTTATTGGTTTCTTCTTCAATAATGAGGTGGTCCAATGGAGTTACATTTAAAAATGATATATCATGTGTCACCAAATCAATGTTGTCTTCCCTTGAATTTATTTCCTCAAGTGGAAGTCTTGAAAATGCATCCGCACAGAGCATGGTATCTTTATTTGTATATCTAATATCGAAATCGAAATTTGACAACTCTAAAGCCCACCTATGCAAGCGATTTGCAATTAAAGGCGGAAGAAGTCTTTTGTTTCCAAAAACAGTCGTTAAAGCTTTATGATCACTCTTTAACACAAATTTTCTCCCAAACAAGTATTGTCTCAGTTTGGAAGTTGCAAACACAATAGCAAGTGCTTCTTTCTCAGTCTGAGAGTATTTGACTTCTGCACTTGACAATGTTCTGGAAACAAAGGTGATTGGCTTCTCTTCCCCTTCCACAATATGACACAAGACCCCACTTATGCCATAGGCAGATGCATCACAGGTTAAAGTTAATGGAAGCTTCATTGAATAGTGAATAAGCGCCTGGGAATTTAATAGAGTTAACTTCAAATTCAGAAATGCCTTTTCGCATTGGCTAGACCATTTCCAACGATTGTCCTTCTTTAGGAGTTGATAAAGAGGACCAGCCAAGGTTGACATATTAGGTATGTATTTTGAATAGAAGCTCAACATCCCTAGAAAACTCTTCAATGATGTTTTGTCGAAAGGCTTTTTACACCTTTCTAATGCTTCCAATTTCTTTGAATCTGGTCTAACACCATCTTCATTTATAATATGACCTAGAAAACAAATGTCTTTTTTTAAAAATAAGCATTTTTCTTTATTAAGGGTGAAATTTAGCTCTTTCAATTTATCGAAGATCATTTTTAAAATTCTGTAATGTTCTTGTTCATCTTTAGAACCAATGAAAATATCATCTAAGTATATCACCGTGTTGGGAACATCATGAAAAAGGCTGTCCATACACCTCTGGAAAATGGCTGAAGCTGGACTGATGCCAAAAGGCAATCTATTATATCGGTAAAGTCCTCTATGGGTAGATACCACTAGCAGATTTTTTGATGCTTCATCCATTTCAATTTGATGATATGCGGAGGAGAGATCCAATTTGGTAAAAATCTTGTTTCCTCCTAGATTTCCCAACATAGTTTCTATAGTAGGTAATGGATATTTCTCATCTTCAATGCAATTATTCAAAGTATTTTTAAAATCACCACACAAACGTAGTTCTCCATTTGACTTTATTACCGTTACTAAAGGCGTAGACCAATCACTAGCATTAACCTTTTCAATTATTTGACTTTTTTCAAGTCTGTCTAGTTCTTTGTCTATCTTCTCTTTAATGGAAAAGGGTACTGGTCTAAATTTAAAAAATTTGGGCTTAGCATTTGGCCTCAATGATATTGAACCTTTAATGCCCTGAATTGGTAAATCTTTATTTTCAAATACTCTCTTATATACTTCTAAAAACAGTTCTAAATTTGAAATTACATTTATATTATTACAGATATCAAAAACGCAATTGGGCCAATCAGTTTTTAAAATTCTTATCCAATTTCTGCCCAGGAGCGGCGTTTGGTTATTAAACTGGCATGTCACAATTAGGGGTAGTTTTTCCTGATAGTTTTTGTAACTAACATTTACCAAGCATTTTCCAAAAACTGGTATCATATTTCCTGAAAAACTTTTCAAATGTCCACTGTATTTCTCTAGAGTGACATTTTTGAGATTTGTAAGAAAAAATTTCTTTGAAACTACAGACACGTCTGCACCAGTGTCAACCTCCATTATAGTGTCTGCATCTTCAATTTTAACATTAACCAATATTTTTGGTGCGTTTTCTAATGTGTTGCACTGAATAGTATTCAATTTATTCAGATTGGGTTTATTCATTCCAGAATTTTGGGCCGATTTTTTATTCCAACATACTGGAGCAATGTGCCCTTTCTTATTGCAAATATAACATTGAGCATTTTTAAATTTGCATAACTTCGTATCGTGGTTAGACTTTCCACAAATTTTGCAAGGATTATTGTATTTACATGGGAATTTAAAATTTTTAGATCTGGCTTTCAACTTATTAATATCATGACCAGGATTTTTCATCAAATTTACTTGTGACTTCGCTGCCTCTACAGAATTTGCAATATTTATTGCACTATCAAACGTTAAAAATGGTTCACTTAGCAGCCTTTTAAGCGTAGCTTCATCGAAGCAACCACTTACAAATTGATCACACAAATTTTCATTTATGTCAGTAAATTTGCACTTGTCTGCCTGAGATTTAAGCCTCAAAACAAATTTTCCCACAGGCTCACTTTCTTTTTGTACAATCTTGTGAAATAAATATCTTTCATAGTGCTTATTTTTTATTGGATATAAATGGTTGGTTAAAACCTCTACTAAATCTTTATATTTAAGGTCACTTGGCCTACTGGGTACCAACAAATCGCGCAAAGTCTTATAAACATTAACATCAATAGACGTTAATAACACAGATACTTTGTCTGCTTCTAATGTTTTGTTCAATTTAAAACATTCTTCTAATTGTTCCAAATAACAATTTAGATCTTCACCTTCACGAAACCTTGGATAATTTAAATTAGTGGTGGCCATACTTACGTTAATTCTTCGTCGCCATTTGATACGTTTCTATTAATTGTAAATATTAATGGTGAAAATTATTTTGTAAGAAATTGCACTTTATATATATATATATAGATAAATGAAAGATACACTATTTTTAAGCTACTATAATTATTTTATTCTTTTTACAATTCGATTATACGTATATTGTTGTTTACAAGATGATGATCAATAATACAGAGTAGAGTAATAATATATCACAGATCAGTTATAAATTTTGAAAAGCAGATTTTTCTCCTTAGGTGCAGGGGAAGAAGGTTGGATTCGAGTTCAGCAATGCGATTTGGGCAGGATCCTCGAAGTCCGCTGATGATTTTAGCTGCACTTGCTTGGATTCTGTCTATTTTGGATAGGTTAGTTTTACTTGCATTGATCCAGGCTGGTGTAGCATATTCCAAAATAGGTCTTACGAGTGCAAGGTACGTTGTGCGTAAGATATTGGCATTTGCACCCCAGTTTAAGCCTGATATTTTTTTCAGGATTTTGAGCCTATTTTTGGCTTTGCTTATCATGGTGTCAATATGTTTTTTAAAAGTGAGCGCAGGGTCGAGTGTGACACCAAGATATCTTGGGGAATCTGAATATTGAAGTTTTGAATTATTTAAGAAAATATTTGGGGTCCAGTGGCGAAGGTGGTTGTTGATGGTGAAGAGGCCGATTTCAGATTTGCTGATGTTAATGGATAATTTCAGTTTCTTAGTTACCTTTTGTAGATTTTTCATGGCTTTATTCAGAGATTGTTCTGCATCGGAGAGGTTGTTTTTGGAGACCCAGATGATTATGTCATCTGCGTAAAGGGCAATTTTAGCTGGCGGTTTGATAGAAGTGTGTACATCATTTAGGTAAATAATGAAGAGAATAGGGCTTAGGATTGATCCTTGGGGTAGACCTTGGTAAATACGAGTGGTTTTTGATTTGATGTTGTTGAAGTTAACCTGTATGGTACGTTTGGATAGAAAATTGCTGATCCAACTCAGCATACTTCCCTCTATTCCAAGTTCGTCGAGTTTGAGAATTAGCTTTTCCTTCCAGACTCTGTCGAAGGCTTGGGAAAGATCGATGAAGGCTGCTATAGTGGATTCTGTAGGTTTATGATGGAAGCTGTCCTGGGTTTGTTGAACGAAGTAAAAGATTGAATCTTCTGTGCTTTGATATTTTTTAAAAGCTATTTGATGAGGGTCTAGTAGGTTGTTGAGGTTAAGATAAAAAGTTAACCTATTGAGAATCATGTGTTCCATGATTTTGCAGGGAATAGAGGTCAGAGAGATAGGTCTGTAGTTGGTTGGGTGGTTCTCAAGCTTGCCTGGTTTGTGGATGGGGATAATTGTGGCATGTTTCCACTCTTTAGGGAGGGTAGACGAGCTCCAACTGTAATTGAAAATGCTTAAGAGTTCTAGTTTGGCATGGGAACTGAGGTTTTTCAACATGGGTCCAGTGATGTTGTCTGGACCAGGAGCTTTTGTAGCGTCAAGATGACTTAAAGCTTCGTCCAGTTCATGCTCTTGAAAAGGTTTACTGAAAATGTTGTGGCTGGGTTTGGATTTTGCAAGGTTTCTGGTGAGCCTAGATTTTCTACCTATTATTTTATCCTGTAAATTAAAATTAAGTTTTGCGGTGGAGCTGTAATGGTGGGCAAAATGATTTGCTATGCTGTATTTGTCTGTGAGGGGATTTCCAGAATTATCCTTGAAGGTATTTGAGCTGCTGTGAGATGGAGTGTCCTGATTGAGGGCATGTAGTAGTTTCCATAGTTTCGTGTCGCTGGTTTTTGGGTCAATTGAAGAGCAGATTTCAATCCACTTATTCTGTTTGATTTGGTCCGCCTTAAGCTTAATTTTTGCAGCAAGGTGATTGTAATCTCTGATGAGGAGGGTGTTGTTGTTCTCAATGAGGTCTTGGTAAACTTGGTTCCTATCTTCTATTTCATCTTTCAAAAGATCTAGTACCTCTCTATATCCAGGAATGTAGAATTTTCTGTTCCCTCTGGGGATGTTTTGTTTGGCAGAAATTAGGACTGCAGACTTCCAGTTCTTCCACCTGTCTTCTAAAGAGGAATTTGGTGGGATTTTGCTGAGAAGACTATCTAACAATGTTTTAAATGAATTCCAGGAGGCTTTCTTATAGTTCCAGAAAATTGTAATGTTTTTGAATGTTTTATCATTGTCACAAATAGATTTTTTTTTAAATTGTCCCATAAGTTTTTGTATAAACTAGTCTCCTTTTTCTCAAATAAGTTTTCATCTCATAAATTTGATAAGGCACAATTTGGATTATAGATTATAAACACAAGGTAATAAGACCAAATCCAAATAAATAACACAAACATTTATTTACATATACACAAAAAACACACTATTTATTTATTTGGATTTGGTCTTATTACCTTGTATCTCATAAATTTGTAAGCCCGTTTTATTTTTTTTTTGGACAGTTTTTTTTTTTAATCTCCAAGGTGTGTAAACTAGTCCTTTTTTTTTTTCTAAAATTGTTTTTTTAATCTCGGTTTTTTTTGTAATGTTTTTTTTCCTCAATTAGGTTTTGATCTCATGTTTGTAAATCAATTTTTTCCTCTCTGTTTTTTTTTTTTTTTAAACAGGTTTTTGTTTCAGAGGTGTGTAAATGCTCTTAGTTTTGATTCTAAACATTTATTTCATATTTTGTAAACTCTTTCTTTACAAATGGATTTGTAAACAGTTATTTCTCTGATTTTTATGTATATACAGTAGAACCTCTCTGTAAAGGACACCAGGTTGAAAAGCAAAAGTATCCATTAAGGAGATGTGTCCTCTTACTGGAAAATTGCTAAATAGTAAAAAAAGGTACTTTTGCAGATGAAAACTGTACTTTGTAGAGAGGTGTTCTCTATGTTGAATATATGAATTCAATTTTAGACTTCAGTTTAGCAAGTATGGTTTCATTTGTAAGTTCTTCAATTAGTGCTTTTATATAAATGAGTTCTTTCACACATTCAGCTGCAGCAATATATTCTGCCTCAGTAGTGGATAAGGCTACAATTGGTTGTTTTCTTGAACTCCAGCTTATTGGTCCTTTATTAGAAAACAAATCTGAAGGTAATTTTCCTTATAGAGAAGCTGTTGGAAGTCTCCTATATTTAGCACTCTATCGGGAGTGTCCTCTCATGGAGGTTCTACTGTATATATAAACCAGTATTTTCTTACCAGTAAACATGTAATGGTTCTCTCTATCACCTGTTTTTTTAAACCAGTTCTTTTTAATATTATATTTTTATCTTTTAATTTTTTGTAAAAAGAGTAGTAGAATTTGGTTTCTAATAGGCTTGTGAAATAATAGGTGTTTTGTTATACCCATCAATTCTTTACCTTGTTATACTGGCATATTGTGATGTCATTAAACAGGTGAAGTATTGAAGGGCTCAACTATTGATGAGCCACAGCCTTCTCATTATACTCAGGTCTCTCTGTAGAATAGTTTTCAACTTAAACAGTAAGTAAGTTCAACTTAAAACTGTAAGTAAAACTTACAGTAAATTAGAGTAAAACCTATCTTAGAAGTCACCTGTCTTGGGAGTTTTTGAAGAGATAATATTTAGTGGGAACCATTTGTTTTTCTTAGGCATCTGACCATGTGTCTAATGCATTTACATCTACATGCCCTTACATCTATTAGCCCTAAAGGCTACCTGGTTCAAATCACATAAATAGGAAGGATAAAAGCCAGACCTCTTGAGCTCTGGGTCTTGATCTCCGGTCTCGATCCCTGAAATGATCTCTTGACTATTTTTGAAGCCTACGGCGCCGTAGTTGTGCTTGGCGCTGCCTTGGTTCCCTCAAATCGGCGTGCACTAGCCCTCCTCTCCCCCGGGGTGCCCACGGCCTCGCCGTCGCCTCTCCAGCCCTCTCCTTGGCCCTCCTCTGCGGCGGGTTGCTCGGAGACACCTAACTATGAGTTATGCCTTAAAATGCTTACCGAAGCATGTAGAAGGCACAATAATAGTATATATCACATAAATAGGTACCGTTCAGCGAGAGCAACCTAGTTCATGATAATTGAACAATGAATAATATGTGAAGGTTATTCACATATTAAACAAAATTTAAACGCAGGATTCAATCCCGGTTCATGACTGTCGGGAATCGAAGGGTTACCCACTCGTCCACCGACTTTTTGTTACTTCTAAAGGCTAAATATGATAAATATCTTATATTGAGAGAGAAAATACAGTAAAACCTATCTTAGAAGTCACCTGTCTTGGGAGTTTTCTTAGGAGTCAATTTTTAGCAAGAACCATTTGTTTTTCTCCATTAATTTAGTTTTCTTAGGTATCTGAACATGTCTAATGCATTCATATATATATTCTTAAGCCCCTAAAGGCTAAATGTGCTGAATACTAAAAGCATCATTGTATTTTCATAAGAATAGTTTTAGGTTTATTGTAACCAAATTTATTCAACCTGTCTTAGAATTCAACTTGTCTTGCTGAGTAAATTTTTGCTTTGGAACCCAATGTAAATTTTCAAGACTTTTTTTTTTACTGTATACTCACAATTTAAATCAATTGATAGGGCTATATAACACAAGCTATTCTAATATCCTTAAAACCTTGCAGAAATTACTATAGAGGACAAATATCAACCAAATTATGATAAATTATTTTATTTTTCTCATTGTAAAATATTGAAATGAAAGAATTGCTACTATACTTTCAGCAATTTTGCATGACATTTAATTTGTTTATATAATCATATATATATATATATATTTATCAATTAGCAGCCTTCATTTAAATATGAAAATTATGTTTTTTTGTTTTATATATGTGATTTTTTACAAATATATATTTGAGTCATCTTTAAAATAAATTTCAAAAAAATTATATTTTTTATAAGTATTTTTTCAAATTGAAAGCAATAAAATTTGAGGTAAAAGATAACTATTTTTTTAACCAAATTATCTGCCATATTTTTGAAATAAAATTACCAAATGTGTGACTTGAAACTGTTTTTTTCTCCCAACTTTATATACTCAACATAAGAGATAGTTTGTGATAATGAGGATTTGAAAATTTTGATATAATTATAAAAGAGACTGTGATGCTATAACTTTTTTTTTAATTAAATGGAATTAAATAAGCTTTTGGGAAATTCTTTTCTTCAGCTAATGTTCAGCTTATCTGAAGAAGGTGCATGTCTGAAAGTTTCTGAAATTCCTTTTTGTTGGGCTATAAGTTGAAGCTGGACTAGATGATATAATAATGGAAGGAAGTAGTCAATTATCCCACTACATCTGCCGATTGAAATGGATAGATTAGAAGCACGCGGAGTTGACGTGAACAACAGGCAAGTGTTAAGCTCCTTTATTTAGACTAATGGGGGAGGGAGGATGGACTGCCCCCTGGGCAGCACGGTGATTGGCTAGCCGTGACGTAGTGGTGAGTAAGTCCTCCCCGGCAGAAGTAGGCTTATCCAACGTATTCACTTTTAATAAAAAAGAAAGTTGTCTCTCACCGACTCTTTAATAATTCAGAAAAAATGAATTAAGACTTCAAAAACTTTGTTATTTGTGTTCAGAAAGCAAACTAGACATTGATTGATTGTATCCTCAATGAGGAATATGTCCAATCTCCTATGTAAATAACTTTAATAAATTCCATTTATATCAATTTGCGCGCATGTGTCAATTTTGAATCTATATTCTTTAGTCACTTTCTATTGGAACTCCGCCTTTGCCAGTCCCAAGCCCGGATGAAAAAGGAGGAGGGGGAGCAGTAACAAGCTCACTGAAAAGTGTACAAAATTTCAGATTCCTACGTGCTCTAGAAGTATATTAAAAATTGATTACAAGATTTGTAAGGACTCCTAATCCAGGAATACAGGATGAGCACCGTTTGTACTCCATGTTAGGAGCAGCTGCACATGGCGTCTGTTCCTCATGTCAGAGGCGGCCATTTCTTTTGGAGCTAAGTCGGCCTGCCACTGAGTAGTGCTCTCAGTCTTAATGACAAAGGCAGACGCATTCTACTTCACCCAGTCATGAATGATTGAGTGGAGATAAGAAATAAGAAGAAGACTTTCTATTGGAATATTAGAATTAGTGGTGTTTTTTTTCTTGATCTTAGCTCTAAAGACATCTTGAATGTAGTAAATGTTATCCATTTTCTATCTCTATTACCAAGAGCCTGAATATATTTATGTGATAAAGAGTGGTCTGGTAAGCCTTGTAGAATCCTGTCGACTTTGGATGTGATAAAGAAGTGCTGTCGACTTATCTGTGATGAGATCCTGTCGACTCTCGCTATAAGCTGTGGTAACCGGTGGTCAAACCTGTAATAGCCGAGAGGGACAGTCAGGGCGTGGAGAGTTTTCCAGTACCTCTCTGCACTTTGGAAGACCTTTAACAGTTTTCACAGAGTACAGGCAGTCGTGGTCGAGGCAGAGTGGAAAGTTTGGGAATGTCCACACACACAAAACGAAGAGACACAGCTGTAGTAGGAAAGTTCCATGAACAGATAGGAGTTGAGCTAAGCAAGATGGAGTTAGAAGAGATCTTACTGTTTTACATGGCGATCAGGTGGTCCTGGCTATAAGCGACAAGGGCTCGCGCTGACGGTGAAAGGGGTGACTGCTGACTAACTGTGGACTAACTGCGCTCGGCTAAAAAGCGAGGTGTTTATATACCATTCCCGAGGAGGGGGGGGAGTTGGACTTTAAACGTCTGCGGCATTCCGCACCCTTTGGACCAGATGGCAACGGGCTGCCGAATTCCTTTTCAGGGTTGTTGGATTGTAGACGTTTTTGAACTTTTCAATCTTGCTTTAACTCAGCTCTTAATCTATTACATAGTTTTATTTATTTGTCTTTAGTTTGTACAAAGTACATTACATATGGTGATGCAATGACACAGATTAATCATGCGCATTATTATTTATAGATGTGTTTCTATATACAACATGACAATTTTGTTATAAGTAATTATACAATATAGGGTTGTTGGTTTAAATTACCATATTTACATATTTGAATTGGAAGGGAATTTACATGGTTTAAATATAATAATAAAGTACTCAATCAAATGGGTACAGAATGCTAGCTGTTAAAGTTCATCAAACAATGAAAACTGATGTTTGCTGGAATGTGATGCGTGGATCAGCAGGAGAGACATTGCTGACAGTGTTGGAGG
>CP092866.1:26727620-26760331 GCA_030710605.1 Cordylochernes scorpioides | reverse complement strand
AGATAAAAAATTCTGTCACCAAAAATCCTTCTATCAGAAGAGACCCCATGCTAAATATGTGAAATATAAAGGAAGTCTTGTAATTCTGCCATTAAAGCTGATTGATGGTTAGTAATATCACTTTGGAATGCCACAATGCAGAACATTGATATAAATCTGATATATTTTTCCTCTTTCATCATTCTTATAAAAAACTCAACAATAGTGTTTAACTAAATAGCCAGTACAGTCCCCAAAGTTTCTTGCACTGAAGAACTTTGGTCATATCTCAAGTTACTGGTAGACTCAAAGAAGTTTAAAGGCAAGAAGACTACTCTGCTCATCAATTGGATCAATTCTCTTCATTCTTATAAAAAACTCAACAATAATGTTCAACTAAATAGCCAATACAGTTCCAAAAGTTTCTTGCACTGAAGAATTTTGGTCAGTACTGGTAGATTCAAAGAAGTTGAAATAAAATAACACTACTCTGCTCAAAATAGATCCAGTATTTCTTGCACAAAATGGAAGATGCTCTTGTATAGAAACCAAAAAAAGGTACCAAGAGGAGATCCAACACTCTTCAAATGCCAAGGTATCATTGAGCCTAAATAAACATATACCATTTAGTCTTCATAGTTTTTCCATTTGGTTCCAAGAAAAAATGCCCTCACAAGACATGTTGACTCCTAAAAGAGTGAACAATTTTGCTTCAATAAGCCTAAAACTATTCATTCTTAAGCAAATTCAGTGATGCTCTTAATATATGTGAGGGGATTCAACAAATTTCGCCTTAAGGGCGTAAGAAATTTATATTTGAAGGCATTAGACAAGATCAGAAGTCTAGGAAAACTAAATTCTTAGAAAACAAATGGTTCCCATTAAAAATTGACTCTTAGTAAAACTATTAAGACAGGTTTTACTGAATTTCACTGCTATTCTTATTTTTCAAGTTGAATATATTCCTGTACACACAGTTATAATTTTATACATGTGCAGTAATTTATATTCTTCCTTCAATGCCTTCCTCTACTGAGGGTGGGCCACATGGTCTCTCCATACTTCCTCCGCCATCCTCTTCATCTCCTCATAGGTGTGTCGTCCAGTCCATTGTTTTAGATCGTCTGTGTATCCCTGTCGTCTCCCTCCCCTGGAGCTTTTCCTCTAACACTGTCAGCAATGTCTTTCCTGATGATCATCACATGTCCAGCAAACGTCAGTTTTCATTATTTGATTAACTTTAACGGCTAGTATTCTGTACCCATTTGATTAAGGACTTTATTATTATATTTAAACCATGTAAATTCCCTTCCAACATTCAAATATGTAAATATATTCAGGCTCTTTGTGTGATAGAGATAGAAAATTGATAACATTTACTACATTCAAGATGTCTTTAGAGCTAAGATCAAGAAAAAAATCAACCAACCAATTATAATATACCAATAGAAAGTGATAATGAATATAGATGCAAAATTGACACATGAAAATTGATACAAATGGAATTTAATAAAGTTCTTTACATTGGAGATTGGACATATTCCTTGTTGAGGATACAATCAATCAATTACCATTGTCAAGTTTGCTTTCTGAACACAAATAACAAAATTTTTGAAGTCTTAATTCATTTTTTCAGAATTATTAAAGAGTCAGTGAGAGACAACTTTCTTTTTTATTAAAAGGAATTTCAGAAACTTTCAAACATGCACCTTCTTCAGATAAGCTGAACATTAGCTGAAGAAAAGAATTTCCCAAAAGCTTATTTAATTCCATATAATAAAAAAAAAAGTTATAGCATCACAGTCTCTTTTATAATTATATCAAAATCTTCAAATCCTCATTATCACATCTCTTTATGTTCAGTATATAAAGTTGGAAGAAAAAAAAGTTTTAAGTCACAATTATTTGGTAATTTTATTTATTTCAAAAATATGGCAGATAATTTGGTTTAAAAAATAGTTATCTTTTACCCCAAAAAATGTATTGCTTTCAATTTGAAAAAATACTTATAAAAAATATACTTTTTTTATTTATTTTAAAGATGACTTAAATATATTTTCCCCAACCTTGTAATCACATATATATATATATATATATATAAACAATCACACACAAAAACATAATTATATATTTAAATTTAAATGAATTTTGTGTGCTAATTGAGAAATATATATATGATTATATAAACAAATTAAATGTCATGCAAAATTGCTGAAAGTAACAATTCTTTCATTCAATACCTTACAATGAGAAAATAAAATCATCATAATTTGGTTGATATTTGTCCTCTATAGTAATTTCTGCAAGGTTTAAGGATATTCAGCTGTCCTCCTGCAAGGTCCGGGGGGACCACCTCTACTCCACCAACTCTCCATGTGTAAATAGCTAGGACAAGGTGACTCGAATGTAACACCTGTAAATTGAGACAAAATAAATAAATAAAAAGAATATTAAAATATCTTATGTTATATATAGCCCTATCAATTGATTTAAATTGCGAGTTCAGTAACAAAAACCTGTCTTGAAAATTTCCATTGGGTTCCAAAGCAAAAATTTACTCAGCAAGACAGGTTGAATTCTAAGATAGGTTGAATAAATTCGGTTACAATAAACCTAAACTATTCTTATGAAAATACAATGATGCTTTTAGTATTCAGCACATTTAGCCTTTATGGGCTTAAGAATTTTATATATGAATGCATTAGACATGTTCAGATACCTAAGAAAACTAAATTAATGGAGAAAAACAAATGGTTCTTGCTAAAAATTGACTCCTAAGAAAACTCCCAAGACAGGTGACTTCTAAGATAGGTTTTACTGAATTTTCTCTCTCAATATAAGATATTTATCATATTTAGCCTTTAGGGCTAATAGATGTAAGGACATGTAGATGTAAATGCATTAGACACATGGTCAGATGCCTAAGAAAAACAAATGGTTCCCACTAAATATTATCTCTTAAAAAAACTCCCAAGACAGGTGACTTCTAAGATAGGTTTTACTCTAATTTACTGTAAGTTTTACTTACAGTTTTAAGTTGATCTTACTTACTGTTTAAGTTGAAAACTATTCTACAGAGAGACCTGAGTATATTGAGAAGGCTGTGGCTCATCAATAGTTAAGCCCTTCAATACGTTCACCTGTTTAATGACACCACAATATGCCAGTATAACACGGTAAAGAATTGATGGGTATAACAAAACACCTATTATTTCACAAGCCTATTACAAACTAAATTCTACTACTCTCTTTACAAAAAAAATTAAAAGATAAAAATATAATATTAAAAAGAACTGGTTTAGAAAAATGTGTGATAGAGAGAACCATTACATGTTTATAAAATAAAAGGATTTAAAAGCACGAATGTTTCTTTTATACATAAAACGAACTTCTACTGTCCTTACTGCGGTGAAAAAATATATTAGGAGGGCTTGGCTCATCAGTGGTGAACCCTCCCAGCGGTTTCGCAAATTTAATCCACCAGACCGCTTCTCAGAGCTCTAATATTGTATTGGATCATTCTGCTTTTATATGCTACACTGAAGGATGGAATCTTAGAAATGGTTTTCAAGTATACTATGGACATAAGCTTATAGGACAGTAGAATTATATTCAAATATTTGCTTCGAGCAATGCTCTTCAGCAAATCACAAAGACAAGGTCATTAGAAATAAATTAACACAAAGCAATAACGCGCCATCTATACATATAAAATAAAGGATTTAAAAGCGCGAATGTTTCTTTTATACATAAAACGAACTTTTATACATAAAACGAACATGTTTATTGGTAAGAAAATACTGGTTCATATATACAGTAGAACCTCCATGAGAGGACACTCCCTATAGAGTGCTAAATATAGGAGACTTCCAACAGCTTCTCTATAAGGAAAATTACCTTCAGATTTGTTTTCTAATAAAGGACCAATAAGCTGGAGTTCAAGAAAACAACCAATTGTAGCCTTATCCACTACTGAGGCAGAATATATTGCTGCAGCTGAATGTGTGAAAGAACTCATTTATATAAAAGCACTAATTTAAGAACTTACAAATGAAACCATACTTGCTAAACTAAAGTCTAAAATTGAATTCATTATAGAGAGAACACCTCTCTACAAAGTACAGTTTTCATCTGCAAAAGTACCATTTTTTTTTTTTTACTATTTAGCAATTTTCCAGTAAGAGGACACATCTCCTTAATGGATACTTTGGCTTTTCAACCTGATGTCCTTTACATAGGTTCTACTGTATATACATAAAAATGTATATCAGAGAAATAACTGTTTACAAATCCATTTGTTAGAAAGAGTTTACAAAATATGAAATAAATGTTTAGAATCAAAACTAAAAGCATTTACATACTTCTGAAACAAAAAAACCTGTTTAAAAAAAACAGAGAGGAAAAAAATTGATTTACATACATATGAGATCAAAACTTAATGGAGGGAAAAAAAAAACATTAGTTTACAAAAAAACTGAGATAAAAAAAAAAAAACAATTTGAGAAAAAAAAAAGGACTAGTTTACACACCTTGGAGATAAAAAAAACACCTGCCCAAAAAAAAAAAACTGGCTTACAAATTTATGAGATACAAGGTAATAAGACCAAATCCAAATAAATAAATAGTGTGTTGTTTGTGTATATGTAAATAAATGTTTGTGTTATTTATTTGGATTTGGTCTTATTACCTTGTGTTTATAATCCAAATTGTGCCTTATCAAATTTATGAGATGAAAACTTATTTGAGAAAAAGGAGACTAGTTTATACAAAAACTTACGGGACAATTTAAAAAAAAAAAAGATAAGACATTCAAAAACATTACAAGTGGTGTTACTATGAGGAAACTAAAATGTTCATAAACCTTATTTCAAAGAAAGGAATGAAAGAAAGAATTGATTCACAAACCAAAGATAAAGAACAGTTTCCGACCCTATTTAAGGGAAGTATCACTAACCTACAGAATTCTTAGATGGCTCTAAGAAAGATTGGAATGGTTTTCAAACCTGAAGGAGAAAAAGAATACAGTAGAACCTCTATGAAAGGACACCTCTCTATAAAGAACAGTTTTCATAGGTAAAATTAGCATTTTTACTATTTAGCAACTCTCCAGTAAGAAGACACCTCTCCTTAAAGGACACTTTGGCTTTACAATTAGGTGTCCTTTACAGGGGGGTTCTACTGTATTTGGAATCAAGGAAGTTTTAGGAATGAATCAACTATGAGATCTTTCTTAAGGAAAAAAGTGACAAACTTTGAAATGGTAAACTAAAAATTATTATTTTTTAAAATGTTTCTTGTAACAAAATATTGTTGTTGTTGTTGTTGTTGTTTCTTATCCCCTTGTGTAAAGTTTACACGAATTCCATGAGTTCATGCTCCTCGAGCGTCCTGGAATGGGGTGTAGGGGTGCAGCTTTCGTTGATCATGGCACCATGATCCAGGCACACTTTGGTGAAAGTCGTAACAAAATATAAACAATGCAAATAACATTAAATAAGCAGAAATACAAAAAAATATTCTTTAAGATATATTAAAATCATTAAATTTTTTTTCTAGGAGTAAAAGGTAAACCTATAAATAGAAACAAAACAGAAGTAATATGAGAAAAATTGATCACATAAAGGTATATAATGATATTCAAATCTCACATAACCAACAAAGAGCTGAAAAAAAAATTAAAAACTCCACCAAAATCAGTCAGGATAGTTTACAAGCACAGTTCAACTTTCTTAATTCAATATCCCAAGGTTCTTGAATACTAAATTCAGGGAATGTTAATTTAATCCATGAATTCAGTCTCAATGACTTTTTATAATTGTTATACACACAACTATACAATGGTATAATAATACATTTTTTAAATAAGGCAGGTGGAAATACACTAATGGACAAAACTTAAGGATCTAAAAAACACGACCCAAGGCTGCTAGTTTTCAGCCACAGTAAATAGATGACATCTTGTTTTGATGTTTAATTTGACAGGAGAGGAGTCATAAGCTTTTTTAGATCAATTTCCTCACGGCAAAATTTCCATCTAAAACTTAAGGAAGTAGAAAATCGTTGATGTAGCCTGTCATCTATTTTTTTAAGGAGACAGAGGCAATATTGTTCACACTTGTTTATCTCGCATATCTTCAATAAAGGATCACTGTGTATCAAATATTCTTCAGTTATTTATTGTCAGAATCCTGATATATACATGCTAAAATGTAAAAAATTCCTTTAGTTTTGTCCATGAGTATATATAATTGGTTATAAATTGAAAAAGCCTACCTTGTAGAGATTTGAAAAATAGCAAAATTATAGTAAAAGTTGAATTAAAAAAAAAAAGGCGATACTGTAATTGAAAATAAAGATTTTGATGTACAAAAAAAAAAATCATACATACAAACAATGAATTCAACAATTAAAAAAAAAAAAAAGAAAGATACATGATAACATTGCATATATATTACACTACATTAAATATGTAAAATTAATTTCAATTTTTGCATAGATAGATTTACTACATTAGAAGAAACAACAATTTCTCTACATAGATAATTAATTAACTTCAAACTGCTTATTTAAAAAGGTCCAATTGTATCCAGTAGATAATCTTTAGAAGATGGAGGGATCAGTCTTGATTATACAGTAGTACCTCCATGAGAAGACACTCCGCTAGTGGACACCTCTCTACAAAGGACAGTTTTCATTTGCAAAATTATCATTTTTGCTATTTAACAACTCTCCGGTAAGAGGACACATCTCCCTAAAGGACACTTTGGCTCTGTAAATTAGGTGTTGTCCTTTACAAGGAGGTTCTACTGTATATACCAGAGAATTTCAGTAAACAATCTTATATTGATGGGCATCATTAAAGTATTCCGTATTTAACTTTGCATATATATATTGTCGCATACCTCGACATATTTGCATAGTATTGTTTTGTTTTATATATTTTACATGTTGTTTCTTATGATAGGTGAATATATTTGCATGTCCGCGAGTAGCGCGATGTATATATATAGGTGAAGAGAATAATAAAGTCAGAGTTTCTACTGATTAGAAACGTCTCATAATTTCTTAAACTAGTTCTTCCTAAGTGGAATACCACATATATATTTGCATATATAGTCTAACTTCAACAATGTATTAGTATTTTCAGTTGAATTAAAGACAATGTTGAAAGTTAAATTAAAGCAAATAGACTGATTGGTAAGTGAAAAAATTAACTGAATTAAAGAGTAAATGTTGAATTATAGTCAATTGAATGAAAGAGATACTGTAGCTACAATAAGGGAGGTAATAAGGTGTAAAGTGTGCAGACTTTGATGAAAATAACCTGTATATAATGGTCTTGGGTTATGAACCTCATTGTTACAGGATCTGATGCTGCACATGACTGGTACAGAGCAGGAGGGACAAGCACCGGTTCTGTCCTCCCAAGAGAACAACAGTCTTTGATTTCCAGACTTAAGTCTGGTCATCTACAGACAATGACTTTCCAGAATGGTTGCAGGGTTTTCCCACTATGTACTAAGTGCAATTCTCAGCCTGCAACCCCAAAACACATTATTGACTGTATTGACTCATCCATTGATGAGCTCTACTCTTCCCCGGCAGACACCATCAAAAGTCTCTGGCTTTACGGGCTTGATACCTTAGTGTGATTGAGTGGAGATAAGAAAGAAGAAGAAGGAAGATTGTTACAGGAATAGCTTTAATTCCATAACATCCTACGGGAATTACAATATTGGCTGAATCTGCCAAAAGGTATCTTAGCTAGTAAAATAAGACATGGCATTTGTTCTGATTTTCTAGTGTTAGCATTTTGCCATATTTATCCATCTGTCTACTTTGTTATCCAGCCACACAATACTAGCAAACTTGAACAACCTGTATATTAAGAGTTTGCCAAAACTTGTGTTATGGCTTATTCAATGAATCTGCGAGAGTTCTGGGAAGAGAAGATATTTTAAAAATGAATTATTTTATATATATATAATGCATTTAATAAATAATTTTATTCATTTATTAAAAAGGGAAAAGATACCTTTTTTTGTATACCCCCCCCCCCACACACACACAAAAAAACTATTTGAAAAGTGCTACAAGTAAAACCTTTCTGTAGAAGACAAAACCTAGTTGCAGAGGCAAAGTATCCTTTAGAGAGAGGTATCCTCTAACCGGAGAGCAGCAAAATAGCACAAATGGAAATTTTGGGGAAGAAAACTGTCTTACTTTGTATAGAGGTGTTCTCTAGCAGGAGTGTCCACCCATGAAGGTTCTATTGTAATAAGCAAATGTCCATGCAGGGAAGTAGAGAGAGCTTGGAGAACTATACTTTTACCTACAGATGGAGAAACCATTTACATGACATTTAAGATCTATATTATTAATAACACAATGTTTTAAAATTGACCAGATATTAAAATTAGAACTAATAAGTACTACTTTTCTTTTTAAATATACATTAGAACCTTCACGAGAGGACACTCGCGCTAGAGAACACCTCTTTATAAAAGACAGTTTTCACATTTGCAAAATTACCATTTTTATTATTTAGCAAATCTCTGGTTAGAGGATACCTCTCTCTAAAGGAAACTTTGGCTCTGCAATTAGGTGTCCTTTACAGGGAAGTTCTACTGTGTATATAATCACAAGCTATTTCTACAGCCTTATCCTGCAATGATTAAAAATTGAGAGAGAGAGGGGAGGTATGACTCATCAGTGGTGGAGCCTCCAAGCTGTTTACCCCCGATGATGGCCCCCGAGATTCTTGCAAAAGTCCAACCCCACCAACGAGTGCAAGTAACCAAACGGGGCTCTGGCACATTTGTAAGTGCAAAGTCGAACTGCTTTTCACATGTGTAGACATGTGGTGCGCTTACAGTAAAAAGCAGTCGCTAACTACCCACCATGATTATCATGGCCTGTACCACATGTGTTGTTGTTGTTTCTTATCCCCTTGTGTAAAGATTACACGAATTCCATGAGTTCATGCTCCTCGAGCTGTTTTATGATGAGCAGCGGCCTCTCCCAAAGGTCCTGTTTAGTGTACCACATGTACTAGGGATAAGCAAAAAAAAAAAAAATCTCCAGACCACTTCACTATTGTGTTGGACTGAATTTCTTATATACTCTGAACTTGCTATTACTGTAAATTTATGATATTTGACCAGAAATGTGAGGATTTTAAAATTCTTGTAAAATCTGCTTAAATATCTTGTGTAGAGCTTGTAAGAGAAGTTCATTTTTAATTGTGTAATATTTTTTAAAGAGAAAATAGTAGAAAAATAAATACTAGAATTTCTTTTATAAACACATATTTCTATATTGAGATTATGATATCTTAGAAAAAAACAACAACAAAAGAGTGTGTAAAAAAAAACTTGTAAATAACTTAGAAGTAATAAATTAAGTTATTCCTGGTTATCAAATTTGTCCCTGAAGTAGTGGATGAGAGCCTCAGATTCTCTCCAGTTCTCTCCTATATCTTGTGAAAGCTGTTTGTCTAGGATGGACAGGGCATGTGGGGTGGAGTTGTAGTGTTCCACCAGGGCTTGGATGTCTTCATGGGCTTCATTATGGCATGTGGTACAGCAGAGGCTGGTTCCTATCTTTTCTGAACCGGTCTCATCATCATCTGATTCAAAGGTTTTGATGAGCTCAGCTATCTTTAACTTACGTTCATAGATATCTTGAGATGAGGATTTTGATTGAGAAACTTGCATGAATTTCTTCTGGTGCTTGGCCCCATCCATATGGTGCTGGTAGGGGATCAAGCCGGTTACTTGGATGTTGCAGATCTTACATGTGTAATAGCCCTGGGCAGAGGACAGTTCAGCGGGTATGTTGGCCACGCTGGGATGGATATTTGTCTCCGTGCCTTGTAGACAATACTCTGTCACTGAGATTGCAGGTTCTTCTTCGGAAGCCTGCCCAGCTGGGTGGATAACTAGGGGCAACTCCTCCTCAACATTTTTGTCTACTTGGTCATCACCTGTTAGAGTTTGGAGCCCATCTTCCTCAGCTTGGGCCATCGGATTATGTTTTCTCATGGTCATCTTGTGGCTTAGGGATTCCATATGTTGACATAATAAGTTGAATTGGGGAAAGGAAACTTGGCACAAGTGACATATATGGGGAGATGAGCTGTCTGGTGACAAAGTGGTAGTGGGAGGAGGAGTCAAAATGCCATTCTCCTCCAGGATTTCTTTTTTACGAAGCTCCCTTTGATGGCCCCTGCTGTCCAGATGTTGCTTGAAGGGTTCTGGGCCGGAGCAACCCACTTGGCAGACCTGGCAGCTCCAGTTCTGGCGGTTGTGGGGCAGGGAGGAAATACCGAGCTGAGCTTTCTTTTTGTGATTCTTGCTATTGAGATGATCCTTGAGAGGCTCAGGGCCACTGAACCTGAGATTACAGATCTTACAGTAGAGCTTGAGTTCCTTGAGACTGGGGCCTTCATGCAGGAACTGCCTCCTGTGAGTTTCCAGCTGCAGGTGCGAGCTGACAGCTTCCTCCCCCTCCACCTCCTCATTGCAGGTCTCACAGAACAAGCTTACCATCCTGCTGCACACACAACCTTTAGTGAGAGAGAGCAAGAAATAGTTTTGTACAGATATAATTTGGGCCATAGTCTAGCCACTCTACAAGTAAGACCCTTGTTTGGCTGATTGTGAAGATTCCATTGTGGATCTCATTAAATATAATTGTCATGCATTGCATATTACAGGGCAGGGTGTCCCAAAATAATGTGAATTTAAAATATTTTTAGTCATAATTTTATTAAACAAATTGATCAACTTGTCAATGAGATCCACAAGGGATCCAATGTAATCTTCACAATCCGCCAAAGAAGTGTCTTACTGGTTTTTTATTTAATAAAATTATGGCTAAAAATGTTTTAAATTTGTTATTTTGGGACACCCTGCCCTGTAATATGAATAGATACCATTGGGACTTTATTTAAAATGTTTTCTAAATGTTTCATGATTAATTTTCAGTTCAATAAGCCCATATCTCAATATTAAGGTGAAAATATCTGGCTTCCAGTGAGATGTTTCTTTTTTAAAATCTTTAATCTCTAGCTTTCAGGCACAAACACCCTTCTACAGGAGAAAACATGGTATAATAAATCGGCAAAAGGACACACAAGTTAAAAAAAATAATCACAAGGTAATAAGACCAAATCCAAATAAAAATATAGTGTGTGACGTTTCGGTAACATTTTTTGTCTGAAAATGGTAACAATGCTGTTACCGAAACGTCACACACTATTTATTTATTTGGTCTTATTACCTTGTGTTTATAATCTATAATCCAAATTGTGCCTTATCAATTAAAAAAAATAATCAAATACTATTTTACATAATTTAATAAAAATGTTGTAGATATAATTGAAAAGTAATAATAATTAATTTTTATACTCCGTGGACCCAATCCAGCCTAACCTGCCACTTCCTGATGGAGATCCTGTCCCCAGCCTGGAATCCAGCTGCCGCCCCTCCTGGCCTTCCTCAGCTCTCCCTGGTTCTGGGGTGCTGTCACTGGTGGTTTCCATTAACCTGGTTTCCCGACCCTCTTGTGTGATTGTGGCACTGTACCCTGCAACACTGCATTTCGGTCTGTCTACTCTCCACGGTCACCCTTGAGCTCAATACTATTGGACCCGTCTCTGCCTCCCCCTGATCTCTGCGGATCACCACCCTGCCCCCCCCCCTCCTCTACATCCCGGCTCTCCTGGCCTCACCCGGCGATAATCCCCTGGCTACCCCTTCCCCTCCAACAGTACAATGTATATAGTGCTTTGTATATATTCTGCTTTATGCGTCCATCGGGGCTCAAAAATCATCCATTTTGGTTAGCAGCCCCGTAAATATTTCCAATTTTTATACAAATGGAGACAAAATTTGAAAATATATATCAAATAAAGAAACAAATGAATAAATATAGACTTCTGGGATATAGAGATGGTTAAGCCATAGTACTACAGAAAAATAGATTGAAGTTTTCCCCAGAGGATATTAATCTAAAAAGACAAAAGTCACCTCTCCCGTCAAAATAGACATCAAAGCTAGAGGCCATCTATTGACTGTTGCTGCAAACTAGCGGCCTCAGGTTGGTAACAAACCCACAACACAAGGATCTAATGGATGGCGTATAGCTTTGACTTCTATTTTGACGGAAGAAGCAACCTTTGTCTTTTTAGATCAATATCCTCTCTGCAAAACTTCCATCTACATTTTCGCCATAGATTTGGCCCAGCCACTTAGCCAGCTGAACACATCTTTTGCAGATTGTCAAGATTCCATTAGATCCCTTTATAAAGGACACCCAGTTGCAGAGCCAAAATGTCCTTTAGGAAGAGGTGTCCTCTTGTCGGAGAATTGCTTTTTTTTTTTTTTGCTTATCCCTAGTACACGTGGTACAGGCCATGATAATCATGGTGGGTAGTTAGCGACTGCTTTTTACTGTAAGCGCACCACATGTCTACACATGTGAAAGTAGTTCGACTTTGCACTTACAAATGTGCCAGAGCCCCATTTGGTTACTTGCACTTGCTGGTGGGGTTGGACTTTTGCAAGAATCGGGGGGGGCCATTGGAGCATTTTTTTTTAAACAGAAAAAAGTGTCCAATGCGGGGATCGAACCCGGGTCGTAGTGGTCGTAAATCAAACGGTTTAACCAGCCTTCCACCGACCCCCCGGGCTAAATAGTAAAAATGTTTGCTAATGAAAACTGTCCTTTATAAAGAGATGTCCACTAGCGCGAGTGTCCTCTCATGGAGGTTCTACTGTATTTTATTAAACTTTTAAAATATTTTAATTTAATTACATAAAAAAAAAAAATGTGTGTGAAAAGTAGTGTGAAAGTTTTTTCATGATGACACTCTTTTGTTTACACTTGGCCAAAAATCTCCCAATCAGCAGCACAACCTAAGCTACAATCAGGGTGCTACTAGAGATATGCTCCAATCTCTGGTCAGTAATTTCTGTTAATATTAGAGGTATAAAATGTGTTGATAGAATACCTCCTGCCAATGGCCACCACCACCTATTGTCACAGAATTCTGTGGTGATCTACTCTACAAATTGAATGCCATCATTGCCGATGGTGTCAGTGGAAGGATAATCTAAACCTTTGGTTTTCGACCGCTACAACTCGGGTTCAATTCCCGCATTGGGCACTTTTTTTATGTTAAAAAAAAAAAAAAAAAAAATGCTCCGATGGCCCCCGGCTCTTGCAAAAGTCCAACCCTACCAGCGAGTGCAAGTAAACAAATGGGGCTCTGGCACATTTGTAAGTGCAAAGTTGAACTGCTTTTCACATGTGTAGACATGTGATGCACTTACAGTAAAAGCAGTCGCCTACTTCTACCCACCACCATGATTATCATGGCCTGTACCACGTGTACTAGGGATAAGTAAAAAAAAAATGCCATCATCCTGATGTCAGTATTTGTAAATAGTTTGTATCTCGGTTGTATTGATCGATCTGTAAAACTTGTAAATACCTTTCTTGGAGAAATAAATTATTCCGGAGGCTACTTAAAGTAAGTTATCTCATTATTCCCTTATATAAATTAGTAGGATGATTGAAACACATTCTGAAAAGATGCACAACATGAGTGAGGAGAGAATCAAGGCTGAAGAATCTGTGCCAAGTTGCAACCGGGTGCAACATTATATTTAAATAAATAAAGTTTTATAAGGCACAATTTGGATTATAGATTATAAAAACAAGGTAATAAGACTAAAATCCAAATAATTTAAATCAAAAGTCGGTGGACGAGTGGGTAACACCCTCGGTTCCCGACAGTCATGAACCGGGATTGAATCCCGCGTTAAAATTTGTTTAATATGTGAATAAACCTTCACATATTATTCATTTTTCAATTATCATGAACTAGGTTGCTTTTGCTGAGCGGTACCTATTAATGTGATTTGAACCCGGCAAATAATTTAATAGTGGTGTGAAATTTCAGTAACAATGTTGTTACCATCTTCAGACAAAGGTACTGAATGTAATAACACCAAATCCAAATACAGTATAACCTCGTTAATTCGACACACCCCAATTCGACACTCGGCGATAATTCGACCATGTTCCGATGTCCCGACCTCCGGCCTATCAAATAACAAACCGTAATTCGACAGTATCGATAATACGACAGTTCCGATAGTTCGACCATTTTAAAATTCGAATTTCGACAGTTGAATGTTATTTTACATGCAACTTTACCGCTAAACGGTATTACGGCGGCGACGATCGGCATCGGCGGGCGGCGCCGATACGATCGCGCCATGCGCACTTTTGGTTTCTGGTTAGTTTAAGTTTCACTTTGCAGTGCCTTTGCGCAATTTCGCGGATGTTATTGTTGTTTTTTTTTTACGCGGGAATTTCGGCATCATGCGCTAACTAATAATAATTTTTATTTTTTTATTTTTAACATTGAAATATTTTAGCTATTTTTAAATTTATAAATAATTTCTTTTTAAATAAATAAATCTTTATAAAATGATCCAACAATGATTATGATAACATTTTATTTCAATATTCCATTTCTGTGTTATTATAAAAGATTTAAACACAAAATCAATAACACCTCCACAGCAGTGGATGCCTTTAATACATTAAAATTTATTTATTAAAAGACATTTCAGAGGAAGAAAGGCATGCATGTTTTTTCAAAATGCCATCTGGAATACATCCTGAATAGGATTTCAGTGCAAAAACAGATATCTATAAAGGAATTTTTTAAAAGATCTCTTCATGATTATTTAAAAATAATATTTTAAAATTTTCTTTTTATATATTTACCATATTTATTTCCTTTCAACTGCTATATTTTTCAATTAGAATAAAATATTATTTACAACAACAACAACAAAAAAGCCTTTATTTAGGGTCACTGACCCTATACAGGATTCACCAGAGGTATGCATAAGAACAAAGCAGTGAGACAACGGAAATAGCGATATATACAGAGTAAAAAGAGAAAGAAAAAAAAAAAAAAAACAAGAAAAGGAAAAAAAAAATAATAATAAGAAAGAGGGAAGCAAGAAATCAACACAAAAAGAGTAGCAGTAAGAAAGTGAGGAGTGAGTATCACTTGGCCTTCTTCTGAGATATGGACTTGTGGAAACCATAAAACGCCGTAGCAATATACTTATTCTGGGTCATATTGTCAATTATTGATGGAAGTGAAGCACAGAGTTGCCCAGTTTTGAGCATAAGGGTTCTTCTTTCTTCTTTCAGAGCAGAGCAATCAAAAATATAGTGAGTGATTTCATTTTGTAGTTTTGAATTACAGAAGGTACAAGTCGGGTCCTCACCGCAGAGCATCTTGGTGTGGTTTTCTCTAAAAAAACTTGAAAGTATTCTAACTTGTGCGAGTAGTCTTACAATCGGGAAAGGAAAATCCCCTAAGAGGTATCCCTCCGTCATGAAAGATATGTGAATGTCTTTGTAGTGAGAGTATAGCTTAGATTTATCCATTCTTGTAAGGTCGTTTTGTATAGATTGGTCTGCCGCTGTTTTTAAGAGCCCTGTAATCGCGCTCCTCAGCGTTTCAGGGTCATCACAGGAAACAAGTGCAGGGGATCCATTATCGTTAAGCAGATTAGTGAGCTTTTTAATGAAACCGATGGGTGTGCCCGAAGCATTAGAGAGTTCCCGTGTTCTATTAAAACATATACGTGGCAATCTGTCACTGCTCATATTCAACACCCGCAGCCAATACTTCAGGGTTAATTTTAAGGCTGTTACACTCAATGAGATACGACCGGTTTCTAATCTGATTAGGTAACCTGGAGTGTATCTGGGCAGATTCAGGAACCTACGGATAAATATGTCTTGTATATTGTCCAGTAAGTCTTTATGCTCTGTTGCCCATAATGGAGCGGCATACATCAGGACAGCTCTCACTATTGTATCAAAGAGTTTGATTGATAAATTTATTGACTTTGCTTTTGATTTTATTAATATTGGGTGTGTGGCGTTAATTGCTGTAAGTGCTTTTCCTTTAAAGTAATTTGCCGGGTGAGTAGTTGTTATTGTTGGTGTCAGAGGGAATCCCAAGTATGTATATCTTGAAGTTATTGCTATGGGTTTATCATTCCAGAACCATCTATCCTTATTTGAGGGTTTACCTCCATTACGGAACACCATAATCTTTGACTTGGACTCATTTAGTGTCATTAAGTTCTCATCGAGATATTCTTTCAGTATTTTGATCTTCTTTTGGAGGTTTATCCTGGACTCACCTATAATTGCTATGTCGTCGGCGTACAGCAATAAATGGATATCTCCAAATTCTGGCAAATTTACACTCGGCAGGTCTGAGTTATTATAAATTTCGATTAAGTCCGTGATAAATAATATAAATAGCAGTGGGGAAAGTGGTTCTCCCTGGAGGACTCCCGAGTTTATCTTAATACTTTCCGTAAATGATCCCTTCCATCTGATAGCTATAGTTGCTTGTTCGTAGTAACTTTTGATCGTACTTATGAATTGGTAACTTATGCCTAGGTTGTAAAGTTTTTTCCAAAGTAGTGAGTGGGGTACAGTATCAAATGCCTTCCTTAGATCGACAAAAAAGACATATAGTTTTCCCCTCTTTTTTCTTAATGATAGTTGGATTAAAGTAGTTAGTGTAAATATGTGGTCAATACATGATCTTTCTTTTCTAAATCCCGCTTGGTTTTCGGGTATAACCCTTCTTCCTTCGACCCATTCCTCCAGTCGTGATCTTAGGATTGATGTGAAAAGCTTTGATACATTGCTAATCAGTGCAATACCTCGGTAGTTGGAGGGGCTGTTCTTATAACCGTTTTTAAAGATTGGGTGTATAGTGGAATTAGTCCAAATTGCTGGGTATTTTCCAGTCGTCATAACACTATTGTAGAGTTGTTTCAACAGCAGTATGTACGAATCAGGGAGTGTTTTTAATACTTCATTGGGGATGCCATCGGGCCCGCATGCCTTGTTACTCCTCAAACCAGCTATCTCCTTGTATATGTCTGCATTGGTTATCTCTGAGTCCAATATAGGATCGTTCTGAGAAATCACATTATGTAAATTACAAATTCTCAAATTTTTCTCTGTAGTCATTAGTTCGCGGTAAAAGTTCAGCCAGTCCTGTATAGATATTTCTCCTTGGATTATAGATGTGCTTTTGTAGAGCGCAATAGTTTTCCAGAAGGTCTTTGAGTCTTTAGCATTTCTGAGTATTTCCTGTTTTTCATTATCAAAGCCTTTCCTTTTTAGATCCAATAAAGCAAGATATTTCTTTCTGGAAGAAGCATAACATTCTCTGTCTTCCAATCTATTTGTTTTACGATATTTCTTCAGACTTTCTTTTGCCAGTTTTTTCATATCATAGCAGTCCTTATCGAACCACGGCTTAGATTTCCTGGGGCCGCCCTTAATTGAGTAGGTTATTTTTGCAGATGACATTGCTTCCAAAATTCGCTGATTGAAAGTGTATACAAGGTCATCGGAGGCTGGTATGTTTTTTTCCCGCAATTCTTCCAGTTTCATTTTAAACGTTGCGAGTCCATCGGCTGACCATCTATATCTCGTAATATTATAATCTTCCCGTTTGGTTTTTTTCTCATTGAAGTTTTGGCCTTTTATCGTTAAAACCAAAGGATGGTGGTCTGAGTACAGTTGGTCATCGACTTTGAAGTCCAGTAAAATTTGTAGTGAACCCTGTGAGAGTATGCAATAGTCAATAGTTGAAGAGCCTCTTTCGGATATGTATGTAAAATCTCCATCTTTATCACCTCTAGATCTTCCATTAACTATTGTCAAAGAATTATCTTCCAGGAAATCAAGAAGTTTATTAGACAGAGATGATATTATATGATCTTTAGCCCTTCTTTCCGATGTTAGGGGGAGCTGGAAATTAAGTGGATTGTGTAGTCCTCCCAACTTCCCAGTTCTGATGTTTAAATCTCCAAGTAAAATAATTTCTTTTCCATCTGCTATTTGCTTTTGAATGTATGTAAACAGCTTATCTAAGTTATGCAGCTGTATTTGGTTTGGAGGAAGGTATACAAATATTAAACAGATAACATGTTGGGGGGCTCTTGTGTTTGTTGATAAGAAAATAGATAACCAAGTGCCATCCTTTTCAGAACTCTCTACTCTATATTTCCCGCCTTTCCTAAAACCGACAATTATACCCCCTGACCCTCTTCCCCTTCCAGATTCTTTGGTGGCAGGTAATTCGATAATTTGATAATCTTTTAGTGTTATGTTAGTCCTGTTCAGGCACCATGTTTCAAGTAGAGCAAAAATTTCGTAGTTCTTTATGTGCTCGAGGAGTGGAAATATCGAAAGAATCCTATAGAAACCATTTATATTCCAACATATTATTTTTTCGGCGATGTCTCGCGAATTTTCAGAAAAATTTGCATTGTCATCGTCTTGAGAATCATATTTACATGTATTTATGTCGTAGTAACTTTCCGTTAATAAAATATTATTTAATATATTATATTTAATATTTTAATGTCTGTAGAGTTAATATTTGATTATATTACTGAAAAGAAACACATTGCCAATAAATTTATTTGTTACAATTATTTATGTTTCTAAAATATGTATTAATGCCATTTTGTCACTGATACTAAAAGTTAATCATGAAAATAATATAAAAACACACAATGGTTTCAATTAATATCATTAATTTATATTACAAAGCTATTTTAAAAAAATATTATTTTAGCGAGTTAGATGATTACCTAATCATATAACCTTAATTCAACACTTCCTTTAATTCAACCGAAAGCTCTGATCCCTTGGGGTGTTGAATTAAAGAGGTTCGACTGTAACTAAATAGTGTGTGACATTTCTCATGTTATTTGGATTTGGTCTTATTACTTTTGTTCAAATAAAGTTTAAAATATTTTCAGAGTTTATTTAATATTATTGGAGGCAAGCAAGCTTTCACGCTTGTCATGAGGTCCATTGGCTCCACAAAAAAAAAAAAAAGAAGTGTGAAACCCAAATAATATAAATTGACAGAAAATAAATTCAAAACTAAATACAAATAGACACAAAGTAATGAGACCAAATATAAATAAATAGTGTGCAAGATTCGGTAACAGCGTTGTTATCATCTTCAGACAAAAGTACTGAATGATTTATAATCTACTAGCCAAATGACCGGGGCAATGCCCGGGTTTTACCCGATTAAATGTTTTTATTCAAATAATATTCGTTACAATTATAAATTAGCACCGTGGATGTCACTTTTGTGCAGCGTCCCGCTCCAAACTTTGTGTCTGAGAAGCGATATTTTTATAGAAAGATGATCTGGCTTTTGTTTTCTGCTCGAATGAATGTTTTTCTGTTAGAATTTTGTTCCTGCGTACAAAATAATGAACTGGTTTCACCCGTGGTCTCTGCTTTTTGGAATTTTTCCCGATATAATTATGTATCTAATAATCAAACATGATACAGCAATATCGTCATCATCATTTTCTGACTAAAAATATATAGTTTTAATAATTGATTTATATATTTTTTAAAATAGCTTATCGTCTTCCCAGTATTTTTTTACCTATGTATGGAAATTTTGGTTTGAATTAGTGAACTACTGCGAATTTGTATACCGGACATACAAACAGACAGACAAACAAACATACAAACATTCATTTTTATATATATAGAGATATACAGTAGAGTCTCCCATGAAAGACCGCTCAAAAAAACACAGCAAAACCGGTCTCTCTAGGAGACGGTCTCTCATCGGAGAGTCGGTCATGATAAGTCAGTGATTATAGTTATGGTAGATTCTTTCAATGCAAAAATTGGTGTTTTTCATTATCATTTATGTAATCTACATAGGTTTAATAAGTTTTTTTTTTTTGCTTATCCCTAGTAAACGTGTTGGTACAGGCCATGATAATCATGGTGGGTAGTTAGCGACTGCTTTTTCTGTAAGCGCACCACATGTCTACACATGTGAAAAGCAGTTCGACTTTGCACTTACAAATGTGCCAGAGCCCCGTTTGGTTACTTGCACTCGCTGGTGGGGTTGGACTTTTGCAAGAATCGGGGGCCATTGGAGCATTTTTTTCTTTTTTTTTTTTTTAAACAGAAAAAAGTGTCCAATGCGGGAATCGAACCTGGGTCGTAGTGGTCAGAAACCAAACGGTTTAACCAGCCTTCCACCGACACCCCGGTTTAATAAGTAAACCTTCTATGGAAAACACCATTTTGCTGGTTGCCTCTACAATATTGTTTAAAATGATGATGATTTTTTACCTGACAGTGACAATAGATGGAATTTCAGTGGGAGCTGTCAAAATGTGAAACCAAAACTTTAGACTAAATGATGAGTCAGGAATCTAAACAAAACCACATCTCCACCAACCGTTTTTTTTAATTGGTTAATTGTCCACTCAAATGTTGACATGGGTAATTTTCACCCGGCGCGCGCTATGTCGGGTTAAAGAACAAAGAGTTTTTTATCATATTAAAGGCATTCACTGCTGCTGCTGGTGTTATTGATTTTGTGTTTAAATCTTTTATAATAACATGGAACTCCGCCTTTGCCGGTCCCAAGCCCAGATGAAAAAGGAGGAGGGGGAGCAGTAGCAAGCTCACTAAAAAACCTGGGCTCAGCTGGCCCGGCTGATAGTACAGTGGACCCTCGGTTTGCGAGCATAATCCGTTCCAGAGCCATGCTCATACTCCAAAACGCTTGTAGTGCGAAACTAATTTCTTATTTTTAATAATTGAAACTCGGGCAATTCTTCTTGCTACGAACAATTGCACAGTTTCCCACATTTTACATATTTCCCGAATCTGATCTGAAGGGAGGGATCCCAGTGAATTTTCATCCATCACGAGTTGCTCGTAATGCGAAATTTCACTCGTAATCCGAGGTAAAATTTTTCAAAAAATTTTGCTCGTACTGCGAAAAGCTCGTACTCCAAGGTGCTCGTAAACCGAGGGTCCACTGTACCTTGTAAGGGCTCCTAATCCAGGTATACAGGATGAGCAGCGTCTGTAATCCATGTTAGGAGCGGCTGTACATGGCATCTGTTCCTCATGTCAGAGGCGGCCATTTCTTTTGGAGCTAAGTCGGCCTGCTACTGAGTAGTGTTCCCAGTCTTAATGACAAAGGCAGACGCATTCTACTTCACCCAGTCATGATGGTTGTCAAATTACCCTAATTTGATTGAGTGGAGATAAGAAAGAAGAAGATAATAACATGGAAATGGAATATTGAAATAAAATGTTATAATAATCAATATTATAATAAATAATATAATGTTAGTGTGGCTACACACACATTTACATTATATATATAATGATTTATTTATTTAGGAGGAAATTATTTATAAATTTTAAAATAACTAAAATATTTCAATGCTGAAATTATTATTATATTATTAATTAGCGCACAAAGCCTAAATTCCCGCGTAAAAAAAAAAACAATAACATTCTCGACTTTGAGCAACGGCACTGAAAAATGAAACCTTACTAAACAGAAACCAAAAGTATGCAGGCGCGATCTTATCGGCGACTGTCGATCGTCGACGCCGCTGTAATACCTTTTTAGCGGTAAAGTTGTATGTAAAAAAACATTCAACTGTCGAAATTCGAATTTTAAAATGGTCAAACTATCAGAAGTGTCGTATTATCGATAGTGTCGAATTACGGTTTGTTATTTGATAGACCGAAGGTCGGGACATCAGAACATGGTCGAATTATCGCCGAGTGTCGAATTGGCGAGTGTCGAATTAACGAGGTTATACTCTAGGCAATTAAATTTTTTTTTTTAATTTAAAATTAGCCGAATGACCCGGGCAACGCCCGTGTTTTACCCGATTGAATGTTTTGATTCAAATACTATTTGTTACAATTATAAATTGTGGTCATGTGGCCTAGTGGTCATGGCATCTGCCCGGTAAGCGGAAGGTCGTGGGTTCGATTCCCATCCCTTGACACTTTTTTTATTTTATCCATTCTGACCAAAATCTATCCGTGAACTTCACACAGACAGAATAAGGCAATTATATAAGTAGATTGAATTTACTATTATTTTTAAAAACTTCCGATAAATTATGACGCATTTTGTATATATATGCATGTTCAAAAAGAGCTTAATAAATGTGTTACCGAATATTTCACAACAATTTTTAAAAAAATATTTTCGAATTTATAATTTTTTTAATACATGAAATAGTTATGATGCATTAGCGCGCCATCTGTTATGAAAATTTGAAACTATTTTAGACGCGTATGATTCTTTAGAAAATAAAACAATTTATACTGCCCTTACTGTAATGGAAAAATTAATGGGAGGGCCTGGCTCATTAGTGGTGAACCCTCCCAGCGGTTTCGCCAGTTTAATCTACCCTTTGGTAGGGTTCACCGCTGATGAACCAGGCCCTCCCATTAATTTTTCCATTACAGTAAGGGGGGACAGTAGAAATTGTTTAATTTGTAAAAGAATCTTACGCGTCTATAATATAGTTTCAAATTTACATGAAATGTTAATTTTTATTTTTAATGGTCGCTCATGAGACAAAGAAGTTTTTTTTTTTTTTTTTTTGCTTATCCCTAGTACTTGTGGTACAGACCATGATAATCATGGTGGGTAGTTAGCGACTGCTTTTTACTGTAAGCGCACCACATGTCTACACATGTGAAAGCAGTTCGACTTTGCACTTACAAATGTGCCAGAGCCCCGTTTGGTTACTTGCACTCGCTGGTGGGGTTGGACTTTTGCAAGAATCGGGGGGCCATTGGAGCATTTTTTTTTTTTAAACATAAAAAGTGTCCAATGCGGGAATCGAACCCGGGTTGTAGTGGTCGAAACCAAACGGTTTAACCAGCCTTCCACCGACCCCCCAGACAAAGAAGTGATTTTAAGTGGTCACTGGTTGTTCATGGGAGATTCACTATAGTAGTAAAACGGGTGAAATTCATTTGTGCCTTACAAGGTGGTTGCTCACGGGATGAGTCACTCATGAGAGACTCCACAGTAATATTTATCTATATACTGTAGAACCTCCATGAGAGGACACTCAAGCTAGAGAACACCTCTCTACAAAAGAGAGTTTCCATCGCCAAAAATACCATTTTTACAATTTAGCAACTCTCCGGTGGAGGACACCTCTCCCTAAAGGACATTTTGGCTCTGTAATTAGGTGTCCTTTAATGGGAGGTTTACTGTAATATTTATAATCTATAATCCAAATTGTACCTTATTAAATACAAATAGTTTTTAACTGTAAAGGGATACAATTTCTATTGGGGGGCATTATCTGTGTTAAATATGCTGGAACTGCTGAGAGATAGATCAATTCTTCTGTTTATGTGGTCTTTGGAGATTCCAGAATGAGTCTATTGTATTTAGTGAATATGTTATGGAAGTGACATGTGATATCTTGTAGGTTGAACTAATTACCTGTACTATTTTCATGATCATACAGTAAAACCTCTCTGTAAAGGACACCTAGTTGCAGAGCAAAAGTGTCCTTTATGAAGAGGTGTCCTCTTAACTGGAGAGTTGTTAAAATAGTAATTTTGACAATGAAACCTGTCCTTTATAGAGAGGTGTCTTCTAACCAGAGTGGCCTTTCATAGAGGTTTTAATGTATTACAATATTATATGGGAGGTTGGTGGAAGGATGGTCTAAACCAGGGGTGGCGAACCTTTTTATATTAGAAGGCCAATTTTTATTCTACCATTTTTGAGAAGGCCGCATCCATATATATATAAATATATGTACGATAAGATTTTCTTTGCAATTAAATAGTTTATTTTTTCAAAATGACATACAATTAATAAATTCCAAAAATTTTGACATTTAATTTTACAATCCAGAAAATTTAATGGGATTTCTGTGGTTGTTTATTGGATGACAAAAAAGAAATATTTGGTTCAATTGACGTGGTACGTAATTTAAGTTGATCTTCCAAATGAACATAGCTTATTTGACTTCTTAAGCGGGTTTTAATTTGAGTCATGTATGAAAATGTTGCCTCGCAGTAATATGTACTTCCAAAACATGAAATAATTCTTCGTGCGTGTTGTCTTAGACGAAGATAAATAACTGCAGTCTTCCATATTTCCATAAATATTATATATATTATATCATATATGATATTCGTAATAGATATTTTTAATAAAATAATGAAAGTAATTGAAAACTGCGAAACAAAAATTATAATTTTGAATTTATGAAAAGGCCACAACTTGGGCAAGAAAAGGCCACATGCGGCCGCACGTTCGCCACCCCTGGTCTAAACCATTGGTCTTCGACCGCTACGACCCAGGTTCGATTCCCGCATTGGGCACTTTTTTTCTAATTAAAAAAATAAAATGCTCCAATGGCCCTCGATTCTTGAAAAAGTCCAACCCCACCAGCGAGTTCAAGTAACCAAACGGGGCTCTGGCACATTTGTAAGTGCAAAGTTGAACTGCTTTTCACATGTGTAGACATGTGGTGCACTTACAGTAAAAGCAGTCGTTAACTACCCACCATGATTATCATGGCCTATACCACGTGTACTAGGGGATAAGCAAAAATAAACAATAATATATGTTAGTAATTCTTATTTTATCATAACCAGAGAGGTGAGCATTTTAAAATGAAATCACAAGACAATAGCGTCTATCTGCCGACAAGATTAAAAATAGCAGATTAGCCGATTTAGAATGATGTAATGGCACCTGTGTTTCTTTTCTTCCATAATATTATGTTCACTGCTTCTTTACAGAAGTGACACATCAATTGTTGCCTGATCTAAATGATTCAACTCTCTTACATCAGCCACTTTGCCTATATACATTTTATAATCTCTGTCGATTAATACATTTAAATTTGTAAATATTTGTTCATTGTTTTGTTTGTTTCCTCCGTAATAGGTGCAAAAATTTCAATATTGCGCCTGGTTGATTAATATATATATAAATAATTTATTTTTTAAATGCTTGATGGTTCAATATCCAATGAAACATCTTTTAAGTTTTTTTTTTTTTTTGTTAAATCCTTCAATTGTCATAAATTTGTTATGCATATACACTCCATCGTTATATGTATATATATTGGCCCAAATTTCAATGACCTTCTTATATATATATGTATACAATTGGATAAAAATATTGGGACAAATTATTTAGACATTTAAACTTTTTAAAGAAAAAGTGGGTAAATAAATACGAAAAAAACAATATTACTTTGTATTTGCTATTAAGAATCTATATCTTGAAATTGCTATGAATTTGCATAAATGTTAATAATATTATGAACATGGTAAGTAGCGCTTTAATGCTTATTAAAAATAAATACAAATTGTTTTAGAGGAAGGGAAAGAGACGTTACCTATGATGTTTACACCACGCCAAAAACGAAAGTTTGACTTAACACAGAGTAATTAGGTTAGTTTCAATAATAAAAATAAAGAACAGAGTATCCTGCAGAAATGTAATAATCAGTTTAAGTAGTAACATATGGGTAACCCAGGTTACTGAAACGTATTTATATTTAATCAATAAATATATATAAATTGACGGCTATTATAAATAAAAAGAAGTTGCTTTATTAAGAATGAATAATTATATTATTATTTTAAGAAATATATTATTAGAGCTGTTCATTTTTATATATTTCAAGAGTTCTTTACAACGAAATCTAGTATCATATATTATAACGTGTAATTTGCAATAACTTTGTCATTCAATTATATTTAAATTGAGATGTAATTGAAAATATATTTTAAAGAATATTCTAATTCACTCCGCGTGTCTGCATGACAGAATATTAAAATGATCCTACATGTAGAGATCTGGAAATAGTAAAGGTATAAAATCATCATTGTTGTTTATGTTGTTCTTGTGTCTATTTGATCACGCAGAATGCAACTGAACTAAGTTTTTATTTATTAACATCTATTTTTTATAACGTGGTTATATATCTAAGAGTGTTTACAAGTCGAGTCGGCAGTGTTGCCGGATCAATCATAACATGTTTCCTTTAAACAAAAATAAAAAGGATTGCAGTTCTCCTAGTCTCTATAACGCAAAGGTTTTCTCACTGTTCTACCACTGCGGGTTCGCACACTAGGAGAAGTAGATGATTCTTCACCTTTCTTGGCAACGTTCTCTCTTGGATCATATGCTCTTCTGTTTTCAGAAGTGGGTCTTCCGTGATCTTGTATGTTGTCATCCATGGCTGTCCCTGCTTGAGATCCAGGAATGCTTGGACTTTGACTTGTTGGGGCAGAGTCTTCTACACTGAACTTTCTCGGTCTAAGGTGAGACCTGTTCCTGCGGTATTCAGAACCACTTGGTGTTTTCACCATATATGAGCGTGGAGTTTCATGCTTTGCGGTCACTGTTGCCGGAACCCATTTTCTATGCCTTTCCTGCAACATGATGTTGTCTCCTACTTCCAAAGGTCTCAAAATTCTCTTTGGACTTCCTGCATACTTTTGTTGATGGTCTCTCAATTTTTGATAATTCTTTGTTGTGTCAAACAGTGGTTTCAACTGTTGTCGGGTGTATGTCGAAAGAGTTCTCACAGATCTTCCCATAAGCATTTGGGTCGGAGATGGCAAGTCATACTTAGGTGTGTTGTTGAACTCCATCAAAGCCAGATTGGGATCTCTTCCTGACTTCACAGCTTTAATTATCAGTCCTTTGATGGTTTGAATTGTCCTCTCAACTTGTCCATTAGATCTTGGATATTTGGGACTGGAGGTTTGGTGTTTGAATTCATATTTCTGAGCAAAATTTTTGAATCCAGTAGAGTTAAAAGGGGGTCCATTATCCGAAACTAGAGTTCTTGGAATTCCATGAGTCCTGAAAATGGTTTTCAACTGCATGATGGTTTCGGTTTCTCTTTTGCTTGATAATTTCCGGATTTCAACAAACTTTGAGTGGTAATCGACAACCAAGATGGAACTGGTTCCACTCACCTCCATGAAATCTACAGCAATTTTTTCCCATGGAAATTCAGGGATTTCATGAGCTATTCTTGACTCCTCAGGATTCTTTCTTGAATATTCCTGACATGTTCTGCACTTTTCCACTTCATTTTCTACTTGTGTTATCATGCCGGGCCAGTAAAATGCTGATCTTGCTTTTTCTTTGGAAGCTGCTATGCCCTGGTGTGATGAATGAACAACCTGCAGGATTTCTTTTCGAAGAGTCGATGGCACCACGATGCAATTTCCTTTGTAAACAATTCCGTCACTCACATGAATTTCATCTTGAAATTGCCAGTAGGGTTTTGCTTCATCACAGACCATAGTTTTATATTTCGGCCATCCATTCTTCGCATACTCTATTAGTTGTATCAAGGTGTGGTCCCCATGAGTTTCCTTTTGTAGTCTCTTTATTTTTTCATCTGTGGTAACCAGCAACATGTGCACTGATTCAGTTTGACCTTCTAAATAGCTTGTGTCCACCTCATCTTTTAATGGATCTCTAGACAGATGGTCAGCTACAAACATGTTTTTCCCTGGTGTAAACTTCAAAGATATTTGAAATCTCATGAGACGTAAGACCATTCTTTGCAGTCTTGGGGAAAGCTTTTCTAAAGGTTTCTTAACAATACTCAGGAGAGGTTTGTGGTCAGTTTCCACAATAACATCATTTCCCCAGATATAATACTGGAAGCGTTCACATCCAAAGACTATAGCCAAAAGTTCTTTCTCTATCTGTGCGTATTTTCTTTGAGTTGCATTCAGGCTGAAGGACGCATACTCAATTGCATGTCCCCCTTGCATGAGCACTGTACCAATACCATATTGGCTTGCATCAGATGAAATGGTGATTGGCTTGGTTGGGTCAAAAAATGTCAATATTGGAGCATTCGAGACCATATCCTTGAGTTTTTTAAAACAATCAATTTCTTCGCCTCCAAATTTCCATTCACTCTTGTTGCTTATCAATTTCCTTAGAGGTGCAGTCTTGTCAGAAAGATTAGGAATGAATTTGCCAAGGTACGTTACCATACCTAAGAATCTTTGGACTTCAGTCTTGTTCTCAGGTCTTTTCAACTTTTGTATTGCCTCTGCTCTTGAAGCTTGAATGGCTATTCCATCTCGACTGATTATATGGCCTAAGAAATTTACTTTGTCGACAGCTATCTGCTGCTTCTTAGCATTGAGCTTGACATTATTTTCTTCCAACCTTCGAAGAACTGTTTCAAGGTTTCGGTTGTGCTCTTCCATTGTGCTTCCATAGATCAAGATGTCATCCATATAGCAAGCAGTTCCCTGGAGACCTGAAAGAATATTGTTTATGCATCGCTGGAATACCTCCGATGCACTGTTCAATCCATAGGGAAGTCGCTTGAACCGGAATCTTCCAAAGGGAGTCGCAATGGTGCACAGGTTGGTGCTTTCTTTGTCTAATGGGACTTGCCAGAAAGCTGATGATGCATCAAATACAGAGAAAACTGTAGCACCTTTCAATTCAGAAAATATTGTTTCAGCTGTTGGCAGAATATAGCGCTCTCTCTGAACATATTTGTTCAGTTCCCTGGGGTCCATGCAAATTCTGACATCCCCAGAAGGTTTTTGTACCACTACAATAGGGTGTGTCCATTCGCTTGGTTCTTCAAATTTTTCAATAATGTCAAGTTTTTCCATCCGTTCCAATTCTGCTTTAACTTTTTCTCTAATGGAAAAAGGAATTTTTCTGCTTGGAGCAATAACTGGAGTTGCATTTTCTTTTAGTCTAATCTTGTGTTCAATTGGCAGTCTTCCTATGCCTTCAAATATATTTTTGTGCCTGTTCAAAATTTCTTTTGCTGAATTGTTTTGCTCTGTTTGGACAGCATCACATTTCTTAATTAGTGAAAGCTTTTCAATAGCTTCTATTCCTAAAATTGGTTGATAGTATCCATCAGCAATGAAAAATTCTAGACTTTCCGTCTTATTTTTAGTTTTGCAATTTAGTGTGGCAATTCCTTTTATCTTGATTTCATGTCCTGTATATGATGTTAGCTTTCGGTTAGTCTGAAATATTTCCAAACCTTTCATTTGTCTGGTGAATGTGTATGGCAAAACATTTACTTCTGCTCCAGAGTCCAACTTGAAACATATTTCCTTCCCATTCACTATGATGGATTTTTTCCATTCCAAAGTATGGACTACTTTTGCTTCATGTATTGACCTTACAGTTTCTTCTGTTTCATCATTCAGACTTCTGATAGCTGAACTTTTACAGAAAGCTGCAAAATGATTCATCTTTTTGCATTTGGAGCATCTTTTACCCCATGCAGGACAATTTTTTGCTCTGTGAGACTTTCCACACCTTTGGCATTTGAATTCTTTTTCAGATTCTTGATTTTGTTTTGGACTGTGTTTCTTTTCATATTTTCTTATTTGACAAATGTTCTGGTTGTTCTGCATGATCTTGATCTGTTGCTTGCTTATTTCATCTGTTTTGCACATTTCAATGGCTTTTAGAAGAGTTAAATTGGGCTCTCTTAAGAGGCGTTCCTGCAAAGCCTTGTCTTGTATACCATACACAATGCGATCCCTAATTAAACTATCCTTTTGTGATTCAAATTCACATGATGTAGATAATCCTTTTAGTTCTGTTATAAAACTATCGATGGTTTCACCATCCTTCTGGGTCGCTGAAAAAAATTTGAATCTTTCAAAAATGACGTTCTTTTTAGGCTCGCAAAAATCATCAAATTTGTTTATTACAAGATCGAAATTTTCTGCTTCATCTTCTTTTAAATGAAATGTGTTGAAAACTTCCAAGGCTTCTTCGCCAATAAAATTTAATAAAATGGCAACTTTCAGTTTATCAGGCTTTGTGGCTTTTTCTGTTGCTTCAAGATAAAGCATTAATCGCTGTTTGAATCTTCGCCAATTTTCCGCTACATTACCGTGCAAGGCGAGTTCGCTAGGCCTAACAAAGTCCATGTTTTCTTTTTTTTACTAATATTTGTCAATAATATTTTTATTTGAAAAAGTACTCACTTTTCCGCTGCCACCATGTTGTTTATGTTGTTCTTGTGTCTATTTGATCACGCAGAATGCAACTGAACTAAGTTTTTATTTATTAACATCTATTTTTTATAACGTGGTTATATATCTAAGAGTGTTTACAAGTCGAGTCGGCAGTGTTGCCGGATCAATCATAACAATCATTGTTTTTAACAATGACTTTCTTCTTCCATTATACCTAAAAATATATATAAATGCTCTCGATTCCATTTTTACACTACTAAAGACTAATGCCGTCTCGAGATATCCCTTATTTCAGAAAATCAGCCACAATATATATTTTATATATTGTTAATCATTCTAGGCTCCTTATTGTCTCACATTATTCAAAAACTTATTAAAATTAAATTTGAGAAAATATTTAATAGGAAAGCATAAAATTCATGCATTAAAATATATATAACTGTTTTTACAATTGTGATTTTTAAAATTTTGTTTATAAAATAAATTTATTACATGAAAAACCCTAATTTCAACTAATTCAAGCGTTTGTGGGAAATAAAGGACACGATAAACCGTCCCCTAAACATCCAAGGAGTTGGCGATCTATGCCTACTCTCTCATGGATCCTAGAAGACCTTTATATTTCTTTATATATAAAAAATTTAATAATGATAAATTTTTCTCACAATATTATAAATTAAAAAAATAAATTAAACTTAATAAGCCTAGATTTAAAATTATTATTATCATTATTGCTATCTTTTGCACTATTACTAATCTTAGCTTGTATCAATTTTATCTTAAGAAATGTATATAAAATAATACTATCGATATAATATATCATATATAATGTGTTTTCAAATAACTTTTAAAAACAATTTTTAGAAAAGCGCTAGAATGTTAAAAGTCGCAGACCTTTTTCCAGAATCAAAAGGATGTTGTTTACGCTTTGGCACACTCAACTTTTGTCACTGCGACACTTCGCTAGTTGTTTTTTAGTTTTTACGAATATTTAATATGAAAAAGAAAAATGACTGACCAATCAGATTTATCTCACATAGATGTTAGGTCATATAGAGAAATATTCAATAAACTCGATAGAGATGGCGATGGAAGAATTGCATTTAAAGATTTTGAAGATGCATTGCGACGAATGGGAGTTCCATTTTCGTCCAGTAACTTGAAAGTATGTGTTATCACAACCCTTTGGTCCCATTTAGCTAATATATTGTATTTTGATAACATGCTCACGACGAAATGGTTGATTATTTGTAAAATAAATATATATATATTTAATAAATTATAATCTTTAATTTTTATTAACCTCTCATAGTTTGGAGATATCTTTTTGCAACAAGTTATTATATCCCCATATATATATATATATTTTTTGTGTTTCCGCAATATTCAATTTAATATATTGTAAATGACAGATTGATATTTTTTTATATTTGGTAGAATTTCAGTTTAATTTAGGTATCTATATTTTTAAAAACTTCTCTTTCATGATAGTTTATGATATGACAAAGTTAAAATATATACAGTATACAATGATGAGGAGTTAATAGTCACAGTAGACATCATCTGTCATCATTTGTAGGAGATGCACACTTCTGTCATAGTTCTCCCTTTTCAGTTAACCAGTCATAAAGAATATTAGCCCATTGAACAAACTGGTGTAGAACAACAGCCATTTGAAAGCCTGAAGTTTTGCCTTAAGATAAAACATGTTAAAGTATAGAGAGCATTAACCTGTCACATACATATTGTAATATATAATATGTATATATGGTTTTGACCAAGGACTTTGTTGCGTGATGTAATCAATATATAGCAAGAGATATTCATGTTTTTAGTTCTTATGATAATTCTGTAATAATAAAATTTCATGCAAATATATATAACTTTTAGTAGCATACAATCTCTTTTAATAGATAAAGCATAATTTGGATTATAGATTATAAACACAAGGTAATAAGACCAAATAAATAAATAAATAGTGTGTGACGTTTCGGTAACAGCTTTGTTACCATCTTCAGACAAAAGTACTGAATGTGAAATATGCTGTGGTAAAATTTCTCATTCAATACTTTTGTCTGAAGATGGTAACAATGCTGTTACCGAAACGTCACACACTATAGAAACTACACTACCTAAGATTATTGAATATTATGTTAAAGAGTACATAACACATATGATGGAGAAACATTCAAGAATAATCAAATTCAAAATTCTTTCGAAATATTAAACTCAACTCTTTCCATTGAAAATTTCAATTATAGAATAAGGAGAATGTCACAGATTCCAAACACATAAAGATTTAAAAAATACAGAAGAACCTCCATGAGAGGACACTCGCGCTAGAGAACACTTATATAAAGGACAGCTTTTATTTGTAAAATTATAATTTTTACTATTTTGCGCAACTCTCCGGTAAGAGGGCACCTCTCCCTAAAGGACACTTTGGCTCTGCAATTAGATGTCCTTTACAGGGAGGTTCTACTGTAAATAATTAATACAACTCTGATAAGGCATAATTTGGATTATAGATTATAAACACAAGGTAATAAGACCAAATCCAAATAAATAAATAGTGTGTGACGTTTCAGTAACAGCGTTGTTACCATCTTCAGACAAAAGTGCGGAATGGTCTGAAGTTTGAAGATGGTAATAACACTGTTACCAAAATGTCACACACTATTTATTTATTTGGATTCGGTCTTATTACCTTGTGTTTATAATCCAAATGGTGCCTTATCATTGTTATTGATATAGTATAGACTTCATTGTCTCAAGCTCTA
>CP092866.1:26685534-26727520 GCA_030710605.1 Cordylochernes scorpioides | reverse complement strand
CAAATAAATCTGCTAATTTGGTGTCAGGTTTGGAAAAAAATGTATTCCATATCTTACACGGGTTACAAATACTATTCACCATTTATTGATTGTTCCAGAAATGTAGATGACTCGGTTAGGAACAAAGTTACAGCACAAACTTGGAAAAATTCAGAATGTCCAGTAGAAAGCTATGAATTCAAGTTATTACCATATTTAGTCCAAGATGGATTTCATGACATGGTGTAACACATAAAATTTAAAAATAAATATAGAAATTGGTTCATTCCTGGCTACCCCATCCACCCAGAGAACTGAAAATTTGTACACTTGCTTTGTTAATTGAACTGAACGAGTGTTAAAAATTTAATACTTCTATGTGGACTGGAAGCATATTAAAATTAAATTACAAATTTTGAAAGGAAATTTGTCCATTCCCGGTCACTCTGACAACCCAGAAGTCTGAAAATTTTAAATTTGCATTGTCATGGGTTCTGAAAAGTGAAGGTATAATGTCTGTGAAAAAAGGAACATCAATAAAAATCATGAAGAACAAAGAAGAATGTTTTGACATGAAGAACAAAGGATGGTCTTTAATTTTTAAATAACCTTTTGTATTTAGATATACAAGGTGGGATCAATAAATAAGGTGAATTATAATTTATTTAAAAAATAAATAAAAACGATATTAAAAATTAGGACTTGATTTATTCAAAATAATCACCTTGGCTTTCTATACATCCACTCCATCGTTCTGGAAACTTGTAAATACCCTCTTTATAGGCACTCTTAGGAAGCGTGTGAAAAAAATCTTGCATCACTTTCTGGACATCTTCATCCGAGTCAAATTGCTTTCCCTTTAACTCCTTCTTTAGTAGTCCAAAAAGGAAATAGTCAGAGGGGGCTAGGTCTGGACTATATGTAGGTTGTTCTAAAACTTCAAAACCTAATTTAATGATTGTAGATACAGTTTTACATGATGTATGCGGCCTTTAAAACCCGAATATGGTTGTTTTTGGTCCAAATTAAGGAAATGTGGAATTCGTCCATTTTTGAACTCGTTAACCCATTTATAAATGTTTTTTTTAGACAAACAAGACTCACCATAGATATTTTTCATTCTTTGACATATTTGAGATGTTTGAATACCTTCTTCATTCAAGAAACGAATAACTGCACGTTGTTCAAGCGTGGTGCAATCCTTCAAGGGAGCTTCCATTTTAGTTTATTTATAAGTCTCGCGCCGCGCGTGGGAAAAGAGAGAGAGAAAAAAAATCTTTATTTTACGGGGGCTGCTAACCAAAATGAATGATTTTTGAGCCCCGATTGACGCATAAAGCGAAATATATACAAAGCACAGTTGGAGGGGCCTGGGGATGGGTGGCCAGGGGATCATCGCCAGGTGTGGCCAGGAGAGCCGGGATGTAAAGGAGGACCAGGGGGGGGGGGGGGGGGGGGGGGGGGGGGGGGGGGGGGGGGGGGGGGGGGGGGGGGGGGGGGGGCAGGGTGGTGATCCGCGAGTTCAGGGGGTGGCAGAGACGGGTTCAATGGTGTTGAGCCCAGGGGTGACCGTGGAGAGCAGACATACCGCAATGACTAAAGTATATGATTTTTTAAACCCCCAAAAGGTGTAGCAGGCAGACAAGCCGCAATGCACAATATCAGGTACCAGGGTGCTGCACGCAACCAAGGCTGTTCAAAAAGGTTAGATTCCCCAGGCCAGGGAAAATAAAAGAAAGACAGCTGTTGTTTAAATAAGAATATTAGATAAAGCGAGAATGATTCAGCAACTGATGGGAAAAGATAGATTTTTTTTTTTGTAAAAATTAATATATAAAAGTTTTAGATAAGATTACTGGTGAGGGTACCAGTGCTAAGACAACCAACCAGAAAAGTACACCATAGATTGCATAGCGCGTTCAAATGGGTCGCTGGCGTAAGTCGATTTCTCGAGCAGCCCGCGCCGTCGATTCGCCAAATCATTTGCCCTCTGTCCTTGGGTTACAGAGACAGCGTCAGGGGCGATCACATACGCAGGGCAGGTCGCGAAACCGATCTTGAACAGCGGCACATGCCAGAGTTACGTCTACGAGCGGCCGCCAATGACCGGTGTTAACCATGAGGTGAGGAGTCCGAGTCACTCAGGTGATCGGAATCCTCCGCGCGGACGCGTGGCTTAAGTCTATCAGAGGCCTTTAGGAACTCCAGGCAGGCTCGCCAAGTGCTCCTGTTGAAAATAAAGTCTTTGAGTGACCGCGGAGTGTACCCTAATTCTTCTGCACAGGTGGAAAGAAGGGGGAATCTAAGGGCATCAAGGCTGCTGCACTCAAGCACGATGTGAGACAGAGTTTCTTCCCTGTCAGCGTCGCAGTAAGGGCAGGAAGGATCGTCAATGACGCCTATCCTGTGGGCGAAACTGTCCGTCCACGTGTGTCCCGATAGCAGGCTAACCACAATGTGCTCGCTAGGGACGATGTACGCATACATTTTGTCTAAAAGACTCATTGGAGTAAGGCCAAAGCGGGTGTGGATAGAAGGAGCTATAGAGAGGAATCTGCTTTCCATGCTTCACGCGCCCGGCCGTAGATTGCCGATTTTACGAACGACAAAGGAGCGAGTTTGTAACAGCTTGGGTCAGCAGACTCAGCACCCCGCTTTGCGAGTGTGTCCGCAATGTCATTACCCACGTTCCCACTGTGGCCCTTGATCCATTGTATGGTGCATCTGTTCCCATTGCGATTCAATCGCGAAATCAGTAGCAGAGCTCTGCCGATAAGGTAATTACCAGTCTTAGAATTCAGAACTGACTTCACGACTAAGAGGTTGTCCAGGAAGAATCCTAAGGTTAGATGATTTGGTAAAGTGGTTGCGTTTTCAAGTGCCTTAACCAATCCAAGGGCTTCCGCCTGAAAGACAGAACAATGATGGGACAGAACATGATATTCACGTATTTCAGGTGCACAATCGAGACAAGAGAACCTGTACACGCCGGCGCCAACTCCATCTCTGGTTTTGGAACCATCTGTATAGTATGCCACGTGGAAGAAAAGAGCAGAAATATTACTCGGAGCGGAGTAATAGGGTGGGGGGGGGGGGGGGGGGGGGGTAAGGGAGAGGATGTGGAAAGGGAGGAGGCTCGAGTGGAATTTCAGCGTCAACCAATCCATACTTTTTAAGATATAGCTCAGTTTTAGCCGAGATTTCCAGATCGAGAGAGGAAGGACTCTAGAGAGGGAGATAAGAGCAACGTTGCTGGTTGATCTGAAAGCTCTACAAGCTCTCACTAGGAAAGGCCTTTGAGCACTCAGTAGAACATTCAAGGAGCGTTGAGAAAGATTAGGAAATCATACCGCCGAGGCATAGGCAATGGCCGGAACAACCACTTGCAGATACAGAGTTCTCAAGGCGCGGTAACCAAAACCAAAGTTGAGATTAGCGGCTGCGGTCAAACGCGGCAACATGCCGCGGACCTTGGCGCAGACTTCAACTACGTGTTGGTAGAAAGATAGACGTTGATCAAATCTCACTCCCAGCACCTTAATTGAGTCGCACCATTGGATTGGCCCTCCGTGGATAACCAGATCCCGGCGCGATTCAGGCAGTCTCCCGTGTGGTCTGAGGAGAACCATAGCCTGGCACTTCCCCACGCTGAGTTCCAGTTTATGCAAACTGCACCACCTAGCGATCATATCTATGGTGTCTAAACGAGGTAAAATCTTCCCAATTACATGCGTGGTAAGGGCAAAATACTCAGGAGATAAGTTTCTTCATTAATTTATTAGGACATCAAGCTTTCGGCACAGCGTGGCCCTTCTACAGGATTAATTGTATAAGAAAAATGATACACTATATACACGAAGAATAAATCTGCATATGTATTATTAGAAATTAGTTGTAAAATTTGAAATAATCGGTAATACTTAGGATTTTTGTTTAAAAAAACATCGAGACATAAGCAAATTAATAAATATGTTAAGAAGAATGATAATATCTATGGTGTGTTGGGCCGCGGGAAGTTGACTAGGTCGGCATCCCGAGACCACCACGACCAGATCATCCACGTAGGCTTGCGGGAAAACATTATTCCTGTAGTCCAGCGTGAGGAGTTCGTCAAAGACAAGCGCGTGGGAAAAAAGAACAGAACACCTTAAATAGTCTCTCGATGTTATATTTTAATATTCTGTGGTTTAAATTATTTTTGCTTTTTTATTTTTAAGAAATAAGATAATTCACCTTATTTATTGATTCCCCCCCCCCCCTTGTATAATCTTTTGAATTTAATCATTCCTTACTTTTATAATGTTGTGCTAAGTATATAAGCCAATAAATATATTTTATATCGAAATGCTCCAACTCTTCATTCGAAAATTAACAACAAAAAGTACAAAATTTCAGATTCCTACTTGCTCTAGAAGTATATTAAAAATTGATTACAAGATTTGTGGACAGGCAGACATGGAAACAAGTTGAATAAGAACTTAAAAAAAAACTAATAGTTTTAAATTGGTATTTGGACATTACACCATAATTTATAATACAATATAATGCGGCTTAAAAATAAATTTCGATTTTTCGTTTAAAATAAACACATGCGGGATAATTTTCAAATGTCGTTTTACAATCACCATAATTATTTTCGGCCATTTTAACCCTGCCCTCTCTGATCAAGTGATCTGGAGATCTCGGCAAGGCCCAGCTATCTAGAGATGAAAGAATTATAAATTCAACTTCACTGCTTTCAATTCATAAGATTCCCTCAAGAAACATACACACAAAGAATTTCAAATGTTGGAAAAAAAAAAGGAAAATGTTTTAAGATAATAAATCAATGATCTTAAAATACTTTTAGGCTGACAACACTGTAATTAAAAAAAAAAAAGAAAGAACATGTTTTTCGGGGCTCAAAAATCATTCATTCTGATTAGCAGCCCGTAAATAAAGATATTTCCGTGATATTTTTGTTTATATAATTTGTAAGTGTTAAATGTTTTTTTTTTTTTCTCCTCCCTCTCTTTGAAAATAATTATTTAAAATGTTTTCTTAAAAGGTAAAATCGCCTAATTCTTTAAAACCATTTCAGCTGTAAGTAAACTTATCATTTATTGTTTCATCGTCTGAACCATAAAAGATTCCCAACATCAACTTTCTTGTTTAACTTGAAGATAGAGGTTTCCTGTGGCCGGCATTCATATTTATTTGAAAAATAGACACTTCGGCAAGTTAAAGTTTTATTTTCTCAACGTTTTAACAAAAATCTTTTGTCTTCGACAGGAGAAATAAAAATAAAGCATTTGGAAAGGCATTAAAAATTATTAATAAAAAAAATAATTTTTAACGCCTTTCCAAATGCTTTATTTTTATTTCTAATGACGAAGACAAAAGATTTTTGTTGAAACGTTGAGAAAATAAAGCTTAACTGGCCGAAATGTCTTTTTTTTAAAATAAATATGAATGCAGGCCACATACAATTGTTTCGCCTTCTACATGCTTCGGACAAGCATTTTAAGGCATCACTCATGTTTAGGTGTCTCCAAGCGCCCGCCGCAGTGGAGGGCCAAGGAGAGGGCTGGAGAGGCGCCGGCAGAGCCGTGGGCATCCCGGGGGAGAGGAGGGCGAGTGCGCGCCGATTTTGAGGGAACCAAGGCAGCACCAAGCACAACTAAAGCGCCGCAGGCTTCAAAAATATTAAGGGATCATTTCAGGGATCAAGATCAAGCGATCAAGACCCAGAGATCAGAAGGTCTGGCTTTTATCTCTGGCTTTTATCCTTGAATGCAGGCCACAGGAAACCTTTATCTTCAAGTTAAACAAGAAAGTAGAAAATAAAACTTTAACTGCCGAAATGTCTCTTGTTTAAAATACAAACACAAACTTGCAAAATGTCACTCAGTTTTCTACTTTTTTTTCTAATTAAAGGGGTTTAATAATTCTGTTTGCAATTTTATAAATAGAGGAAGGTACTCATGTGTAAAAATATACTTCTTAATATTAAAGGAATATATTTGATGGAGCGTCTCTGTGCAAATCGTTGACCAACACAAGCTTTGACAAATTCTAACAATGATTAAACACAGGTTCACTTTTTTTTCGAAAATATTATGGTATTAGTTTTAAAACATATTCTCTTATGTGAATCCTTGCTATTTGCGTAGAGAACGATATTTGTAAGGTAATTTAAAAGATGTAAATATAATCGCGCATAAAAACTCTTTCTATGAGATAATTTCTATAAAATAAATCTTTAAATTTTTATTGTAATACGCATAGAATCAAAAAGGATGAGTTTCTTTTATTGGGATTAAAATTGGGATTTTCCCAATAAAAGAAACTCATCCTTTTTGATTCTATGCGTATTACAATATATTAAAAGGATTAATCGTATTAAATTTTAAATTTTTATCTCGTAACAAAAAAATTTTTTTTTGTCGTAGAGGTACAATCTGAACCACGGTGACCAACAGTCCGAAACGAATTCGTGGTTGACTTTTCTTGATTTATCAATAAATTGGGTTGGCAAAATATCAGTGAACAAGCTAAATGGACGTTTAGTTGATTTTTGTTCCACTAGATGGCGCTCTGCCATCTAAAAGTTCATGTGAACGTGGTCAGGGTATGCTTTTTTTATTTTAATAACAAACACCTGACCTTTTTTTTTTAATTATTATTTTATGTTTATATATCCAGGTGCTCAAACCTGTGCTCTATAAGTCATGTTGATAGACTTGAGACAGTGAACCTCTCATGAGAGACCACCCATATATACATATTATCATGGAGAGATGAATATCCATGTTTTTGGATGGCTTTAGATGTATTATACCTTAGAGGTGTTTTTAGATATCCTCAACAATAACCTGGGTAGGAAACAAATATATAGAAAGTTGGAATCCTCTGATGAGTATAAGTAAAATATTTGAAGCGAACGAGGATACTTTTCTTTTAAACTTTAATAAAGATTCGAGCTTTCGGGCCTAAAACCCTTCTACAGGACTACACTCCAACAAATAACGTGCATCTTACAGTTTGACGGCGGAGTAGGTGCAGTCCATGCACCTGTTCGTCGGGGTGTGCTGGGTGTGGACCCGACATGGTGGGCGGCTGTTTCTCGCGATGTCGTGCCGTTGGTATGTAGATACATATATAAGATGCACGTTTATTTGTTGGAGTGTAGTCCTGTAGAAGGGTTATAGGCCCGAAAGCTCGAATCTTTATTAAAGTTTAAAAGAAAAGTATCCTCGTTCGCTTCAAATCTTTTACTTAAACAAATATATGAATATAAATTACATATAGAGTGAGTTTTAACATATGTAAAATAGTGCTCTGATGTCATTAAATACTTAGAAACGAACATATATCGAAATTAGCCGATATATAAATAATGATAAAACAACATATAATAAGTACATCCCTGAACTCCCTTCCTTAGTAAATGCACAAGATATATAAGAAAACCAATCCAATAATAGAGCGGATTGGCGATTAATTTGGCGAAACCGCTCAGAGGGTTTCCACTGATAGGCCAAGCCCTCTTAATCAATAACTTTCATCATAGCAGTAAGCTCTGTAGAGAAAATATTTGGTGATATAGGTAAAAGAAACACATTGCTAGAAAAAATGTATAGATAAATGGCAGTTTTTTAAATTTATAAACGCATATAGTATGTATCAAGTATACATTAAACATTACTCTCAAGTAACTTGATGATGGGCAATTCTAAAAATGGTTTATTTAGTTAGTGATGAAAGTATATTTACAGTGTTATTATCTTTAATCATTGTCACATTATCCAGAAGTGGGGTGAGAATCTAGTGTTATCTTTTCCCCCTAAATAATCATAATATATTTATATAGTATATTTTTAATTAAAAAGGCATATATTGGATCAAAATATCATTTATTAAACCAATATTTCAGTTGGCTGAACGCCAACCTTTATCAAGGATCGCTCATTTTCAAAACAATAGTATATTTTATTTACACGATATCTATTTCTCTTCGTTAACATATTGAAGGGAGGGTATCATCTTCAGGAGGATTTTTCATATTCTTAGCACCTTCAAGGAAACTTGTCATCAGTTCCTCAGGGTCGGTGGCTTGTCTCCACATATACTCTGATAAGTAGTAGGGAAGATGGTGAGCCATCTTCCTTTTGCCTTGAATGGATTTTTTAAGATCGTGCCATATTTTCTGAAATACTGGCTCTTTCTCGGCCTTAGTATCTTCAGGCATGTCGCTCACTATGTACGACTCCGTCTGGAAGTCTTGAGTGTAAGATGACAAGCTGTTCACCACTACTTGGGCACCCTCTTCAAAATAAATCTTCAACACTTTATCCAGTGCGCTCAACTTTTTATCCATGACAGCATAGAAATAACATCTGCCCGAGTCTTTCTCCATCAAACAGATTGCCCAGTAGAGGAATCCTTTTTCCGGAAATTGATGGCTATCAACCAGAACGGTCTTGGCTCCACTTTTGGGCCAGTTGATCACTATGGCTAAACACACCTCCCTGCAGAGAGCCATCCAATCCGTGACCGTCATTACTGCTACCCCAGATTCTTTCAATATCTCATTAAAGGACCGTTTCTCCACCCATAGAGCCGTAAAATACAAGTGTTTGGCCATATCCAACCTGGATTTTTCAAAAAAGGAATCTTTACCTACTGATTTTTTGGTTTCATGTCGATTTTTGCCAAATGTTCTGCACCTCCATATGTAGCCACTCTTCAGTTTTGCGGTTGATAATTTCATTAAATTTCTACATCTGTCACAATATTGATCCTTTTTAATAAGTCCCTTGTTCATACACCATTTCAAAACTTCCAAGTTGTTCCAGGTTTGCATCATCTTGAAGAAGTCGGAATTTTGCGTTTGAGATTCCATAGATTTAGCAGCTTTTAAATAATAATAAAAAAAAAACTTGACACAATTTTAAAAAATATTCTCACTGTATATTTGCATTTCTATTTTTCCAATTTGTTATTTTTTCATATAATAATTTTTATGTAAATAATAGCTGAAATTGAGAATATTAAAAGAATCTTGTTTTGGCATGCACAGTGAATAAAGTTTATATAGAAAACTGCGCTTTGCTTGATTTCTTGTACCTTTTTGACAAGGAAAACCCGTGAAATTTTGGTGGAGACGCCGGGTAAAGCTTTGAAAAAAAAAAAACGGCTGAACCAACTTACTTGAGGGAAACGTCTTTGACTGAAAGCAGCCAAGATGCCCTGCCACCTTTACCGGAGATGGCCAGGACGCCCGAAAATGTCTCAAGGATTATAGGCGAGTGGCAAAATATAATAGATGGAACGATTCTGTTTCTGGCAAACGCAGTATTTTTTTCTGGCGGGAACAGCTCGTCAATGGTATGAAAATAAAGAAGAAATACTAACTTCTTGGGAGGGTTTCCAGCAGGCTCTTGGTGAAACATTTGGCCAACGAGAAAGCAAAAGAATCCTCTAAAGCATACATCCAGGATGTGCTGTACTTTTGCCAAGTAGTTGATCCACAGATGGACTATGAGACCAGATTAGGGCACTTGATATAGGGAGTCGCAGAAGACCTTTATTAAATTTTGTTTGCTTAAGTTATTGAAAATTTCGAGCAATTCCTAAAGGAACACCGTAAAATAGTTAATGAAAAAGAAAAGAATAGTTGCTAGAAAATTCGAGAGACTTCCAAACCTAGCTCCCATTGCCTATGAGGAAGAGGATAATTCCTCCTTGATATAAGAAGGATTGTAAAAGAAGAGATTCAGAGACCTTTAGCCCAACCCATGATTAGCCCAGATACACTATGATAAGAGAAGAGGTAAAATTGAATTTAGCACCAATCTCTAAAAGAACTGCAATCCCGACAAGAAACCAATCACGTCCATTCACGATGTATGAACGGCCTAAGACACCTGACTATGCGTCCATCCCAAGTTTGCCAAAATCCCAGCAAAGGAGGACCCCAGATGACCGCCAGTTGTGTTTCCATTGTGGAAAACCCGGCCACGTCGTCATATATTGCTGGGAGAGACGACAGGCTTTTACCTATGCTCGCATCAGGAGGTAACCGAGGAGGCCATCTACACTAGAAGATTATATGCCCGATATCGACGAAAAAGACCCTATAATACCTTCAACTCATCAGCCTAGGAATAACTCATCCTCTCCTGGGAGAAAAAGACCTACAGGACGCCAATCATGAAGATCACCTGTTCATCTTCAAGAGGAATGGAGGGAAACTAGATCAAGCGACCTATACAGGAGGTAAGGCCGCCGACGTAAGTGAAATTCCTCCCCCTCTCATTACTGCTAATATGAAACATAACTATGTGGTGATCTCTGTTAATGGACAGAATATTGAAGCATTGGTTAATTCCGGAGACGATGTTTCTAATGATATTTCTGAAAATTTGCGCCGACATTTTCAGATCCCATTCTTTGTTAAAAAAAGAGGAATACGTAATTAAATAAGAAATACGTCTAGACTTTTGAACGCTGCAATATAAGAGTCACCATTAAAGATCTTGAAGTTCCTTTCAATTTTGTCATACTGTCCGAATATAGCCACCATATAATTCTTGGTTGGGATTTCTTCCAGGCCACAAATGCAATAATTGATTGGGGAACGGGCGAAATGCACCTGGAGGATGGCTCAAGTCAAGGTATAGAAGATGAAGATCTAGCGTATTTGCTTGTGAAGTTAGCACAATCCCAGACCGCTCGATTAGTAAAATCGCGGTCTTTAGTGAAAAGGTTCAAGGCGTAAAAGATTTGATCTTGGAGGGTCACAAAGATCTCCTCTTTAGGAAAGAATTGGTCATTCCATCATCAGTCATCAACTTCCATCATGATAGGGGAGAGATATAGGTGACGAATGGAACATCTCAGAGCCAGATAATCCCTGCAGGAATGCTCCTGGGCAATCTAGGTGAATTTGGTGAAAATTTCAGTATAGATATGGCTGAATGCAGAGAAATTAGAACCAACATTAAAATCGAGAATATACGTTCATATTTTTCAATATTCATATTGAAATTAACTTTTAAAATATTTCTTGAAGTAAGCCAGTAAAGAGCTGCATATTTTGCTTGCATTTCACATACAGTACAACCTCCCTGTAAAGGATACTTAATTGCAGAGCCAAAGTGTTCTTTAGAGGGTGTCCTCCTATCGGAGATTTGCTAAATAGGAAAAATTGTAAATTTTCGAATGAAAACTGTCCATTGTAGAGAGGTGTCCTCTAGAGCGGGTGTTCTCTCGTGGAGGTTCTATTGTATATATAAAAAGCTACCCTTTTTGAAAAAAAAAAACCTCACAATAAAGAATTTTTACCTCATTGTTGTTTAGAATTACATTCTACTTTTGGAGAAAATATATCAATTAGTTTTATATCTTTTTTTTTCATATAAGGGCTACAAACGCTATTTGTAATTTTATAATGGGGGTGGATGATTATTTCATTGTGAGAGTGACATTTCATTTAGAAAATGCACATTAAAACGAAATATTTGATGGGATCAACTATGAGCAAAGCAAGGGATCGACAACATGATTGAATTTATTGCAACTTCGCACGTGCAACCCCCAAAACCACCTGGCTGATTTGCAGCCCTGGTTCCGACCTGTTCAATTCCTTGACTATTAGGAAAGTACGGCTTCTAAAACCACTGGCCAATCTGGAAGCCGCGGTTTCGCCCTGACAATTTCTTGCATTGCAGGTTAACTTTTTATTTTTCAAAAATGCAAAAAGTTAGTTTTTAGACATTTTCTCTAATTTTAATCCGTGCGTTTGACGTAGAGATAAAATAAATGTATTTGTAATGCATTTTCGAAGGAAGAGGTTTCCATTATCGCGCGTGAAAACTCTTTCTATAAAGCAAATCTTTAAATTTATATCTCGTAACAGATATATATATATATACTGTATATGTAATTTGACTCGTATATTCATTTCTTACTCATGTACATGTGATGGTTCAAGATAGCTAAATACACCTCTAAGTTATTTATAAATCTAAGACCTTCCAAATAACCTGGAAATTCGTTTCTCCATGAGTATATATAGGTGGTCTCTCATGGAAGGGTTACTTTACAATAAAATTTCTCGCAAAGTCAAAGAAGTTGTTACTCTAATCTTGTCTCAAATCTGTCAACATGACATTTGGTATCCAGACCTGTGCTCTATGTTGACAGACTTGAGACAAGGTTAGAGTAACAACTTGCTTATCTTGATGGGAGGATTTCATACAGTAAACCTTCCATGAGAGACCACCTATATATTCTCGTGGAGAGAAAAAATATTCCTGTTTATGGGTGGGTTTAGGTTTATTTATACCTTAGAGGTGTCTTTATATATCCTCAACCATCACATTTACATGGGTAGATAACGAATATATGAATAAAATTACATGTACAATGAGTATATAATACACTGCGGCCTGTGATTGTAAAACGACACTTGAAGTTACACCGCATGAGTTTCTTTTAAACGACAAATTAAAATTTTATTTCAAGGTAAAATATCGACCATTTTTAACCTTTTTGGATGAGGTATGAAAGGATGAATTATGAAGAGTAATGACGAACGGAAAAATAAAAGTGTCCAGGGATGGGAAACGAACCCACAATGTTCCGCTTACCGGGCAGATGCCATGTCCATGTCCCATCCCTGGAAACTTTTATTTTTCCGTTCGTCATTACTCTTCATAATTCATCCTTTCATACCTCATCCAAAAAGGTTAAAAATGGTCGATATTTTACCTTGAAATAAATTTTTAATTTGTCTTTTAAAAGAAACTCATGCGGTGTAACTTCAAGTGTCGTTTTATGTACAATGAGTATTAACATATATAAAATGAATTTGAAATAGTGTTCTGATCTCATAAAATACTTAGAAAACGAACATATATCGAGAAAAAGAACGCATATGAATAATATATATATTAAAACTACATATAATAAGTACACCCTCTAAACTGCTTAGTAAAAGCAGGTTATATAAGAAATCCAATACAATAGTAGCCTGTCTGGAGATTGATTTGGCGAAACCGTTGAGAGGATTCACCACTGAAAAGCAAGAGTCCTCTTATTCAATAAATTTTATAATTGCAGCAAAGGTGAGTAGGATAAATATTTCATGATATATGTAAAAAAAGAAACATATTGCAAGAAAAAAATAAATGTTAAAATTTTTATAGTAGATTGCAATTTTTTAAAATTTATAAACACATAAGTATGTATCAAGTATATATTAAACATTATTTCCAAGTATCTCGACTATGGCTAATTCTAAAAATGGTTTATTTAGTTAGTGATGAAAGTATATTTACAGTGTAATTTTCTTTAATCGTCGTTGCATTTGCCAAAAGTGAGGTGGAGATCTAGTGTTCTATTTTTCCCTCTAAAGAGTTAGAATATGTTATTTACACATGATTTTCGTTAACATATTGAAGGGAGGGTATCATCTTCAGGAGGATTTTTCATATTGTTAATACCTTCAAGGAAACTTGTCATCAGTTCCTCGGGGTCGGTGGCTTGTCTCCACATATACTCGGATAAGTAGTAGGGAAGATGGTGACTCATCTTCCTTTTGCCTAGAATGGATTTTTTAAGATCGTGCCATATTTCCTGAAATACTGGCTCTTTCTCGGCCTTAGTATTTTCAGGCATGTCGCTCACTATGTACGACTCCGTCTGGAAGTCTTGACTGTAAGATGACAAGCTGTTCACCACTACTTGGGCACCCTCTTCCAAATAAATCTTCAACACTTTATCCAGTGCGCTCAACTTTTTATCCATGACAGCATAGAAATAAAATCTGCCCGAGTCTTTCTCCATCAAACAGATTGCCCAGTAGAGGAATCCTTTTTCCGGAAATTGATGGCTATCAACCAGCACGGTCTTGGCCCCACTTTTGGGCCAGTTGATCACTATGGCTAAACACACCTCCCTGCAGAGAGCCATCCAATCCGTGGCCGTCATTGCTGCTACCCCAGATTCCTTCATTATCTCAATATGGGACCGTTTTTCCACCCATAGAGCTGTTAAATACAAGTGTTTGGCCATATCCAACCTGGATTTTTCAAAAAAGGAATCTTTACCTACTGATTTTTTGGTTTCATGTCGATTTTTGCCAAATGTTCTGCACCTCCATATGTAGCCACCCTTCAGCTTTGCGGTTGATAATTTCATTAAATTTCCACATCGGTCACAATATCGATCCTTTTTAATAAGTCCCTTGTTCATACACCACTTCAAAACCTCCAAGTTGTTCCAGGTTTGCATCATCTTGAAAAATTCGGAATTTAGCTTTTGAGATTCCATAGCTTTAGCAGAAATTAAATAATTATCAAAAATACTCGACACAATTTTTAAAAATATTAATAAATTATTTTTTAAATTTATAGAGTAAAATAAAGAAAGAGGGAGAGAGGCTGAAAAAACAGGAATAAATAATGAAAAACTTTATAATGAATAAATTTATCAAAGAAAAATTAAATAAATAATTATATAAATATAGTTTAAAATATAGCGCACACCCACATATTTAAAAATAATTGATTAAAAATATTTCTAAAAAGCTTTTATTTATATGTACTAAAAATAAAATATTTTATCTTCTGTCATTGAGCAATTATATATATATGAGTGAAAATAAAAGCGGTGCGGGACATCATGAATTTTGAACCTAATGTGATTTTATATGTAGCAACTGATCAGCGATTTTTATAAGTTTTTACTAATTTTTTTTTTATCTCTTCTCTATATATGATCGTTTCCCGCCGCTTTTATTTTCACTCATATACATCTTATTGCTCAATAACAGACGATAAAATATTTTATTTTTCTTTTAGCCTATTTAAATAAAAGTTTTTAAATGCATTTTTTACTTATTAACTATTTAGTTAGTTTTCAGTCATGAATTCACATAACTGATAAACAAAAGTTCACTGGATTAGGTCTTAAATAGACGGAAGCCTGCTCGCGGCATATTGGTTAATCCTTGTAAGATGCGTAACATAAACTTAAAAAGAAATATAGAAATTTGTTCATTCCTGGCCACTCCGACGACCCAGAAGTCTGAAAATTTGTACACTTGGATTGATCATTGGACTGAGTAAGTGTTAAAAGTTTCATACTTCTATGATCTGGTAGCATATTGAAATTAAATTTAAAATTTTGAAAGGCAATTTGAAAATTTATCTGTTCCTGGCAATGGCGAAATCTGAAAATTTGTCAACTTGTATTGTTATGAGATTCTAAATATATATATTTTAAATTTTAACGGGGTAAAGCTTTAAAAATATATAGTAATTTACCAGTCGCACATTATAATAGCAACGAAGAATTTTGAAACTATTAAAGCCTCTAAATATAACTTGGCAAAACAAAATAAATTCTGCGTTAAGATATCTTATTTAATGTGCGCGCGCACGTAATAAATACTAATATATAACAATGGTGGACACTTTTATAAGGATTATTAAAATTTTATCAAATAAATCTAACAAAATGCGCGCGGTGCAGAAACTTTTTCTGTTAATACCCAGGTTTAAACTAAATAAAGCATTACAAAAAAAAAAGGGAATTTATGAATACAGGTGTATCGCCTTGTAATTAATAGAAGCTAAAACGACTTTTTTCTAAAGATTTTTTTTTTAGGTGAAGTGCAATGATCGAAAAAAAAAAGAGCAATATTTGAATTTCGCCCTTAAAGCGCGCGCTTTAATAGACTATATTCATATTGATATATTATTTTTTAAAAATATTTCTTGAGATAAGCCAGTAAAAGAGCTTTATATTTTTGCATGAAAATTCTTGCATTTAATATATATAAAAATTTACTCTCTTTTTGCAAAAAAAAAAAAATCATAATATAAAATAATTTCACCACATTGTTGTTTAGATTACCATTCTACTTTTGGGGATAATATCTTACTTAGTTTTATATATATTTTTTCATATAAGGGTTACAAACTCTATTTGTCATTTTATAATGGGGGAGAATGATATTCCATTGTGTGAGTGACATTTCATTTAGAAAATTCACATTAAAATAAAGTATTTGATGGGATCAACTATGAGAAAGAAAGGGATCGACAATATGATAAATTTCTTTAAACTTCGCACGTGCGGCCTCTAAAACCATTGGAGGATTTGCAGCCTTGGTTCAGCGCTGAATAATTTTTCGATTCTTAGAAAATACGGCTTCTAAAACCACTAGCCAAAATGGCAGCTGCGGTTCCGCCTTGATCAATTTCTTGAACACGCCTGCAGGCCTTTAATGATTACTTGAATCTTAGCAGAGTACGGCTTCTGAAACCACTGGCCAATATGGCAGCCGCGGTTCCGCCTTGATCAATTTCTTGAACCCGCCTGCAGACCTTTAATAATTACTTGAATCTTAGCAGAGTACGGCTTCTGAAACCACTGGCCAATATGGCAGCTGCGGTTCCGCCTTGATCAATTTCTTGAACCCGCCTGCAGACCTTTAATAATTACTTGAATCTTAGCAGAGTACGGCTACTGAAGTGATTGTAAAACGACACTTGAAGTTACACCGCATGAGTTTCTTTTAAACGACAAATTAAAATTTTATTTCAAGGTAAAATATCGACCATTTTTAACCTTTTTGGATGAGGTATGAAAGGATGAATTATGAAGAGTAATGACGAACGGAAAAATAAAAGTGTCCAGGGATGGAAAACGAACCCACAATGTTCCGCTTACCGGGCAGATGCCATGTCCATGTCCCATCCCTGGGCACTTTTATTTTTCCGTTCGTCATTACTCTTCATAATTCATCCTTTCATACCTCATCCAAAAAGGTTAAAAATGGTCGATATTTTACCTTGAAATAAAATTTTAATTTGTCTTTTAAAAGAAACTCATGCGGTGTAACTTCAAGTGTCGTTTTATGTACAATGAGTATTAACATATATAAAATGAATTTGAAATAGTGTTCTGATCTCATAAAATACTCAGAAAACGATCATATATCGAGAAAAAGAGCGCATATGAATAATAATAAAACTACATATAATAAATGCACCCCCTAAACTGCTTAGTAAATGCAGGGTATATAAGAAAACCAATCCAATACAATAGTAGCCTGTCTGGAGATTGATTTGGCGAAACCGTTGAGAGGATTCACCACTAAAAAGCCAAGAGCCCTCTTATTCAATAACTTTTATAATTGCAGTAAAGGTGAGTAGGATAAATATTTCATGATATTTGTAAAAAAAAAAAAGAAACATATTGCAAGAAAAAATAAATGTTAAAAGTTTTATAGTAGATGGCATTTTTAAAAATTTATAAACACATATAGTATGTATCAAGTATACATTAAACATTATTTCCAAGTATCTCGACTATGGTTAATTCTAAAAATGGTTTATTTAGTTAGTGATGAAAGTATATTTACAGTGTAATTTTCTTTAATCGTCGTTGCATTTGACAAAAGTGAGGTGGAGATCTAGTGTTCTATTTTTTCCTCTAAAAATAGTTAGAATATGTTATTTACATGATTTTCGTTAACATATTGAAGGGAGGGTATCATCTTCAGGAGGATTTTTCATATTCTTAATACCTTCAAGGAAACTTGTCATCAGTTCCTCGGGGTCGGTGGCTTGTCTCCACATATACTCGGATAAGTAGTAGGGAAGATGGTGAGTCATCTTCCTTTTGCCTTGAATGGATTTTTTAAGATCGTGCCATATTTCCTGAAATACTGGCTCTTTTTCGGCCTTAGTATCTTCAGGCATGTCGCTCACTATGTACGACTCCGTCTGGAAGTCTTGAGTGTAAGATGACAAGCTGTTCACCACTACTTGGGCACCCTCTTCCAAATAAATCTTCAACACTTTATCCAGTGCGCTCAACTTTTTATCATTGACAGCATAGAAATAATATCTGCCCGAGTCTTCCTCCAACAAACAAATTGCCCAGTAGAGGAATCCTTTTTCCGGAAATTGATGGCTATCAACCAGAACGGTCTTGGCCCCACTTTTGGGCCAGTTGAGCACTATGGCTAAACACACCTCCCTGCAGAGAGCCATCCAATCCGTGACCGTCATTACTGCTACCCCAGATTCTTTCAATATCTCAACATGGGACCGTTTCTCCACCCATAGAGCTGTTAAATACAAGTGTTTGGCCATATCCAACCTGGATTTTTCAAAAAAGGAATCTTTACCTACTGATTTTTTGGTTTCATGCCTATTTTTGCCATATGTTCTGCACCTCCATATGTAGCCACTCTTCAGTTTTGCGGTTGACAATTTCATTAAATTTCTACATCGGTCACAATATTGATCCTTTTTAATAAGTCCCTTGTTCATACACCACTTCAAAACCTCCAAGTTGTTCCAGGTTTGCATCATCTTAAAGAAGTCGGAATTTAGCGTTTGAGATTCCATAGCTTTAGAAGAAATTAAATAATTAGCGAAAATACTTTGCAATTCTTTTTTTTAAATATAAATAAATTATTTTTAAATTTTGTTGATTAAAATTAAGAAGAGAGAGAGCTAAAAAAAACTAAATAAATAATGAATATTTTTATAATGAATACATTTTTCAAAGAAAAAAATGAATAATTATATTTTTTTTAAATAGAGCAATTCATAAATAAATATTTAATTAAAAAGGTATATGATGCACTAGCGCGCCATCTGTTATCAAAATTCAAAACTATTTTAAAGGCGTAAGATTCTTTTTGATATTAAACAATTTCTACTGCCCTTACTGCAATGGAAAAATTAATGAGAGGGCCTGGCTCATCAGCGGTATGGTAGATTAAACTGGCGAAACCGCTGGGAGGGTTCACCACTGATGAGCCAGGCCCTCTCATTAATTTTTCCATTGCAGTATGGGCAGTAGAAATTGTTTAATATCAAAAAGAATCTTACGCCTTTAAAATAGTTTTGAATTTTAAAAAGGTATATATTGGATCAAAATATAATTTATTTACTAATAATTCAGTTGGCTGAACGCCAACCTTTTTCAAGGTATTAAAACATATTAATGTGTGTCAACAACAAACTCAGCGCCACATAACGTCAACAGAATTAAGTTTTAAAAATATTTTGTTATATTCATTGGGGAGAAAAAAAAAATGATATATATTTTTATTTTGTTTTGAAAATAGAGCAATCCATACTTAATTCATTAGATAATAAAAGGCATATATTTTATTAAATCCAATATATGCCTTTTATTATCAATATATATTTATATTATGAACAAAATAAATTTAATAAAATAAGGGTGTGAATATTAACAATAACGCTTATTTGTAATATGTGTAAAAAGATTTTTTATATGAAAATAAAATAAAAATAACAAATTATATATTTAAAAAATGCTGAACTACTCTGCAAACATTTTATGCGCTTTGTGTTTTCAATTAAAAAAAATTTTAGCTCAGCATTTTTTTAATATATAGTTTGTTATTTTATTTTTATATATAAAAAAAATCTTTTTACACATTGTACAAATAATTGTAAATATAAAATTGGCGTTATTGTTAATATTCAAAATATTCACACCCTTATTTCACAAAATTTATTTTGTCCATAATATAAATATACTAGACGAATGGCCCGGGCAACGCCCGGGTTTTACCCGAGTGCGTATATATTTTTAAAATGTTTTAATTAAAATACTATTCGTTACAATTATAAATTGGCGCCGTGGATGTCTCTCTTGTGAAACGTCCCGCCCCAAACTGTGTGTGTCTTGAAAATATAAAAATAAAAATGTGAACGGAAAAATATGTCCAGGGTAGCCTAGTGGTCATGGCATCTGCCCGGTAAGCGGAAGGTCGTGGGTTCGATTCCCATCCCTTGACACTTTTTTTATTTTATCCATTCTGACCAAAATCTATCCGTGAACTTCACACAGTGAACTTCACACAGAGAGAATAAGGCAATTATATAAGTAGATAATCCAAATTGTGCCTTATCACACACTATTTTTTTATTTGGCCTTATTACCTTGTGTTTATAATCTATGACGTAATGCCGGCGGCGCGCGCCCGTTGGCTGTCGGCGAGCACGTGACCTCCCTGTGCGCGCGCATCCGTGACAGAACCGGCCGGCCGGCCCATGACGGTCGTGACTATATATGTTGACTAGACGAATGGCCCGGGCAACGCCCGGGTTTTACCCGAGTGCGTATATATTTTAAAAATGTTTTAATTAAAATACTATTTGTTACAATTATAAATTGGCGCCATGGATGTCTCTCTTGTGAAACGTCCCGCCCCAAACTGTGTGTGTCTTAAAAATATAAAAATAAAAATGTGAACGGAAAAATATGTCCAGGGTAGCCTAGTGGTCATGGCATCTGCCCGGTAAGCGGAAGGTCGTGGGTTCGATTCCCATCCCTTGACACTTTTTTTATTTCATCCATTCTGACCAAAATCTATCCGTGAACTTCACACAGAGAGAATAAGGCAATTATATAAGTAGATATTCCAAATTGTGCCTTATCACACACTATTTTTTTATTTGGCCTTATTACCTTGTGTTTATAATCTATGACGTAATGCCGGCGGCGCGCGCCCTTTCCCTGCCGGCGAGCACGTGACCTCCCTGTGCGCGCGCATCCGTGACAGAACCGGCCCATGACGGTCGTGACTATATATATATGGATAATAATAATAATATAATAATAATAATTATTATTATCATTAGATAATGATAATGATCATAATGATGCGCGCGCATCCGTGACCGAACCGGCCGGCCGGCCGGCCCATGACGGTCGTGACTATATATGTTGATGGATAATAATAATAATAATTATTATTATTATTATTATCATTAGATAATGATAATGATCATAATGATGATGCGCGCGCATCCGTGACAGAACCGGCCGGCCAGCCCGCCCATGACGGTCGTGACTATATATAGGGATATATATAGGTTTTTAACTTTTAATTAGACAATTTTAATTTATATTTAGACATTTTTCATTTTAATTTAGACACATCGACTTTTCTGTAAAAAGGCCATGTGTCTAAATTAAAATGAAAAATGAAAAGTGTCTAAATTAAAATGAAAAATGAAAAGTGTCTAAATTAAAATTGAAAATGTCGAAATAAAAATGAAAGTGTCTAAATTAAAATGAAAAATGTCTAAATATAAATTAAAATTGTCTAATTAAAAGTTAAAAAACCTATATATAATTTTTTTTCTCCCCATTGAATATAAGCAAATATATTTTTACAAACTTAATTCTATTGACGTTATGTGGCGCTGAGTTTGTTGTTGAGACTCACATTAATGTTATAATACCTTGAAAAAGGTTAATGTTCAGCCAACTGAAATATTGGTAAAATAAATGATATTTTGACCCAATATATGCCATTTTAATTAAATAATCGCATTGTATATATTAATCTATACAGTTATCAGAGTCATCAAGCAACAATTCTTAATAATCAATTCTGTCACCGTTTGCTTTTGTGAATGGAATAAATACCCAAATATGGCCATTTCTCATAACCATCGGTGGTTCAGTGGTAGAATGCTCGCCTGCCACGCGGGCGGCGGGTTCGATTCCCGGCCGATGCATTTTTTTTTTACAATTTTTAAAACTCATTTATATATTATACAAGAATGAAATCCACGGGGCCAATTTATAATTGTAACGAATAGTATTTGAATAAAAGCATTTAATCGGGCTTTGCCCGGGTCATTTGGCTAGTTTATATATAAAAATAAATTTTATTTAAAAAATATCTAAAAAAAAAATATCGACTCAACACAAAAACATAAATGCATCTTAAAAGAATACCTATTTTAAATTGAAATACTAAAAAAAAAAAAAGATTCGATTATATATAAATATATTTTAAAATTTATATGGAGTATATATATAAAGCTTTAAAAAATATAATAGGATTTTTGCTAGTCGCACGTGAACAACGTAGAATTTTGAAATTTATTTTCAAGTCTCTAAATATAACTTGGCAACGAAATAAATTCTTCTTTTACGATATCTTATTTAATGTTGTGTTTATTTATATATCCTATGTGTATATTTGCGTGTAAATTGTTGCAAGATTTAGGTACTTACAGTTTGTATGAAGGCATGAGGACGTTGATGATTATATGATAATAAACTTTATTATCCATTTAGTAAAAGAAAGTTATAATAGCGAACACATTAACAGTGTAGAAAACTGGCCAATGTGGCGCTAGCTGTAGTCGTAGCATTCAGTTTCCAACTTATTTAAATTTACATTTTAGAGCAATAATTATAAAGTTTATATACATATTAGATCTCATTTTATAGTTTTTATATAAATTAATTAATTCCAAATTGTGCCTGCAACGTCCCACAATCAATGTCCCATATACTAGATGACTGCCCGCTGTACAAATTCAATGGAGGAATCTCCAATCTCCATTCTGTCACTCCGGAAGCCCTGAACTGGCTGAAGGCCTTGCCTCTCAGACTTTAATGACCGATATGTCCTCACTTCTTTTTTCTAGATTTAATTCATTTTGTCTCCTCTCTAATTGTAAATACGCTGCTGTATCACCTCATAAGCATAAATAAATAAATATATATTAATAATTTTAAAATAAAAATACAACTTTTCGCAATGAATTCGAAAAGAAACTCATTGCGAAAAGTTGTATTTTTTTTTTTAAATTTGTAGCGCAATTTTTTCGTTACTTCAAATTAATAATTATCAATATATTACAATAATTGATCTCTAAAAAATGGCAGAAATATCTTATATATATAAAAATCAATGTTTGTATGTTTGTTTGTTTGTATGTCCGGTATACAAATTCGCAGTAGTTCACTAATTCAAACCAAAATTTCCACACTTTGGTAAAAAAAAAATACGGGGAAGACGATAGGCTATTTTAAAAATATATAAATCAATTATTAAAGCTATATATTCAAATTATTCCACTTAGCTCACGAACAGCGCCCTCTATCAAAGATTAGATTAAATTATGCTGATGCGAACAAATAGATAATGCTAATAACAAACAATTATTTTGAAAAATCTTATCTAAATATATATCACTCGGGTAGATATGCACACGGGTCAATCCCGGGGCGAAGCCCGGGTCACCCGTCTAGTATATTATAAATATAAAAATGGATGTTTGTTGGTCCGTCCGTTTGTCAGTGATAATCTTCTACATCGCTCAACCAATCGTGATGAAACTTTGGGAAGATGTTTAGTATACTACCGGGATGGTTTCTGGCTAATTACTCTTTAGAAATAACCTTTCGTTGCATTTTTATTTACAATAAAACGTAAATTCACTCGCAATCTGCGCCCCTCTCGCGGCAGACGGGGGATGGCGGCGCGCGACGATTGGTTGCCGGCGCAGCACGTGACCTCCCTGCCCCCCCCCCCCCCCCCCCCCCCCCACCGAGTAAATGAGATCTCCCGGCTGACGGCCGAGCAGCGCCCTCTAGAACGCGTGACGATTTTGACGGCGCGGGGCGCTCCCGGTTGGACAGTTGCGCGGGGGCAGAGTGACCTCGCGGGTGCCCTCCGGGAGCGACGTCCATCTTCCATATGTAATATACATTTAATCGTGTAAACCCGGGCGTTGCCCGGGTCATTCGTCTACAAATTCGCAGTAGTTCACTAATTCAAACCAAAATATCCATACATAGGTAAAAGAATACTGGGAAGACTGACATTTATTAATGCAGTGATTATAATCAATGATTACAATGAAGGGCTATATTGTCTATATATATAAAAATCACTTTCAAATATTAACGTAACGTTCCATTCTCAATCCCGTTGGGCTTTAGATCGGCTAAAACATTTTTATCTTTATTAGTGAATATTAACTTTACTGTACTGAATAGTTTAGTATAATGTTAATTCAACATATTACAATTTAGCCACTGCAACGCGTGGCCGGGTTCGCTGTGTAGTATACTATCAGGACGATTTCTGGCGAATTATTTTAGAATAATATTTATAGCAATAAATATAGCGAAATTAAGACGTAGTGATTATATTCTGTGTTTGTGCATATATAAATATTTTACAGAAAATGTGAGAACGTTCTATTAGAATATCTCGAAAACAAAAAACAATACATATAAACGAGTTCACTGACATTTATTAATGCAGTGATTATAATCAATGATTATAATGAAGGGCTATATTATCTATATATATAAAAATCACTTTCAAATGTTAGCGTAACGTTCCATTCTCAATCCCGTAGGGCTTTAGATCTGCTAAAACATTTTTATCTTTATAAGTGAATATTGACTTTACTGTACTGAATAGTTTAGTATAATGTTAATTTAACATATTACAATTTAGCCACAGCAAGGCGTGGCCGGGTCCGCTAGTATATTATAAAAAAATAATAATAAATCATACAAATTGAAAAGTTATAACTTTAAATTCATTAGTGTAATTTAGGTCCACGGTAGTTGCGATAGAGTATGTATAACTCTTGTTAAATTTTATATATTCTTTACTGAAAACCATTTGGCTTAAACTGGCACCGTTCATTTGATATTATACTCTCAGATCTGCAACAAGTGGACACCTGATTAAAATATAGAGAGTTGGAGTCCAGAATCTCTGGAATTTGATCAGACGTGTATCTAAGAAGGTGTTTTACTGTGTTTGATTCTTTAGCTGACAGATTAGGCAGAATGGGTCATATTAGAGAGTCTGATAATGTCAGATTGTTCGAAACCGTATCCTTTTAATATCGTAGATGTGGTGTTGCAAATTTTAGGTTTTGGAAGCATGGAGATTATAGGACTGGGAGATGCCTTCACTCTCCTGAGGTATTATGTGGAGTGGTCTGTTCCGTATAGGTCTGTTCATAGCATAGAGCTAACTCTTTGCTTCGGGAGAACTTCTTGGGAAGGGTGGCAAAGTGAAAAGGTAAGTTGGAGAGAGAGTGCTGCCATTTTTGCGAGTTGATTCGCTAGTTTCGCTCAATGTGGCATGACTCCAGACCCTATTGAACTGTACACCATCCAGAGTGTTTAGTTTTTTAATTATCTCCACAATAAGTGGGGTTCTTGAGATATCAGGATGACATGTAGAGAGCTGTAAGACAATCAGATACAATGACATTGCCTTGTCTCGGCATATGACCAGGAATATATTCTGGTAGCGTACAGGACGACCAATAGTTCGAACTAGTAGGAGTTACGATTATCGATGAAAACATTTAAGCATAAATTCTCTGTGTATAGATGGTAAGTTATTGCTTTAAATTAATTACACTGGTCTACACTGAAAAAGATATTTTTGATAATGCATCAGTTTCTGACTTAATTTGAAGTGCTTGATCACGAATATAATGTTAGTTTTTATGTATCTCATCAATTTTTAGAGATATAACATATACATATTTAGGCCACAATGTGCTACATCATATAAACGGTACGAAAAACACATTGAACGCAAACAAAAACTGAAAACGTCATACCCCAAAAGGTACTTTATTTACTGTAGTATAAGAAAACCGAATCTATACAAAATATATATATATAAAATGTTACAGTCAATCCTTCATAAATTTCAACCTTTTTGATTTTCTCTTATAAGTGTATTCCGGCAGGTCGCGGGACAGATTCCAACAGTAATCTGCCATCATATGGCAGTCCCAGACACCTTGATATCTCTCTTCCATCACTTTCATGTCTTAATGGAATCGCTCGCCTTGTTCATCACTATATGCAAAGAGATTATCAGGGGAATTGTGCAGGTGACTATGCAAGTAATTATCGATTATATTAGTGTATAGGGAGGTGCGGGAGTACTACTGCTGCGTTAACGCCATTAGATGACTGAGAGCCATTGGTATAAACATACTGGTGAACTGATGGTGTCATAGAAATTTAGAGGGACCTTCTAAGAGGTGGTAGAATACCAAGAAACACCTAAGACGTGTCTCAAAAATGCCGTCTTTAAACGATCTTAAGTAGGTTAATCGAGCTTTGATGGAGATATTTATTTGAGGACAGTCCGACTTCAAACATCGATCTCTCTGGTCAAATGGTTCTACTCAGCAACCCATTCAGGCCGCGATTAAAACTGCCTGTCTACTGCCTACTCTATACTAGTCAGCTAGGGCTGGGATCGGTAAACTGCGGTTCGCGAGCCACATGCGGCTCTTTGGATGTGAAGCTCTTTATATAGTTCCATATACAAATATTATTTATGCGAGTACTATTTATTGTTGGAAAGAAAAAAAATTGTATGGCTCTTTAAAAAACTTTGAAATTTTGTAAATTGTAATTTTTGACTTTTCCGACTCAAAAGTTTGCCGACCTTTGAGTTAGGGCAATCTGTGCCTCAGAAATTCTGCTTATTCCTATATTTGAATATAAACACCCTTAAAACTGTCTTAATCACATGAACCTCTGTTTTCCAACCATATTTCACGTCATTTCCCGAAGTGGCCGCTTAAGACAGAATTTATAATGTATATAATAAGATCGTTTTTTTTTTAATTATTTCATGACTACAAAGAATAAATCTCCAATCCAAGGGCCCTGTACAAGTTTTACTGGACTGCGTATGCGTAAGAGAAGAAACATTAAGAGAGCCGTATGTAAATTAACGATCACATGTAAATAACTAACTCATATTTTCTAAGCAATTATACACCTGGGTGAATCCTGTGCAGGGCATAGGTTCCCAATAAAAGGTTTATTGTTGTAATTATTTCAAAATAGCACGCGCTTTTTTTTCAGTTAGAATCATTTGAAATTATTTTAAAAGAGAATACGATATACAAGTAAGGTAATCCTAGAGCATATCTTTTTGTGTTAAAAATTGCTATCAAAATCAGCTTGCCTTTATAAAATTATTGCTTTTTTTTTCGCTTTTTGAAACTAGAAATATGTAGTAAAACCACTCTTGTAAAAATGGATTTATCAACAATAAAGTGGTTTGAAAAAAAAAATCATTTTCTCAATAAAAATTTAAATTAACGAATATTTCCTTAAGATTTTTTACAAATTAATTTAGCATAGTATACCAAGAGAGAAAATAAAGACCTTTTTGTCAAGGACGAGGTGGCCGAGTGGTTAAGGCGATGGACTGCTAATCCATTGGGCTCTGCCCGCGTGGGTTCGAATCCCATCCTCGTCGTTTTTTTTTTTACTTAATATATATTTTTTTTAAAATCCCGATTGTGCAACCACAAAGGTTACTGAATTTTGCTTAGTAGAAGAAACTTGCAGCATATTTTGAATCAGAATGTTAATATGAAGGTTCCACGCTACCATTCACATTGCCAAGTATTGTCTTCCTCTTCTTCTTTCTTATCTCTGGGTAAAGAAAGTGGAATGCGTCTGCCTTTGTCATTAAGACTGGGAGCACTACTCAGTGGCAGGCCGATTTAGCTCCAAAATAAATGGCCGCCTCTGACATGAGGAACAGACGCCGTGTGCAGCCACTCCTAACATGGAGTACAAACGCTGCTCATCCTGTATCCCTGGATCAGGAGCCCCTACATGGTACTATCAGCCGGGCCAGCTGAGCCCAGGTTTTTTAGCGAGCTTGTTACTGCTCCCCCTCCTCTTTATTCATCCGGGCTTGGGACCGGCAAAGGCGGAGTTCCAAGTATTGTAACCAGTAGAATTGCTTGAAGACACACAACGATGATGATATGTGAAAAAGATAACTGAATTTTATAAAATTTAAATTAATATTAATCTTAAACTTTTTTTCTTGTAATTTCAAAGAGGTTTAAGATAGAAAAATTTGTATATTTAGATTTCTTTTCTCCTTTGAGGTCTTGAACATTTGCTGTCTTAACTCCCAACAGTTTCCAAGGTGAAATCGATCTTGGGGCTTCAGCCACACAGAAATCATATTTTACGTTCCCATGGAATGGGGTGTAGGGGTGCAGCTTTCGTTGATCATGGCACCATGATCCAGGCACACTTTGGTGAAAGTCTGACTTTGCCTGTAGTTTGAGGCCGTTCCTAACATGGAAGCAAACGCCTTTGCTACCGACTCTAACATTCTATATACAGTTACGAGCGTCATTCCTCATCAGTCGTCTCTGTCACCGTTTGCTTTTTTTTTTGGAATGGCGCCCTCCTATTGGTTGGCTACGGTCACGCCACCTTTGCCCCCCCCCCCCCCCCATCATGCCTCCCCCACTCGCTCTTTCGTTTTTGTAACTATTGTTTTGGAGCTGGTCGCTCTTTAATAAATGCATATATTAGTTAATAACTAAATGGAATCCTCTCTTTCCTTTTCCCAGTATGAGACGCCTACGGAAGCCAACAGTACATAGACAGATAAAGCACATAGGCTATAGTTATTAACTAATATATGCATTTATTTAGGGCGCCAATTTATAATTGTAACAAATAGTATTTGAATAAAAACATTCAATCGGGTAAAACACGGGCGTTGCCCGGGCCATTCGGCTAGTTCTATATACAGTTACGAGCGTCATCAATTCTTTTTCATCTCTGTCACCGTTTGCTTTTTTTTTTTTTTTGGAATGGCGCTCTCCTATTGGTTGGTTACGATCACGCCACCTTTGCCCCCCCCCCCCCCCCCACTCGCTTTGTTGTTTTTGTAACTATTGTGTTGGAGCGGGTCGCTCCTTAAATAATCTATTGTTAACAATACCTCATTATAGGTCCGCAAATATCGAAAGTATAGGTATGTAGCTTTTGTACTATTAAGATGTATATATATACACATACTTTATGTATACATACATTATGCTGATGCAAACAAATAGATAATGCTAATAACAAACAATTATTTTTAAAATATCTTATCTAAATATATATCACTCGGGTATATATGCACACGGGTCAATCCCGGGGCGAAGCCCGGGTCAGCCGTCTAGTGAGTACAGACGCAGCTACTCCGTATCCCTGGAGTGGGACCCTTACTGAGGTCCATCAAATGGGTCAGTTGAAGTCAGGTTTTTAAAGAGGTCGACTCCTCTTCATATTTATATAGATGATGCAGGTGTTGTTCTTCTACCAATAGGCAAATGAGAATAGAAGGAAGTTGTTTTATTTGAAAAAAAAAATCGCGATGGTTTCTCATATACAGATGATGCACTTATATTAAGTTGATAGAAATACACAGAGATACAGAGTAGTTTAAAAGTAATTGGACATGGTCTTTTATAGTGACTTGAGGAATTTTTATTTCTTGAATTATTTTCGAGAAAAAGGTGTTTCTGTATTCACTCAGATTCCCACAGTCAAAAAGAATGTATTCAGTGGTTTCATCATTATCAGAATGGAGAACGTTAAGTCCTCTATTTTTTTTCACAGCAATTTATTTAAGGCAAAAACCAGAGTTTTCCCTAAGCTATAAACTGATATAACGATGGTTTTCATCGTTTAAAAAATTTACCATTTTTATCTATTAGCTTGATAAGAGGACACCTCTCACTAAAGGACATTGTGACTCTGCCACTAGGTGTTGTTCTCTCAAGAGAGACTTTACTGTCGTAAAACCTCCCAAGAGAGACCACCTAAAACATGGATAAACCTGTTTCTTCTGAAAATGGCGTCACCAACAGCTGCCCTCCTGCAAGGTCTGGGAAACCACTTCTACTCCACCAACTCGACATGTGTAAATAGCTAGGACAAGGTGACTCGAATGTAACACCTGTAAACTGTGACGAAATAAATAAATAAAAGGTGGCGTCATTCAGTTCATTTAATTTTGGTTTTAAAAAGGTCGTCACTCATGTGAAATTTTATTTTACATCATTTCTTTCACCTAACCAGCAAACTGTAGTTGGCAAAGACTTTCAAGCCAAATTTTGGGCTCAAAAGATGTTGAGTCTGTCAACGTGGCTTGTATGCAGGGTTTGTACTGCTCTAAGCACTTACCAAACATCCCATTCTCAAATGGTCTTTAACCAACTCCTGGATGTTGAGCATTTTAATTCTTTCTACAAGGGCCAGTCAATAAGAAATGCACACAATGACCTAGAGAAAATTTTTTAAATAATCATAATATCATCCTAAAAATAACGTTTTTCTGATAAACATTCCTCTTTTCACATCTTAAAGCTATTTTTTATATGGAGGCTGAAGTAAACAAAAGAATCCAACAACAGTCAGTGATGTAGCTCCTGTTTAAGTCCTGAGACATTTCAGCCACAGTATTTCACTTGAAGCTAAAGTCTGTGTATGGAATGCACAATACAAAGATGGATTCAGCACCTCCAGACTGGCGATTTTGATATCAGTGATAAAGAAAGGCCAGTTAGATCAACCTCTGAAGTAACTGACCCAATTTTGGCTCTAACAGAGAAATTGATCAGGAATAACTGGATAATGACAACTTTTCAAATATTGGGAAAACTTTCCAGGTCTGAAGGAAGTGTTCTTAAACTTATTTATAATCTTGGATATCGAAAATGGATTCAAAAACTTATAACACAAGAAATGATGCAAATTCAGATTTGTTTAGACCTTATGGAGACTTTTTCTGGAGAACGTTCTCAGGTGTTTGAAGGAGTGGTAACATGTGACTTGGATTTATCATTATGATCCTTCTTCAAAGCTCCAAACCATACAATGGACCCATAAAACATTGATATTAAAAAAAAAAAAAATTAAAAAAACCAAGGCTTTCCTTTTCCAAGGACAAATTCATTGTCTTTTGGGACCAAGAAGGTCTGATATTCATGGACATTCTTGAAAGAAATTCTTCTATCAACAAGGTATTGTGAATCATTAGAAAATCTGAAAAGAGTAATTGTTTTTTTGCTTATCCCTAGTACACGTGGTACAGGCCATGATAATCATGGTGGGTAGTTAGCGACTGCTTTTTACTGTAAGCGCACCACATGTCTACACATGTGAAAGCAGTTCGACTTTGCACTTACAAATGTGCCAGAGCCCCGTTTGGTTACTTGCACTCGCTGGTGGGGTTAGACTTTTGCAAGAATCGGTGGCCATTGGAGCATTTTTTATTTTAAACATAAAAAGTGTCCAATACGGGAATCGAACCCGGGTCGTAGTGGTCGAAACCAAACGGTTTAACCAGCCTTCCACCGACCCCCAACTTTAAAAACACCCAAATCAAATTCCATCTGGTTAATGTGAGACCTCACACCTGACTGTGGTGAAGATTTCAGGGTATGGGTGGACTTTGATGTATCACCCTGCATACAACCCTGACCTGGCATCCTCAGATTTCTACTTGTGTGGAAGATTAAAGATTTTTTCATGCGGTAAAACATTTGAAAGTGGTGAAATTTAAGCTGTTATAGGGTGGTTCAGAGAGTTGGATAAGACATTTTACCAAAGTGGTTTTACAAGTTGACAACAACTCTGGGGGGGTCGGTGGAAGGCTGGTTAAACCGTTTGGTTTTCGACCACTATGACCCGGGTTCGATTCCCGCGTTGGACACTTTTTTCTGTTAAAAAAAAAAAATGCTCCAATGGCCCCCGATTCTTGCAAAAGTCCAACCCCACCAGCGAGTGCAAGTAACCAAATGGGGCTCTGGCACATTTCTAAGTGCAAAGTAGAACTGCTTTTCACATGTGGTACGCTTACAGTAAAAAAGCAGTCGCTAACTACCCACCATGATTATCATGGCCTGTACCATGTGTACTAGGGATAAGCAAAAAAAAAAAACCTATGTGACAGTTGGGTTCAAAGAATTTTCCTCATTCGTTTGGTAGTTTTTGTTTTAATTTATATTTTTAAATACAGTCATTCATTTAGGTTGGTATTTATGATTTTAGGGAATTATTCCAACTTCTCAATTCCTGCCCCACTATCTTAATGTGTATTTCCTAATGTTTCTAATGGCCTCTATAAGTCCTTCTCAATAGTTTCTTTGAAATTTCTACATATGTAAAATAATACACACAAGAGAGGTAATAAGACCAAATAAATGAAGTGTGTGACGTTTCGGTAACTGCGTTGTTACCATTGTCGACAAAAGTACTGAACTAAATATGGTAACAACACTGTTACGGAAATGTCACACACTATTTATTTGATCTTATTACCTTGTGTTTATAATCTACTAGACGAATGGCCCGGGCAACGCCCGGGTTTTACCCGAGTGTGTATATATTTTAAAAATGTTTTAATTAAAATACTATTCGGTACAATTATAAATTGGCGCCGTGGATGTGTCTCTTGTGAAACGTCCCGCCCCAAACTGTGTGTGTCTTGAAAATATAAAAATAAAAATGTGAACGGAAAAAATATGTCAGCCTCTAAAGCCACTGGCTAGATCTTGCAGCCATGGTTCTGCCTTAATAAATTTCTTGAATCTTCGAAATGTGTGTCTTCTAAAACCATCGTCTAGATTTTGTAGCCTTGAGACTTCACATCATGCAGTCTCTAAAACCACAGGCCAATCTTGCAGCCGCGGTTCTGCCTTAATCAATTTCTTGAAGCTTCGCAAGTACGACCTCTAAAACAAGAAACCTATTTTGCACCTTTGGAGTTCCCCAATCATTTCCTTGAGTCATCTCATTTATTTGATGAAGCCAAATTTTTAAATATTAATCCAGGCATGAATTTCAATATCTGATTTCCAAACACACACCATCTAAATTTGCGTTTTCAATCCTATTTACTCTCCAGTATCTTCCTGAGAAAAAAATTACTTTTAATCAATTATATTTATAGCCCTCTATCTCGTTACTAGTTTTGCCTTAACAATCAAACCTTTTTAATTATAAATTTACCTTTTTATAATTAAATAATACTCCCTACCCTCTAAGCATCTTTTTTAACTAACAACTAGGGCTGAATAAACACAGGTTGACTTCTTTCTTTTTTAAAAAATGCTAAAAGTTATAGTTTTTTTTTAAACATATTTATTTTCTAATCTGAATCCGTGCGTTTTGCATAGAGATCGAAACATGTTTTTTTTTTTTTTTTTTTTAAATAATAAGTGACCATTATCGCGCGTAAAACCTCTCTTTCTATAAAGTAAATATTTCAATTTTTACCTCGTAACCGATGTACATGTGATGGTTGAGGATATCTAAAGACATTTCTCAGGTATATATAAATCTAAGACTAATAATAAACAAGAATAATTTGTTTCTCCATGATAATATATAGGTGGTATCTCATTGAAGGGTTTTTTACTGTACAAAAATCTTCCTGTCAAGGAGAGTGACATTTCATTTAGAAAATGCACATTAGAACAAAGTTTTTGATGGGATCAACTATGAGTAAAGAAAGGGATCGACAACATAGTGATGAAAGTATATTTACAGTGTTATATATTTAATCGTCGTTGCATTTCCCAAAAGTGAGGTGGGGATCTAATGTTCTATTTTCCCTCTAAATAGTTAGAATATATTATTTACATGATTTTCGTTAACATATTGAAGGGAGGGTATCATCTTCAGGAGGATTTTTTATATTCTTAGTACCTTCAAGGAAACTTGTCATCAGTTTCGCGGGGTCGGTGGCTTGTCTCCACATATACTCGGATAGGTAGTAGGGAAGATGGTGAGTCATCTTCCTTTTGCCTAGAATGGATTTTTTAAGATCGTGCCATATTTTCTGAAATACTGGCTCTTTCTCGGCCTTAGTATCTTCAGGCATGTCGCTCACTATGTACGACTCCGTCTGGAAATCTTGAGTGTAAGATGACAAGCTGTTCACCACTACTTGGGCACCTTCTTCCAAATAAATCTTCAACACGTTATCCAGTGCGCTCAACTTTTTATCATTGACAGCATAGAAATAACATCTGCCCGAGTCTTTCTCCATCAAACAGATTGCCCAGTAGAGGAATCCTTTTTCCGGAAATTGATGGCTATCAACCAGAACGGTCTTGGCTCCACTTTTGGGCCAGTTGAGCACTATGGATAAACACACCTCCCTGCAGAGAGCCATCCAATCCGTGACCGTCATTACTGCTACCCCAGATTCTTTCAATATCTCATTAAAGGATCGTTTTTCTACCCATAGAGCTGTTAAATACAAGTGTTTGGCCAAATCTAGTTTGGAATTTTCAAAAAAGGAATCTTTACCTACTGATTTTTTGGTTTCATGCCTATTTTTGCCATATGTTCTGCACCTCCATATGTAGCCACTCTTCAGTTTTGCGGTTGATAATTTCATTAAATTTCTACATCTGTCACAATATTGATCCTTTTTAATAAGTCCCTTGTTCATACACCACTTCAAAACCTCCAAATTGTCCCAGGTTTGCATCATCTTGAAGAAGTCGGAATTTAGCGTTTGAGATTCCATAGATTTAGCAGCTTTTAAATAATAAGAAAAAAAAAACTTGACACAATTTTTAAAAATATTGTCACTGTATATTTGCATTTCTATTTTTCCAATTTGTTATTTTTTCATATAATAATTTTTATGTAAATAATAGCTGAAATTGAGAATATTAAAAGAATCTTGTTTTGGCATGCACAGTGAATAAAGTTTATATAGAAAACTGCGCTTTGCGTGATTCCTTGTACCTTTTTGACAAGGAAAACCCGTGAAATTTTGGTGGAGACGCCGGGTAAAGCTTTGAAAAAAAAAAAAAAAAAAACGGCTGAACCAACTTACTTGAGGGAAAAGTCTTTGACTGAAAGCAGCCAAGATGCCCTGTCACCTTTACCGGAGATGGCCAGGACGCCCGAAAATGTCTCAAGGATTATAGGCGAGTGGCAAAATATAATAGATGGAACGATTCTGTTTCTGGTAAACGCAGTATTTTTTTTCTGGCGGGAACAGCTCGTCAATGGTATGAAAATAAAGAAGAAATACTAACTTCTTGGGAGGGTTTCCAGCAGGCTCTTGGTGAAACATTTGGCCAACGAGAAAGCAAAAGAATCCTGTGAAGCATACATCCAGGATGTGCTGTACTTATGCCAAGTATTTGATCCACAGATGGACTATGAGACCAGATTAGAGCACTTGATATAGGTAGTCGCGGAAGACTTTATTAAATTTTGTTTGCTCAAGTTGTTGGAAATGTCGAGCAATTCCTAAAAGAATACGGTAAAATAGTTAATGAAAAAGAAAAGAATCATTGCTATAAAATTCGAGAGACTTCCAAACCTAGCTCCCATTGCCTATGAGGAAGAGGATATTTACTCCTTGATATAAGAAGGATTGTAAAAGAAGAGATTTAAAGACCTTTAGCCCAACCCATTATTAGCCCAGATACACTATGATAAGAGAAGAAGTAAAATTGAATTTAGCACCAATCTCTAAAAGAACTGCAATCCCGACAAGAAACCAATCACGTCCATTCACGATGTATGAACGGCCTAAGACGCCTGACTATGCGTCCATCCCAAATTTGCCAAAATCCAGGCAAAGGAGGACCCCAAATGACCGCCAATTGTCTTTCCATTGTGGAAAACCCGGCCACGTCGTCATATATTGCTGGAAGAGACGACAGGCTTTTACCTATGCTCGCATCAGGAGGTAACCGAGGAGGCCATCTACACTAGAAGATTATATGCCCGATATCGACGAAAAAGACCCTATAATACCTTCAACTCATCAGCCTAGGAATAACTCATCCTCTCCTGGGAGAAAAAGACCTACAGGACGCCAATCATGAAGATCACCTGTTCATCTTCAAGAGGAATGGAGGGAAACTAGATCAAGCGACCTATACAGGAGGTAAGGCCGCCGACGTAAGTGAAATTCCTCCCCCTCTCATTACTGCTAATATGAAACATAACTATGTGGTGATCTCTGTTAATGGACAGAATATTGAAGCATTGGTTAATTCCGGAGACGATGTTTCTAATGATATTTCTGAAAATTTGCGCCGACATTTTCAGATCCCATTCTTTGTTAAAAAAAGAGGAAAATAAGAAATACGTCTAGACTTTTGAACGCTGCAATATAAGAGTCACCATTAAAGATCTTGAAGTTCCTTTCAATTTTGTCATACTGTCCGAATATAGCCACCATATAATTCTTGGTTGGGATTTCTTCCAGGCCACAAATGCAATAATTGATTGGGGAACGGGCGAAATGCACCTGGAGGATGGCTCAAGTCAAGGTATAGAAGATGAAGATCTAGCGTATTTGCTTGTGAAGTTAGCACAATCCCAGACCGCTCGATTAGTAAAATCGCGGTTATTAGTGAAAAGGCTCAAGGCGCAAAAGATTTGATTGTGGAGGGTCAAAAATATCTCCTCTTTAGGAAAGAATTGGTCATTCCATCATCAGTCATCAACTTCCATCATGATAGGGGAGAGATATAGGTGACGAATGGAACATCTCAGAGCCAGATGATCCCTGCAGGAATGCTTCTGGGCAATCTAGGTGAATTTGGTGAAATTTTTAGTATAGATATGGCTGAATGCAGAGAAATTAGAACCAACATTAAAATCGAGAATATACGTTCATATTTTTCAATATTCATATTGAAATTAACTTTTAAAATATTTCTTGAAGTAAGCCAGTAAAGAGCTGCATATTTTGCTTGCATTTCACATACAGTACAACCTCCCTGTAAAGGATACTTAATTGCAGAGCCAAAGTGTTCTTTAGAGGGTGTCCTCCTATCGGAGATTTGCTAAATAGAAAAAATTGTAAATTTTCGAATGAAAACTGTCCATTTTAGAGAGGTGTCCTCTAGAGCGGGTGTTCTCTCGTGGAGGTTCTATTGTATATATAAAAAGCTACCCTTTTTGAAAAAAAACCTCACAATTTAAAGAATTTTTACCTCATTGTTGTTTAGAATACCATTCTACTTTTGGAGAAAATATATCAATTAGTTTTATATCTTTTTTTTTCATATAAGGGCTACAAACGCTATTTGTAATTTTATAATGGGGGTGGATGATTATTTCATTGTGAGAGTGACATTTCATTTAGAAAATGCACATTAAAACGAAATATTTGATGGGATCAACTATGAGCAAAGCAAGGGATCGACAACATGATTGAATTTATTGCAACTTCGCACGTGCAACCCCCAAAACCACCTGGCTGATTTGCAGCCCTGGTTCCGACCTGTTCAATTCCTTGACTATTAGGAAAGTACGGCTTCTAAAACCACTTGCCAATCTGGAAGCCGCGGTTTCGCCCTGACAATTTCTTGCATTGCAGGTTAACTTTTTATTTTTCAAAAATGCAAAAAGTTAGTTTTTAGACATTTTCTCTAATTTTAATCCGTGCGTTTGACGTAGAGATAAAATAAATGTATTTGTAATGCATTTTTGAAGGAAGAGGTTTCCATTATCGCGCGTGAAAACTCTTTCTATAAAGCAAATCTTTCAATTTATATCTCGTAACAAATATATATATATACTGTATATGTAATTTAACTCGTATATTTGTTTCTTACTCGTGTACATGTGATAGTTGAAGATAGCTAAATACAACTCTAAGGTATTTATAAATCTAAGACCTTCCAAATAACATGGAAATTCGTTTCTCCATGAGTATTTATAGGTGGTCTCTCATGGAAGGGTTACTTTCCAAAAATATTTCTCGTAAAGATCAAGAATTTGCTACTCTAATCTTGTCTCAAATCTGTCAACATGACATTTGGTATCCAGACCTGTGCTCTATGTTGACAGACTTGAGACAAGGTTAGAGTAACAACTTGCTTATCTTGATGGGAGGATTTTATACAGTAAACCTTCCATGAGAGACTATCTTTATATATTCTCGTAAGAGATAAATATTCCTGTTTATGGGTGGGTTTAGGTTTATTTTTACCTTAGAGGTGTCTTTAGATATCCTCAACCATCACATTTACATGGGTAGATAACGAATATATGAATAAAATTACATGTACAATGAGTATATAATACACTGCGGCCTGTGATTGTAAAACGACACTTGAAGTTACACCGCATGAGTTTCTTTTAAACGACAAATTAAAATTTTATTTCAAGGTAAAATATCGACCATTTTTAACCTTTTTGGATGAGGTATGAAAGGATGAATTATGAAGAGTAATGACGAACGGAAAAATAAAAGTGTCCAGGGATGGGAAACGAACCCACAATGTTCCGCTTACCGGGCAGATGCCATGTCCAATGTCCCATCCCTGGAAACTTTTATTTTTCCGTTCGTCATTACTCTTCATAATTCATCCTTTCATACCTCATCCAAAAAGGTTAAAAATGGTCGATATTTTACCTTGAAATAAAATTTTAATTTGTCTTTTAAAAGAAACTCATGCGGTGTAACTTCAAGTGTCGTTTTATGTACAATGAGTATTAACATATATAAAATGAATTTGAAATAGTGCTCTGATCTCATAAATACTTCGAAAACGAACATATATCGAGAAAAAGAACGCATATAAATAATATTAAAACTACATATAATAAGTACACCCTCTAAACTGCTTAATAAAAGCAGGGTATATAAGAAAACCAATCCAATACAATAGTAGCCTGTCTGGAGATTGATTCGGCGAAACCGTTGAGAGGATTCACCACTGATAAACCAAGCCCTCATATTCAATAACTTTTATAATTGCAGTAAAGGTGAGTAGGATAAATATTTCATGATATATGTAAAAAAAAAAGAAACATATTGCAAGAAAAAAATAAATGTTAAAATTTTTATAGTAGATTGCAATTTTTTAAAATTTATAAACACATAAGTATGTATCAAGTATATATTAAACATTACTTTCCAAGTATCTCGACTATGGCTAATTCTAAAATGGTTTATTTAGTTAGTGATGAAAGTATATTTACAGTGTTATTTTCTTTAATCGTCGTTGCATTTGCCAAAAGTGAGGTGGGGATCTAGTGTTCTATTTTCCCTCTAAAATAGTCAGAATATGTTATTTACATGATTTTCGTTAACATATTGAAGGGAGGGTATCATCTTCAGGAGGATTTTTCATATTGTTAGTACCTTCAAGGAAACTTGTCATCAGTTCCTCGGGGTCGGTGGCTTGTCTCCACATATACTCAGATAAGTAGTAGGGAAGATGGTGAGTCATCTTCCTTTTGCCTAGAATGGATTTTTTAAGATCGTGCCATATTTTCTGAAATACTGGCTCTTTCTCGGCCTTAGTATCTTCAGGCATGTCGCTCACTATGTACGACTCCGTCTGGAAGTCTTGAGTGTAAGATGACAAGCTGTTCACCACTACTTGGGCACCCTCTTCCAAATAAATCTTCAACACTTTATCCAGTACGCTCAACTTTTTATCATTGACAGCATAGAAATAACATCTGCCCGAGTCTTCCTCCAACAAACAGATTGCCCAGTAGAGGAATCCTTTTTCCGGAAATTGATGGCTATCAACCAGCACGGTCTTGGCCCCACTTTTGGGCCAGTTGAGCACTATGGCTAAACACACCTCCCGGCAGAGAGCCATCCAATCCGTGACCGTCATTACTGCTACCCCAGATTCTTTCAATATCTCATTAAAGGATCGTTTTTCTACCCATAGAGCTGTTAAATACAAGTGTTTGGCCAAATCTAGTTTGGAATTTTCAAAAAAGGAATCTTTACCTACTGATTTTTTGGTTTCATGCCTATTTTTGCCATATGTTCTGCACCTCCATATGTAGCCACTCTTCAGTTTTGCGGTTGATAATTTCATTAAATTTCTACATCGGTCACAATATTGATCCTTTTTAATAAGTCCCTTGTTCATACACCACTTCAAAACCTCCAAGTTGTTCCAGGTTTGCATCATCTTAAAGAAGTCGGAATTTAGCGTTTGAGATTCCATAGCTTTAGAAGAAATTAAATAATTAGCGAAAATACTTCGCAATTCTTTTTTTAAATATAAATAAATTATTTTTAAAATTTGTTGATTAAAATAAAGAAGAGAGAGAGCTAAAAAAAAACTAAATAAATAATGAATATTTTTATAATGAATACATTTTTCAAAGAAAAAAATGAATAATTATATTTTTTGAAAATAGAGCAATCCATAAATAAATATTTAATTAAAAAGGTATATGATGCACTAGCGCGCCATCTGTTATCAAAATTCAAAACTATTTTAAAGGCGTAAGATTCTTTTTGATATTAAACAATTTCTACTGCCCTTACTGCAATGGAAAAATTAATGAGAGGGCCTGGCTCATCAGCGGTATGGTAGATTAAACTGGCGAAACCGCTGAGAGGGTTCACCACTGATGAGGCCGGCCCTCTCATTAATTTTTCCATTGCAGTATTGGCAGTAGAAATTGTTTAATATCAAAAAGAATCTTACGCCTTTAAAATAGTTTTGAATTTTAAAAAGGTATATATATATATTGGATCAAAATATAATTTATTTACTAATAATTCAGTTGGCTGAACGCCAACCTTTTTCAAGGTATTAAAACATATTAATGTGTGTCAACAACAAACTCAGCGCCACATAACGTCAACAGAATTAAGTTTTAAAAATATTTTGTTATATTCATTGGGGAGAAAAAAAAATTGATATATATATTTATTTTGTTTTGAAAATAGAGCAATCCATACTTAATTCATTAGATAATAAAAGGCATATATTTTATTAAATCCAATAAATGCCTTTTATTATCTAATATATATTTATATTATGAACAAAATAAATTTAGTAAAATAAGGGTGTGAATATTAACAATAACGCTTATTTGTAATATGTGTAAAAAGATTTTTTATATGAAAATAAAATAAAAATAACAAATTATATATTTAAAAAATGCTGAACTACTTTGCAAACATTTTATTCGCTTTGTGTTTTCAATTAAAAAAAATTTTAGCTCAGCATTTTTTAATATATAGTTTGTTATTTTTTATTTTATTTTTATATAAAAAAAATCTTTTTACACATTGTACAAATATATAAATATAATAAATATAAAATTGGCGTTATTGTTAATATTCAAAATATTCACACCCTTATTTCACAAAATTAATTTGTCCATAATATAAATATACTAGACGAATGACCCGGGCAACGCCCGGGTTTACATGATTAAATGTATTATTCAAACACATTAAACATGTGCCCGTTGGCTGCCAGCGAGTAAATGTCTGCGCCCGTTGACTCCCGGCGAGCAAGTGACTGCTCCCGTCGGCTGCCGGCGAGCAAGTGGCTTCCCGGCGCATGCGCGCGCACAGGGAAGCCACGTGCTCGCAGGCAGCGAATGGGCGCGCCCCGCCATCAGATCCACCGCGTTCTAGAGGGCGCTGCTCGTGAGCTATTTAGAATAATTTGAATATATAGTTTTAATAATTGATTTATATATTTTTTAAAATAGCCTATCGTCATCCCCGTTATTTTTTACCTATGTATGGAAATTTTGGTTTGAATTAGTGAACTACTGCGAATTTGTATACCAGACATACAGACCAACAAACATACAAACATTCATTTTTATATATATAGAAGATATATATAGGTTTTTAACTTTTAATTAGACAATTTCAATTTATATTTAGACATTTTTCATTTTAATTTAGACACATCGACTTTTCTGTAAAAAGGCCATGTGTCTAAATTAAAATGAAAAATGAAAAGTGTCTAAATTAAAATTGAAAATGTCGAAATAAAAATGAAAGTGTCTAAATTAAAATGAAAAATGTCTAAATATAAATTAAAATTGTCTAATTAAAAGTTAAAAACCTATATATCAATTTTTTTTCTCCCCATTGAATATAAGCAAACATATTTTTACAAACTTAATTCTATTGACGTTATGTGGCGCGCTGAGTTTGTTGTTGAGACTCACATTAATGTTATAATACCTTGAAAAAGGTTAATGTTCAGCCAACTGAAATATTGGTAAAATAAATGATATTTTGACCCAATATATGCCATTTTAATTAAATAATCGCATTGTATATATTAATCTATACAGTTATCAGAGTCATCAAGCAACAATTCTTAATAATCAATTCTGTCACCGTTTGCTTTTGTGAATGGAATAAATACCCAAATATGGCCATTTCTCATAACCATCGGTGGTTCAGTGGTAGAATGCTTGCCTGCCACGCGGGCGGCGGGTTCGATTCCCGGCCGATGCATTTTTTTTTACAATTTTTAAAACTCATTTATATATTATACAAGAATGAAATCCACGGCGCAATTTATAATTGTAACGAATAAATATG
>CP092866.1:26613568-26685434 GCA_030710605.1 Cordylochernes scorpioides | reverse complement strand
CAAGATGGATTTCATGACATGGTGTAACACATAAAATTTAAAAATAAATATAGAAATTGGGTAATTCCTGGCTACCCCATCCACCCAGAGAACTGAAAATTTGTACACTTGCTTTGTTAATTGAACTGAACGAGTGTTAAAAATTTCATACTTCTATGTGGACTGGAAGCATATTAAAATTAAATTACAAATTTTGAAAGGAAATTTGTCCATTCCCGGTCACTCTGACAACCCAGAAGTCTGAAAATTTTAAATTTGCATTGTCATGGGTTCTGAAAAGTGAAGGAATAATGTCTGTGAAAAAAGGAACATCAATAAAAATCATGAAGAACAAAGAAGAATGTTTTGACATGAAGAACAAAGGATGGTCTTTAATTTTTAAATAACCTTTTGTATTTAGATATATAATCTTTTGAATTTAATAATTTCTTACTTTTATAATGTTGTGCTAAGTATATGTGGGATCGGTGCGAATTACCTTTTGAAGTTGGCTGAGTTGATTGTTTGTGGTGGGCGCAGTCGTTTGCTGAGTTGATAAGGTATCCACAAGGGAAAATAATGAGAAAACACAGGATTTAGATTTAAAAAAAAAGGCAAGCGATCTAGGGAGAAAGGGGTTGAAGCTATGGCTGAGTTGGCTATTGACTATGGCTGTTCACATTATTGTAGGATGGGACTTATCTGATTGGTTGAGGAGATGGGATTGGCTTCTAACCAGGTTCCTTGGTCGATCCAGGTGCTAACTCGCTGCGGTCCAAGTCCTAACTGCCTATACTTCTTTCCCGATTTAAGACGAAAGCTATTCCGGGCTCTCATTGGATGAATTTCCAGGGGTGCTCGATTCCCATTGGTTCCTAACGTTCCTATGCTCTCATTGGGTCTCGGCTAATTCTTTGTTCTTAGCTTGTTCTGACATGATCCAGGAAATGCTAGGTTCTTGAACCCAGTTTTATGAGTTCCTGGATAATAAAACCTGCTAATGATTGCTTCCTCTTTGATGGCCTTTCTCTCCCAGATTTCTTAAGCCTTGTCTTTATTAAAATCTTTCAAAACATACATTACATATTGGGGCGGGTTTGCATCCAGTTATGTACAAATTATGACAGATGCGCCCCCTACATGTGAAGAATTCACGAAGGGGAAAACCTGAGTGAGTTCTGTAAAGGGAAAAAATAATTTTTGTGGAAAATTAGTTGTGGTTATAGAGAGTCTATATACAAGCATTGGTAGTGATATAAGAGATAAAAGAGAATGGTGTTAATGATATATAGCTTGCGTATAATTAATAGAAATCAAAAATTTTTTAATTGTAAGACATCAAAATGAATGCTATGGTACATAGTGGGGAAAAAAAAAAAAAAAAAGAAAAGACAATGCGCCTAAACGATATTCTACTCAAGATACCTGTTTTCTTTCCTCTTTTCGCTCTCCACTTCTCCCATCCATATTTCCAAAAAATTTTTAATTTTATTTATTTATTTTTTAAAATTCTTATTTCTTTATTATTTCTTATAATCTGTATATATTTACCATATGTATATATTCTTTCACCATTTTTATTTCCCACTTTCTCCGTTTTGTAACCCCAAGGAGAATCCTCTGTAAGACCTGTGTGTCTTAATAAAGGCTTTTGTGTGTGTGTGTGAAAAATATTCTACTCGAGATTGGGAATGAGGTCGAGGGAATTCTACTAGGTCTTTTTGCGAAATCAAAATAAAAAGTTGAACGAAATCAAAGTGAATGCCTTGTTGCATGGTGAGAAAAAAAAGAAAAATGGCTAACCATATTCTACTCGAGATTGGGAATGAAATCGAGGGAGTTCTATTAGGTCTTTTGAGAAATCAAAAATAAAATAAAAAGTTGGAAGAAATCAAAGTGAATGCTTGATGCATGGTGAAAAAAAAATGAAAAGAAAAATGCTTTGTTGCATGGTGAGAAAAAAAATGCCTAACCATATTCTACTCGAGATTGAGAATGAAATCGAGGGAGTTCTCTTAGGTCTTTTGAGAAATCAAAATAAAATAAGTTGGAAGAAATCAAAGTGAATGCCTTGGTGCATGGTGAGAAAAATGAAAAGAAAAAGGTTTTTTGTAAATTAAAAAAAAAAAAAATCTAATTTTAAAAAGAAAACCAGTGAGTTTTCGTTGATAAAAATTTGTTTAGTTATTGAATTATGAACAAAATAAAAGAAGTGGTAAATAAAATGGTAAATTATTGCTAAAATAAATGATAAGTATTTGCATTAGGGAAAAATGGTAAATTTGATTAAGTATTTTGATTTTTAAACATAAGGAAATAATGTAAATGAATGATATATAAAAAATATGTATAGCGAGGTTCGTAAACTCGCTTTTTTTTATTTTTTTATCAAAATTGCATACCCAAATCTATGTCACGCCGCAATTAATTCTGTAGATTTTTTTGTCTTTCCCGTGCGACTCATGGGTAGAAACTTGATCTGTCCCAATTGTGCTGCTTTATATTATGTATACAGGAGACATGGGAATCTAATTAACCTTACGTGTGTATTTTGTCTTTGTGTTGTTTTTCGAGATCTCACGGCCGAATGTAGTATGTTAATATGTCCCGAGCCTTAATGCGTTCTAGGGATTTTTATGCATTTCCCTAGGGAACTTAAGTTATGCTCGCCCGATACCCACTTTTATATATCGGGTGTCAACACCGGAGTCAAAATCTTTGAATACAGGGTCCGAGGAGAGTCCCTCGACCCTTCAAAAATGGTTGTTTATTCCCTTCGGAAGAAAACGCAAGCTCGAAAGCTTAGCTACCTGATTTTACTTATCATTTAAGTAGCAGTATGCATGCTTTTGTTCATATTTGACCTTGAGGTCTGCGTGTTGTGCATGGGTTGTGAGTTTTTATGTTTTGTTAAAAGTCTAAGGTCTGTGTGCTTAGTGTTGGTAAATGTAGAGTTTTGGAAGTCTTTAAAAGAAGAATAGAAATGTAAAACTCATTTGGATGTGTTTGTAACGTATCAAGTCTTTTGTTATTAATATAATTAAATTGTGTATCTTGTAAAAGTCGATATGTAGCTCGAACTGGAATCCCAAAATGGGTGACGCTAAAATGTCCACAGCGCGCTGACCTCAATTTTATTCTCGGCGCGGGGTGGGGGAAATATGACCCATGTCCGGATGTGTGGGGGACGGCGCAAGGGGCCCTCCGTGGCTTGTGCAAGTAATTTGATGTCAGCGTCTTTGTCGCCACTTACGGGGAGAAAATATTAGACCGACGTCCTCTCTCCTAATTGATTTTTTCTCGGTGCCCTAATTGTCCTTCTAATTGAATTCTGCCTTACGTAGCTTGGGGTGTCTTAATTGTTTGCTGGCTGAGGCCCCTTTAAGTTGTCCAAGCTCTCCGCGAGAATCTCTCCCACGAGTGTTAGAATTTCTAAACTTGCTTGGCCTATATGGAAGACGGATTCATAGACGGAATTTCCTATATGGACGATGGATTTTAAGACGGAATTTCCTATATGGAAGATGGATTTTAAGACGGAATTTCCTATATGGAGGATGGATTTTAAGACGGAATTTCCAATATGGAAGATGGATTTTAAGACTGAATTTCCTATATGGAAGATGGATTTTAAGACTGAATTTCCTATATGGAAGACTGCTTCCTGCAGCTGGTAAAGTCGATGGACTGGAAGGGTATATGTCAGTGTGTGAATTATAAAATTTAATGGGACGAGTCTATAAGGTAGAATCAGTAGACAAATAACAAAGATTAGGTGAAAATGGGATATTGGCACATCTTCTTCCATGTTGCCATGAAATGTGGCTCTGGGATATCTGGTTGGACTTCTATTAATTGTGACAATTTTGAAACGGGGTGTTCTTGGGGAAGGGCTACATTGCATCTCTTGTTACTGTGGGTGAATTGCGTAAATCATTTTTGGAAAAGATGGTAGGATCTAGATGCTTGAAAGGCTCGCTGTTTGTTGGTTTGAATTTCAACGGTTCTGCTGGAAACAGTTCGGGTGTGAGATGTTTTAAACGGGAACGTATAATTGTGTTTGTGTCGCACATGGTGTATCTTAATGGCGGGTGGTGTTATATATTGGATGTTTTCTGTATATAGTTTAAGTTTGTTGACGTGGATCGTATCAGTATCTCTTTGGAGAGGTTGGTTGGGTCTATCGATACGGACCACGTTTGGTGAGACGACCTCTAATATGGTGTATGGTCCTGTGAAATATGGGGCGAGTTTTCCTGTGTTGGGGTGATGATATAATTTAACTAACACCAGGTCACCTATTTCGAAATGTGGCTGTTTGTGTCGTTGGTCATAGGTGTTTTTATCTTGTATGTGTTTGTTTTGGGTTCTTGTGTGTGCGATCTTCCTAGCTCTGTCGATGTCTGGATAAGGTGTGGTGTGGTCAGAGAGTTCTGGGGGTAGGACGCCAAACATCAGATAGATGGGCGGAAAACCGGTGACAGAGTGTGGGGTATTGTTATATATAGTTGTAACTCGTTTGACCAACTTGGTCCATGCGACCTTAGGATTCTCCAAATGTAATAGCCTAAGTTTTCCCGTGAGGGTGGCGTTTAGGCGTTCACATAGACCGTTGGCTTGATGTTGCTAGTTGTGAGTAACGGGTGGATACTCCTGTTAAGCAGGAAGCTACAAAATTTTGGTGAAGTGAATGCAGGGGCTCTATCCGTAAGAAGGCGTTTCGGAGAGCCATCCTGTAATACTCGCTTGAGTACCTGTTGATAGGTGGTAATGCTGGTGGATTTGGATGGGAACGTCCATGTGTAGCGCGAAAAATGGTCGACTACAACATGGAGCTAATCTTGGTGTTGCCATATTTGGCAAATCCTGCTATGGTGTCGAGGGAGAGTAGGTCAAAAGGTCCTTTGGCTTCCGGTGGCTGACCTAATTCCCCGTAAGTGGGTCCCAATGGACGTTTTGTTAACTGGCAGGTGGGGCAGGTCTTAACCTTTTGTGTAATGTCTTTCGACATATCTTGCCAGTAATATTGAGCGGAGATGAGTCGTGTCATTTGTGATATACCGGGGTGGTTGTATTGTGTGTGCGCTGTTTGTAAGAGTTGGTGGATGAGTGTTTTTGGGATTATAATTTTAGTTACACCTTTTCGGGAAACGGTATGCAGTCCATTGTGATCAGTGGTCAGGCTAGAATCTCCCGATGGAGAAGGCTGATGGGTCTTAATAAGGGAGGCGTCTAAGAACCCACAGAACGGGTTACGGGATAAGAGATCTGCCTCATATTGCTGTTTTCCTTTTATGTAGCGGACCTCATACTCGTAACTCGACAGCCGTAAACTCCACCGAAACAATCTGCCTGACAGGTTTTTGATTGTCTTCAGCCACTGCAATGCGTGATGGTCAGAAAATATAGTAAATTTTCTGCCCATCAAATAGATGCGAAACTTCTCTACACTCTCAACGATTGCTAAGCACTCAAGTTCAGAGATGGAATAGTTTTGCTCGTGTGAACGCAGAGTGCGGCTGAAATACTGGACTGGATATACTTTCCCATCAGGGTGAACCTGTTTGAGGATGCCTGCTATACCGAGGCTGGTGGATGCGTCACAATACACCTGGCATGGCAGGCCCTCTTTGTAAAGGTTTAAAATGGGGTGTTGTGTGAGGCTCTCTTTCAAGCTAATGAATGCCTTTTGGCAAGTTTCATCCCAGACCCACATGACATCCTTTTTGAGAAGGTTGTTAAGTGGTGTCCGCAAGCGGGCGTATTCCGGGATGAATTTGTTATAGACGTTCACAGCGCCTAGAAAGGATTGTAGTGTTTTGCGGTTGTGGGGTTGTTTGATGGCGTGGATGATGTCTGTGTTGCGTGTGAGCGGTGTGGTGGTACCAGCTGTGATGGTGTAGCCTAGGAAATTTATGGACTGCTTAAAAAAATCGCATTTTGCGAAGTTAAGTTGTAACTTCTCAACCTCGCAAAAGGTGAAAAATTGTCGCAGGTGGTTTTGATATTCCTCCAGTGTGTTGGAGAAAATGATGAAGTCATCAAAATAATGTGCCACACAGTCAAGTCCGCGTCTCTGTAGGACCTGACTCATGGCTCTTTCGTAGATCTGAGGGCTGGTTTTTAACCCGAAAGGTAATCGAGTGGGCTGATATAACCCTTCGAGCGTGGCAAAGGCCAACAGTGGTCGAGAATCGGGGTGTATTGGGACCTGCCAATACGCGGAGGATATGTCGGCCGTGGAGAAATACTTGGCCCGCGCGAGACGGTCGAGTATATCCTCGATCCTAGGGAGGGGATGTACATCAGAGCTGATTAGCTCGTTCACCTTTCTATAGTCAATACAAAACCTTTTGGTCTTGTCGCGCTTGGTGACGAGAGTGACCGGGCTAGAGAAAGGTGAAAAGGACTGCTCGATAATGCCATTTTCCAGCATCTGTTGGACCTGGTTGCGGATTTCCTGTTGGTCACATATCGGAACACGATATGGACGTATGGTGATTATTTTGTCGGAGTTCGTGGGTATTTTTACTTGTGGGATTTTTAAGCATGGTACGCTGAATTTGTTTTGGGTAAAAATGTGGTTGTATCTTTGTAAAAGTGTGGTGAAGTGAGGTGGATAGTGAGGGTTGTGTATCGTATTGTAGCATGTGTATGGGGAAGAATTTTGTTGTGCTTTAGTGTGAGTGTCGCGTCTGTTGCGCTGGTTGTGCATGTGACAGTTGTGTGACGACGTGTGGTCACCTATGTGCTCGGTGTGTGAGCTGTCCTGTTGAATGGACACGTTTTGTGCCTTGTTGTTGTAAGTTGAAGCCGTTGTGGCCTGGTTATTTGAGGGCATATAAAAAACGCAATTGGCCTTAGTGAAAAAGTTGTGTCGTGCGTGACTAGATTGGCATGTGGGTGATCGGGTTTTGACCAATGGATGCACGCAGTGGGTGCCATGTGCGGAGGGTTTGGGTGCAGGGCAAGTCCTTTGTGACATCGCTTGGCATTCCCAATACGTGCATTCATTGGGTACATGGTTGAAATGGTAGGTAGGGGTAGACAATGGAGCGCCAAGTTGGAATATAGTGCTTTGGTTGAAGTCTATTGTTAAATTAAAATTACGGAGGGTATTTATGCTGAGAATTCCAAATGGTAGAGGTGCTTCCACCACATGGAAATTCTCTTTTCTAGTAATTTTACCTATTGTCAGAGGGAGGGTCAGTTTACCTATTGTTTTTACAAGACCATTTATAGCCTGTAGGTCTATAGACTGCTTTTTTAATTTTAAATTAGGAAGATTAGTTTTTAGCATTTTATACAGATTATGGGGCACTATATTCAAACTTGCGCCTGTATCAATTAGGAATGGAGAGGGTAGTTCAGAGGTTAGAAAAAGTTTCATCGTCAACTGGGTGACGATAAAGGGTTGAGGCCTTCTTACCTCATTTTCGAAAGGCCTCCGCTGCTTGTGCGTCTTCGGCGTGGGGTGGGGGCGTGGGACGCTGGTCGTGCTGCTGTGTTGCACTGTCCGTGCACTCGTGTGTAGATTTTGGGCTATTTGCACTGCCCTTGCGTTTGCGCGTGGTGTTGGGGCTGGCCTATGCCGGCATTCGCTGTGCCAGTGACGAGCGCCGCAGAACTTACAGTTTGACGGCGGAGTAAGTGCAGTCCATGCACCTGTTCGTCGGGGTGTGCTGGGGTATGGACCCGACATGGTGGGCGGTTGTTCCTCGCGATGTCGTGCCGTTGGTATGTTGGGCCCGTGGATCCGCTGTGCCAGTCGGAACCACTCTCCTAGGTTCTCAGGAGGTACCACGCGGACCAGGCGCTGGTCGGAGAACGGCAACCCCTCCGTCAGCGTCTCGAGGATCACCTCCTGTGGGAGTCCCAGTTGTAAACCCATGGCGGTTTTCTCCCGGTAGTACGTCTCCAGGTCTGCTTGTCCCGCAAGCTTCATGGCGAAGTATTTCGCGAAGGACGCTTCGCTGGATTCCGGATAGAGATCCAAGAGGATTTGCCTCACCTGGAAATAGCTCTGGGTGGCCAGCCGGAGTTTCCTGAAGAGTTCCAGAGGTTGGCGCGTCAGGTAGTTTTGCGGCCGGAGTAGCTTATAGGGGTTTTCTACGTGGGCGTCATCCATCTTTCGGTCGTAGGCCTGGAAGAATTGGCGGGCGCTGTAGAATCCATCGAAGGGCGGGAGTGCCGCCCCTGGGAGGTCGGACGTCCTCGCCTGGGCAAGCGCTGCAGCTAACTGGAGCAGGACGCCCGCCAGGGGTTCAGGTTCCCTCCCGTTTCCGGTCGCCTCCTCCTCTCTCGATAGGTTACCGCTATTTTTGACTTCTGTTTCCTGGTCACTTTCCATTTTATCCTGTCGACTCACTGTGGGATCGGTGCGAATTACCTTTTGAAGTTGGCTGAGTTGATTGTTTGTGGTGGGCGCAGTCGTTTGCTGAGTTGATAAGGTATCCACAAGGGAAAATAATGAGAAAACACAGGATTTAGATTTAAAAAAAAAAGGCAAGCGATCTAGGGAGAAAGGGGTTGAAGCTATGGCTGAGTTGGCTATTGACTATGGCTGTTCACATTATTGTAGGATGGGACTTATCTGATTGGTTGAGGAGATGGGATTGGCTTCTAACCGGTTCCTTGGTCGATCCAGGTGCTAACTCGCTGCGGTCCAAGTCCTAACTGCCTATACTTCGTTCCCGATTTAAGACGAAAGCTATTCCGGGCTCTCATTGGGTGAATTTCCAGGGGTGCTCGATTCCCATTGGTTCCTAATTAATGTTCCTATGCTCTCATTGGGTCTCGGCTAATTCTTTGTTCTTAGCTTGTTCTGACATGATCCAGGAAATGCTAGGTTCTTGAACCCAGTTTTATGAGTTCCTGGATAATAAAACCTGCTAATGATTGCTTCCTCTTTGATGGCCTTTCTCTCCCAGATTTCTTAAGCCTTGTCTTTATTAAAATCTTTTAAAACATACATTGCATACATATTGGGGCGGGTTTGCATCCAGTTATGTACAAATTATGACATATATAAGCCAATAAATATATTTTATATCGAAATGCTCCAACTCTTCAATCGAAAATTAACAACAAAAAGTACAGAATTTCAGATTCCTACTTGCTCTAGAAGTATATTAAAAATTGATTACAAGATTTGTGGACAGGCAGACATGGAAACAAGTTGAATAAGAACTTAAAAAAAACTAATAGTTTTAAATTGGTATATGGACATTACCATAATTTATAATACAATATAATGCGGCTTAAAAATAAATTTCGATTTTTCGTTTAAAATAAACACATGCGGGATAATTTTCAAATGTCGTTTTACAATCACCATAATTATTTTCGGCCATTTTGCCCCTGCCCTCTCTGATCGAGCGGTCTGGAGATCTCGGCAAGACCCAGCTATCTAGTGATGAAAAAATTATAAATTCAACTTCACTGCTCTCAATTCATAAGATTCCCTCAAGAAACATATACACAAAGAATTTCAACTGTTGGAAAAAAAAGAAGGAAAATGTTTCAAAATAATAAATCAATGATCATAAAATACTTTTAGGCTGATAACACTGTAATTTAAAAAGAAGAAAAAACAAGTTTTTCGGGGCTCTAAAATCATTCATTCTGGTTAGCAGCCCTGTAAATAAAGATATTTCTGTGTTATTTTTGTTTATATAATTTGTAAGTGTAATTGTTAAATGTTTTTTTTCTCTCTCTCTCTCTCGAGGTGCGAGGATGCACGGGCGCGCGCTCCTGCCCCAACTCTAGAGGCCTGGAAATTCTAACCGCCTCCGAAGAGATTAGAATTTTTGAATTATTATGGAGGATTCCCCCACCCCTCCAAGCTCAAATGACCTTGGCTGAAAGCCATCCGTCATCAACATCTGCTGATGCCATCAGCACCCCTCAGACCCCAGTGGTTACTGTGGGGCACACCAAAGAACCAGAGCCTGGTACAGGCAAGCCTTCGACGAGCTGGGCTGACCTCGTCGAACAAGGCAAACACCTCCCGATGGAGAGCAAGATGATGGCTTCATCCTCATCAGCCACGAGCGAAAGAGACCATCTGAAACGGCGGCAGAAGGTCAGAGCAAAAGAGGCCGCGTCCAATCTGCAGCCACCAGGCCAACTGCTGTCCCCTCTGCGAACAAGCCCCGAGTGCAGAGGTGCACCAAAACTCTGCAGAAACAGGCGGAGCTCAGAGCCAAGTCGGCGGCCGGTCAGGTAGACCAATGTGTCTACCTGGAATTCTCCCCAGAATTCAGCCAGGCGCAGTACTTCTTGGCGCTGGAGGATAAGCTGGGAAAAGGCTGCGTTTACCAGATGAGCAAGATGGAGGGGCACATCATAGTCGCTCTCTCCAGTGTGAAGCTCGCCGAGAGGCTCATCGAGGAGGGCCTGGACATTGAAAGTGCCAATCTTCGAGCCTTTCCCTTGAGGAAGAAGGCTGAGCGTATCGCCTTGGGCAACGTACTGTTTTTTTATAACGGACGCTGACCTGATCGCGGCGCTCAGGCCCTACGGCCGTGTAACTTCCATCGTCCAGCAGATGATGGAGCTGGAGAATTCCTGCTGGGCTGACACTCGTCGGGAAGCCTTCATCACTCTGCACGACGGAGTTAGGCTCTCCCAGATTCCTGCCCGGCTGGAAATCAAGGCCAAGGGAATGATCTCGTCAGTCTACGTGAGCTACGGGATCCGCTGTTCCCTCTGCCACAGGCAAGGACACAAGCGGGCCAACTGTCCACAAAAGACTGGCATGACGGAAGACAAGCTGCTTTTTACTGAGCGGACGCCTGTTACGCGCCCAATTGCCTGGAGCAAGCCGCTTGACTCCCAAGCCTCACCAGCAGCTGCGCCAACATCAGCAGCTGAAATCCCTCCTCCCCCCACCGCCACAGCCGTCGCAATCCCTCCACCCAGCGACGAAGATGAGCGGACTAACGTGGATTCCAGCCCACCATATAACACCCAGGAGCTTCCTCTATCCCAGGATAAGCGAAATTTGGCCCAGAAACAAATGGACGCTCTTATGAAGAACGCCAAAGCTTCTGAGGCCATCGCCAGCGTCCAGAAGGTAGGCTTTGAGAGAGAACAACTCCTCCAAGCCATTACTAATAATGGCCTCATGGACAAGCTTCTGGCCAACTCCAACATCCAGCAGAGAAAGGCCATCGACACCATGGCCACGGCGCTTATGGCTTTGACAGGGGGCACTAGCAACACCCTGTATAAAAAGCTATCTCGCGCCAGAAACTCTGCTCGACACCCTAAATGAACTTCCGAGTTGCAACCCTGAACACGCGCGGCATCGCCGCTCTTCGCCGGAGAATTCAGCTCTGCTGTTTTCTCAAGGAGCATGAGATCGACATCTGCTTTCTGCAGGAGACGAACGTCATGTCCCTGGACGACGTAGGAGACCTCTGCCAAGGCTACAGCGCCGTTGTTGCTCCCGCAACGACCACCGTGGGATCAGGCCTCGCCTGCGTCGGCAGCAGATCCTATGGCCTGGCAAGATGGCTGTCATCGACCTCACCGTCCGGGGAATTTCCGTGACGTGTGTCAACGCCCACGTCTCTCATGCTCCTGAAGAGCGCTGCCGCCAGCTCCAGATCATCGCAGCTTTGGCGCGTGAAGAAGGTGCGTGGATCCTCGGTGACCTGAACATCTCCGAGGAATCGGCGAAAGACCTGGCATCAGGTTCAGCAGAATCCCTCGCGGAGCTCCTGGACCAAGCCGACCTCGTCGACGTCGCCACCTTCTTCGATGCTGCACTGGAGCACACCAGGGTTGCCACCATAGGAAGCCGGGTCGACGCGCGTCGTCTGGACAGAATCCTACTTCCATCAGGCTTCTGCGACCGCGTCACCCAATACCAAACTGTTGACTATGCCTACTCGGACCACCGTGCCGTCCTGATCCAAGTAGAAGACCCAGCTCCTACAAGACTTCCCTGCATCGGAAAGCTGCTACGGTCAGACCTCTTTGTCGATCGAATGGAAACGTTCATCGATGAAATATCGGTAGACCTAGCAAATCTTTCACCTCCGATGTTATGGGAAAAATGGACCAGGATCAAGGCAAATCTGGTCGCGGAGATACGGTCACTCGCGCCTGCCGTCGCCGAGTCCGGCGGTGGATACATCGAGAGAGCAAGCCTCTTCCTGAGGCGGAGACTGGAGGACGACACTGCCCGCTCCGACTATCCTTCCTTGTCGGACCTTGGGCGTTCCCTCCGAGCCAGACGCCGCTCTCCCTCCACCTTCACCGACGACGACGGCAACGCCATCTCCGGGGGCCAGCTTAGGCGTTTCCTTCTGGAGCGCTTAAGCAGTCGCTTCGCTCAGGCTCCAAGCTCGGAAGAAGCCATCGCCGACTTCCTAGCTGAAGTGACTCCCCTGGAGTTCGACGAGTGGGACCAGCTATTTCTTGCGGACATCTCCCGCGACCAGATAGCGGCAGTCATCCACCGCCTGCCAAACGGCCGTGCCTCGGGATGGGACGGACTACCCTGCGAGTTTGTCAAAGCCTTTGAAGATTTCTTCGCCGAGGTTCTTTGGCAAGTCTTCGAGGCTTCTCGGCTCCGCGGGGCCTTACCTCCATCCTCAAGGCGCAGCAAGGTGTTCTTGCTGCCGAAAGTGCACGGTGGTCCGGGTCTACAGGCATTCCGGCCAATCAGCCTGCCAACGACCGACTACAGGGTCCTCAGCGGCGTGCTCATGGCTCGTCTGCGACGTCATCTACCAGACCTGGTGCCCCAATGTCAGACCTACGCCGTTCCAGGACGGTCATCTTCCTGGAATATCGCGCGAGTGTCTGACGAAGCCGCCGGGGCATCCGTATATGACACGCCGCTGGCTGTCATCTCTTTGGACCTGAAGTCGGCCTTCGACACCCTGAGCAGGAGCTACCTGTTCGCCCTGCTGGAGAAGCTGGGCCTACCATCTACCTTCCTAGGGTGGATTGCTGTCCTCTACGGGGAAGCAGACGCCTCCATCCGGGTCGGAGATGTCTACACCAAGGCCTTCCCGCTTCTCAACGGGGTGAGGCAGGGCTGCCGTCTCAGCGCCGCGCTCTTCAGCATCGGAGTTGGACCTTTGCTACGCCGCCTCGAGAGGACCTTGGGCCGCGGCAACGTGGTCGCCTATGCGGACGACATCGTACTCTTCATCAGGGACGACGCTCAGTTTGAGCTCGTGCCCCTGATCTTTGAAGAGTTCCGCATGTCCTCCGGGGTGGCTATCAACTTCAAGAAGAGCTGCGGGCTCTGGTGCGGTTCCTGGAAGCACCGGACGGATTCTCCTCTGGGAATCTCCTGGACGTCCGAGTCGCTGACCGTCCTAGGCTGCACCATCACCACCAGGAACACCGTCGCCTCCCAGGCCTCACACCTGATGGGGCTGCTGGAGCGAGCCATCGCGAGGTGGTCGCCCTTCACCCGCGGACTGTCGCTGGTGGGTCGTGCTCGCGCGGCCAACAGCCTGGTCCTGGGTTCCATCCTGCACCACCTCCATGGCTACCTTCCACCTGAAACCACCGTCAGCCGGCTGCAGGCGCGGTTGGCGCGCTTCGTGTGGGGTACGAGCCGAGTCTCGTGGCTCCCCGGGCGCATTCTGGCTCGTCCAGTCTCCGATGGTGGCGTCGGCCTGCTTGACATCGCGGGCCAGCTTCGGCTCGCCTGCCTGAAGGGGGTCCAGGCCTCTCTTCGCGGCGCCGCCAACGGCTACTCTTGGCTGGTCCGCAGCCGGGCGTGGCTGACACCGCCGGCTCCTGACGTCTGGCACTCGCCTAGGAGGAGGAGACTACTGAGCCTGTGGGAGGCCGCGTCCAGCGTCCTCGAGCTTGACCACCGGGTTCTTCATCCCGCCTGCCTGAGGTCCCTGCGTCTTCGAGGTGACAACAGGTTCCTGCGGCCGCCAGACCTGCTGGCTCCCGAGCGCTGGCTACAGGCGACTGTCGCGGACTTCTCCGATGGCGCCCCTGCACTTGCGCGCTCAACGCGGGCCGCGCTCCTAGATGCGCAGCACCTGGGGGCCTTCTGCCAACGTCTCCTGCGGGAAAACGCCAGCTCCAGCTATCATGCGGAGTACGAGGCGGAGACCATCGTCCTGCGGGGATCGGCGACCCCCATCACCCGCCTACCCAGCCAGAGGGCGCGCCGGGCATTGGACTCGGCACGGCTCCAGGCCCATCCTACTGCAGAGCTGGCTGCCCGGTGGACCCCCACCGTGGATGTACCCCGCTCCATCCCCTGGGCCGACCTGCGTCGGAACTGCTTCTCGGGTCACGACGCAGATGTCGCCCTACAGCTGGCCCTCCATGCCCTACCACATCCTGACCATCCTGCTCGAGGCGTGCCAACTGTGCCGCCTGTGGGTCCAGCGACGGGTCGCTGACCCACAGATATTGGAGTTGCCGAGCCGTGCGAACCCTGCTCCGGGAGGTGTTCGCTTCCTGCGACTTGCCCCTGGATCTGCTGGCCTGGCTCTTCGGCGTCGGCCTCCATCCCGAGGCAGTGAAGCTAACAAGTGTGGCGAAGGCTACCATCTACAAGTACCATCTTGGTCTTGAGTTGGGTAATGCCAGCCAACACATCGACCTGCCCACCCTGTGGGAAAGAACTCTCGCAGTCCATCGGTGGCGGAGTCTTTCTCGCGGTGGGCGCCACCAATGAAGACCTTGTATATATTTTATATATATGTATATTTATCAATTGCTTTATATATTTATATCTATTTATTCTTGTATTTTTCATTATATAATCTTATTTATTCATATTTTCATTTAATCTGTATTTAATCTTATATAATCTTATATGGACGTTATAATAAATCAGTTTCAATCTCAATCTCTCTCTCTCTCGGCCGTGCGGCCACGCGGTGCGCGAGCTCCGCGTTCTTCGGCGATGGAGGGCGAGAAGATGGAGATAAGTAATGTGTTTTCCGTATTGGCGGATGGCCAGTACGAAGGGGAGCATGATGGTGTTGTTTCCGGCGATAAATCTCAGCGAATGCCGAGATTTTGGCGGAAATTACTTCTAAGAAGAATTCTACAAATTCTGAAACATTAGAAAAGTATGCAAAACTGCCCGTGACAAGCGGCGGAAATGCAAATTTCCCTCAATCAAGCCGGAATTGGGCCGACATCGTCGAAAACGATGAAAATTTTGAACAACCCAAAAAGAGAAAGCGTCTGCTTCCTTCGGAAAGGGCGAGTCAGCCTCTGCCTGGTCCATCTCGACAGACGAAAACCACCCGGGACAGCACTATGCCGCGCCAGCCATCGTGCCCTAGGAACACCATCGAGCAAATAAAGGTCTCGAGGCAAATGCTGGCTCAGTGTCGGAGCAAAGCAGCTGCCGGAACCTATGACCAGATGACCTATCTGGAGTTCTCCCCGGAGTTCACCCAAGTAGACTACATCAAGGCTCTGGAGAATAAACTGGGGAAAGGCTGCGTTGTACAGATAGGAAAAGCTTCCGGACAGATCCTAGTTGGCTTCGAGCGGCCTGATATGGCGGAGACGATCATAGAGGATGGTCTGACGATTAAGGGAGCCCTCCTTAAAGCCCTTCCCTACCAAAAGAAGGCAGAAAAAATCACCATCAGCGGTCTCCCATTTGTAATCGAGGACGCCGATATCATCAGGACTCTGAGGCCTTACTGTCAGGTAGTCTCCATCGCCCCTACCGTGAATTCTTCCGGCGGCTACACCTGGCTTGACCTCAAAAAAACTGCGTTCATTCTCATGAACAATGGAAAAAAAATCACAGATCTTCCTAAAAAGATCATTGTGACTGCCAAGGGCGGCTCTGCACTGGCCTACTTGGAGTACGGCTTCCGTTGCTCCAAGTGCTACAGAATGGGACACAAAAGAATGAACTGTCCCCGGATCATCCGGGAGACAAGCACCACCCAACCCTTGAGCCAGACGAGCAGTGCGAAAACCACGGCGCCTGCTCCTAACACCACAGCAGCTGCTTCGCCACCTGCAACCTTCTCCCACCCTGCGCCAGTGGCTGCCCCGGCACAGACATCCTCCGCGCCACCTGCTCAAGAGGATATAGCTCTCGAGACTGAGCCCACCACCAGGACCCCGGAAACCTCCACCCAGACAGACCTCAACATCAACAGAGTCGAGAACTCTAGCCATCACAAGATCAAGGATAGATCTAGATCCTTGTCTCCCAAGGCCGGGCCTACGGCTCAACTACAGCTTGACACCCTCCTCGAGCGCCTCCCAGGATCATTCTTTGAAGAGGTTACACTCTTAGGCTTGAAGGAAGAGGAAGTGAAACAGGCCATCGTCTCCCTTCCTCGTCTAAGGCTGCTCCTGGAAAAGCTCAGCGTAGAACAAAGTCTGGGGCTGCACACCTTCAATGAAAAGTTGATAAAGGGACTTGGAAGCTCCAAGTCAGCCCTTTACAAGCGGCTATCTGACATCAGAACAAAGACAAGAAGCGCGCAAGAGCTTCCGCCTTGCGTGCCTTAATGTGCGCGGCATTGCCGCTCGACACAGGAGCATTGAATTGTGCTGTTTCCTGAAACAGCACGCAGTTGACATCGCTTTCATTCAAGAAACCAATGTCACCACCCTGGACAGCGTTGAGGACCTCTGCTTGGGATACAGAGCAGCAGTTGTTCCAGCTTCTGGCGCCAGAGGATCCGGCCTCGCCTGCATCTTCTCTTCCGGCGTCCAGGTCATCGGACAACAGGTCCTGTCACCTGGCAAGATCGCCGCCTTTGACGTTACCATCCGGGGATCAAAGGCGACATTTGTCAACTGCCACCTCTCTCATGCTCCTGATGAGCGGCTACAGCAGCTACAGGTCATCGCAGCTGCTGCTGTCAATGAAGACGCGTGGGTCCTTGGGGACCTCAATATCTCCGAGGAGTCTGCGAGCGACATTGTGTCCGGTTCCGTCGAAGCCCTTGGGGAGCTCCTGGACCGGGCCAACCTCGTAGACGCCGCAGCTATCTTCGCCGCCACGCACCTACCAACAAGGATCTCCAGTTGCGGAAGCCGGGTGGATGCGAGCAGATTGGATCGAGTGCTTATACCATCAAGCTTCTCCAACCGCGTCACCCGATACTGGAGCCTATACTACAAGAACTCCGACCACCGTGCGGTCCTCCTCCAAACCGGCGAGGCCTCAGAACCTCGACCACCGTGCATTGCTAGCATGCTCCGATCGAGGCTAGTCGTTGGGACAGTAGAAACGCTTCTTGACGAGGCCTTGGGAAACATCGAGGACATGCGGAATGCGGAAATCTGGAGGAGGTGGGGACATATTAAGGCGCATCTGGCCTCCGCCATCAAGTCACTCCACGACCTGCGCAATAACGACGACGACTACATCTCGAGGGCGAGAAAATATGTTCAAGCCAAGCTCGAAGATGTCTCCATCTACTCGGACTATCCCTCCCTGCCGGACCTCGGGCGCGCCCTTCGTCTTCGTCGCAGGGGAACGTCGTCGAATACTTTCTACGACAGCGCAGGTCGAATGATTACGGGACCAGCGGTGAGAGAACTGGCTTTCGTCAACATGAAAGAGCGCTTTTCCCATCCTTCGTGCTCACCGGAGGACATCGATGGCTTCCTGCGGGGTTTTACTCTAAGGGTCACCATTGAGGAAAGCGATCCTCTCCACCGCTATGGGATCGGCGAGGAAGAGATCGTTGCTGCCATCGGTCGTCTGCCAACTGGGAAAGCGGCCGGGTGGGATGACTTGCCCTGCGAGCTCTTCAGGGGTTTTGAGGATTACTTCGCGAGTGCACTCCGTCGGGTCTTCGAGGCGTCCCAGCTCTGCGGGGCTCTGCCCACTTCCATGCGGCGCAGCGATATGTCCCTGATAGAAAAACCGCACGGTGGTCCGGGCCTAGCCGGACTTCGACCCCTCTCCTTGCCAACGACGGACTACAGAGTCCTCAGCGGGGTCCTCTACTGGCGACTGCGACCCCATCTCCGAGACATCGTACCTGAATGCCAGAGCTACGCCGTTCCAGGTAGAACACCAGCCTGGAACATAGCCCGCGTAGCTGATGAAGTTGCCACTGCCTGCAGAGATGAAGCTCCACTGGCAGTCGTCGCCATCGACTTGGAGTCAGCGTTTGACACGCTGGACAGAGGCTTCCTGGTGTCCACTCTTCTCTCCGTCGGTCTGCCGCCAGTCTTCGTGGGGTGGGTTCTTCTGCTCTACGCTGGGGCCGAGGCTGCGGCGAGGATTGAGGGGATTGGGAGAACTCCTCTGTTCCACATGCTCAACGGAGTGAGGCAGGGATGCGCTGCCAGCGCAGCGTTCTTTACCATCTCCACCGGGCCCCTCCTGCTACGCCTGGAACAGCTACTTGGCCGGGATAATGTCCTGGCGTACGCCGACGACATCGTCCTGCTTATCCGCGAGGATGGGCAGCTGGAGGTCGTCAGGAAGATCTTCGAGGACTTCAGGCGTGCGTCAGGAATAAGAGTCAACTTCGGTAAGAGCCAGGGTCTCTGGTGCGGGAGATGGAGGAACCGCACTGACTCCCCGTCGGCAATCTCCTGGAACAGGGAGAAAATCAATATTCTAGGGACCTTAGTGACTCCTGGAATGGGAACTTCGGCTCAAGATCAACACCTGCAAGAGTTACTGGAGCGAGCCATTGCTAGGTGGTCCCCCTTTGTCCGCGGTCTCTCACTTGCTGGTCGAGCAAAAGCGGCCAATAGCCTGGTGCTCTCGGCCATCTACTATCATCTCCAGGCCTACCTTCCCAGCGAGACCACCATCGGAAGACTGCAGGCAAGATTGGCTCGATTCGTGTGGGGGCACGATCGTACCTCATGGCTTCCCAGTAGCATCCTGGCGCGGCCGATCTCTGTGGGAGGCATGGGACTTCTCGACGTGGGCACTCAGCTCCGGCTGTCGTGCCTTAAGGGTGTCCAGGCAGCACTGCGTGGAGGCCGTAACGCTCACTCTTGGCTCGCTGAGAGCGGGATGTGGCTGACTCCTGCGTCCACTCCTGGCATCTGGCTTCCCCCGCGGCGTCGTCGGAGTCTTCACCTCTTCGAGTCTGCCGCGGAGATCCTAGATCTAAACCACCGGATCTTACAACCTGCACTTCTCCGGGCTCTTCGGGTCGTGGGCGACTGCCGTTTCCTGCGGCCTCCTGAGCTCCTGGCTCCTACAAGATGGCTGGGCTGGCGCATCGGAGAACTGACCGGGCCTGCTCCAAACATCACCATCGCTACGCGTGGCGCCCTCACGGACGTCGCTGCTCTGGGGAGCTTCTGCACACGCCTGATAACCCAGAATGCCCGGGGACGTTATCGCGTCGACAGCCTGGCGGACGCAATCGTGGTGCGCGGGACGACCACCGCCTTCCAGCGCCTAACCACCCGCACAGCCCGCCGCTTGCTTGAGCGTCCGCGCTTGGCTGCGCTGCCCATTACCCAGCTGTTCGGACGGTGGTTCCCCCACGTCAGCATCCCCATCTCCATCAACTGGTCTTCCCTCCGGCGTTGCGCCTTCTCGGGGCACAATGCTGACGTTGCCGTGCGGCTGGCCCTGCACGCCCTTCCCCATCCAGCACATCCGGCTTCAGCCCGGGAGTCCTGCATCGCCTGTGGGTCCGGAGACCTGTCACTGGCCCACCGCTACTGGTCCTGCAGTCGGATCAGGCCTGTCATCCTGGAGGCCTTCACCATCCTCCAACGGCCTCCTGACCTGCAAAGCTGGATCTTCGGGCATGACCTGGAGGACGACGCCCTGGCCATCATGGCGTCCGCCAAGACCCGCATCTACAAGCACTTCCTGGGCCTGGAGATGCGGGGAGTCCAAGAAGACCCCCTCCTTGTCTGGAGGAGAACCTTGTCAAGGTGGTGGAGCCTCCCTAGCTCCTAAAATCATTGTAAATTCCCATTATTTATTCATTACTTTTATCATAATCATTTTGTAAAAATTGACTAGACGTCAATAAAAGTGTTTCAATAGTCAATAGTCTCTCTCTCTCTCTCTCTCTCTCTCTCTCTCTCTCTCTCTCTCTCTCTCTCTCTCTCTCTCTTCCTATCTCTCTTTGAAAATAAGAAATTTAAAATACTTTCTTAAAAGGTAAAATCGCCTAATTCTTTAAAACCATTTCAGATGTAAGTAAACTTATTGCAATATCTTTGTACTTTCTTATTATCAGAAAATCTTTATTGTCTTTATAATGTCTGATACAGCTTTTTGTTCTTTATTTGCGAACCGCCAAAAGTGACAAAAACAAATCAAAAAGGGATGATGATAACCTGCGTCTCTTGCAGATTAACATTTTCATAGAAACATATATATACATATTTATTGCTAGCTCTATATCACTTATCATTTATTGTTTCATCGTCTGAACCTTAAAAGATTCCCAACATCAACTTTCTTGTTTAACTTGAAGATAGAGGTTTCCTGGGCCGGCATTCATATTTATTTAAAAAATAGACACTTCGGCAAGTTAAAGTTTTATTTTCTCAACGTTTTAACAAAAATATTTTGTCTTCGACAGGAGAAATAAAAATAAAGCATTTGGCAAGGCGTTAAAAATTATTCATTTTAATTAATAATTTTTATTGCCTTTCCAAATGCTTTATTTTTATTTTTCCTGTCGAAAACAAAATGCCGGCCACAGGAAACCTTTATCTTCAAGTTAAACAAGAAAGTAGAAAATAAAACTTTAACTGGCCGAAATGTCTATTTCTTGTTTAAAATACAAACACAAACTTGCAAAATGTCACTCAGTTTTCTACTTTTTTTTCTAATTGAAGGGGGTTAATAATTCTGTTTGCAATTTTATAAATGGAGGAAGGTACTCATGTGTAAAAGTATACTTCTTTATTTTAAAGGAATGTATTTGATGGAGCGTCTCTGTGCAAATCGTTGACCAACACAAGCTTTGACAAATTCTAACAATGATTAAACACAGGTTCACTTTTTTTTCGAAAATATTAAAGTATTAGTTTTTAAAACATATTCTCTTATGTGAATCCTTGCTATTTGCGTAGAGAACGATATTTGTAAGGTATTTTAAAAGATGTAAATATAATCGCGCATAAAAACTCTTTCTGTGAGATAATTTCTATAAAATAAATCTTTAAATTTTTATCTCGTAAAAAAAAAAAAAATTTTTTTGGTTGTAGAGGTACAGTCTGAACCACGGTGACCAACAGTCCGAAACGCATTCGTGGTTGACTTTTCTTGATTTATCAAGAAATTGGGTTGGCAAAATATCAGTGAACAAGCTAAATGGACGTTTAGTTGATTTTTGTTCCACTAGATGGCGCTCTGTCATCTAAAAGTTCATGTGAACGTGGTCAGGGTATGCTTTTTTTAATTTTAATAACAAACACCTGACCTTTTTATTATTTTTTAATTATTATTTTACGTATATATATCCAGGTGCCCAAACCTGTGCTCTATAAGTCATATTGATAGACTTGAGAAAGTGAACCTCTCATGAGAGACCACCCATATATACATATTCTCATGGAGAGATGAATATCCGTGTTTTTGGATGGCTTTAGATGTATTTATACCTTAGAGGTGTTTTTAGATATCCTCAACAATAACCTGGGTAGGAAACAAATATATGAATAAAATTACATATAGAGTGAGTTTTAACATATGTAAAATAGTGCTCTGATGTCATTAAATACTTAGAAACGAACATATATCGAAATAAAGGCCATATATAAATAATGATAAAACAACATATAATAAGTACATCCCTGAACTTCCTTCCTTAGTAAATGCAGGATATATAAGAAAACCAATCCAATAATAGAGGGGCTTGGAGATTAATTTGGCGAAACCGCTCAGAGGGTTTCCACTGATAGGCCAAGCCCTCTTAATCAATAACTTTCATCATAGCAGTAAGCTCTGTAGAGAAAATATTTGGTGATATAGGTAAAAGAAACACATTGCTAGAAAAAATGTATAGATAAATGGCAGTTTTTTAAATTTATAAACGCATATAGCATGTATCAAGTATACATTAAACATTACTTTCAAGTAACTTGATGATGGGCAATTCTAAAAATGGTTTATTTAGTTAGTGATGAAAATATATTTACAGTGTTATTATCTTTAATTATTGTCACGTTATCCAGAAGTGGGGTGAGAATCTAGTGTTATCTTTTCCCCCTAAATAATCATAATATATTTATATAGTATATTTTTAATTAAAAAGGCATATATTGGATCAAAATATCATTTATTATACCAATATTTCAGTTGGCTGAACGCCAACCTTTATCAAGGATCGCTCATTTTCAAAACAATAGTATATTTTATTTACACGATATCTATTTCTCTTCGTTAACATATTGAAGGGAGGGTATCATCTTCAGGAGGATTTTTCATATTCTTAGCACCTTCAAGGAAACTTGTCATCAGTTCCTCAGGGTCGGTGGCTTGTCTCCACATATACTCTGATAAGTAGTAGGGAAGATGGTGAGCCATCTTCCTTTTGCCTTGAATGGATTTTTTAAGATCGTGCCATATTTTCTGAAATACTGGCTCTTTCTCGGCCTTAGTATCTTCAGGCATGTCGCTCACTATGTACGACTCCGTCTGGAAGTCTTGAGTGTAAGATGACAAGCTGTTCACCACTACTTGGGCACCCTCTTCAAAATAAATCTTCAATACGTTATCCAGTGCGCTCAACTTTTTATCCATGACAGCATAGAAATAACATCTGCCCGAGTCTTTCTCCATCAAACAGATTGCCCAGTAGAGGAATCCTTTTTCCGGAAATTGATGGCTATCAACCAGCACGGTCTTGGCCCCACTTTTGGGCCAGTTGATCACTATGGATAAACACACCTCCCGGCAGAGAGCCATCCAATCCGTGGCCGTCATTGCTGCTACCCCAGATTCCTTCATTATCTCAACATGGGACCGTTTCTCCACCCATAGAGCCGTTAAATACAAGTGTTTGGCCATATCCAACCTGGATTTTTCAAAAAAGGAATCTTTACCTACTGATTTTTTGGTTTCATGTCGATTTTTGCCAAATGTTCTGCACCTCCATATGTAGCCACCCTTCAGCTTTGCGGTTGATAAATTCATTAAATTTCCACATCGGTCACAATATCGATCCTTTTTAATAAGTCCCTTGTTCATACACCACTTCAAAACCTCCAAGTTGTTCCAGGTTTGCATCATCTTGAAAAATTCGGAATTTAGCTTTTGAGATTCCATAGCTTTAGCAGAAATTAAATAATTATCAAAAATACTCGACACAATTTTTAAAAATATTATTAAATTATTTTTTAAATTTATAGAGTAAAATAAAGAAAGAGGGAGAGAGGCTGAAAAAACAGGAATAAATAATGAAAAACTTTATAATGAATAAATTTATCAAAGAAAAATTAAATAAATAATTATATAAATATAGTTTAAAATATAGCACACCCACATATTTAAAAATAATTGATTAAAAATATTTCTAAAAAGCTTTTATTTATATGTACTAAAAATAAAAATAAAATATTTTATCTTCTGTCATTGAGCAATTATATATATATGAGTGAAAATAAAAGCGGTGCGGGACATCATGAATTTCGAACCTAATGTGATTTTATATGTAGCAACTGATCAGCGATTTTTTATAAGTTTTTACTAATTTTTTTTAATCTCTTCTCTATATATGATCGTTTCCCGCCGCTTTTATTTTCACTCATATACATCTTATTGCTCAATAACAGACGATAAAATATTTTATTTTTCTTTCAGCTTATTTAAATAAAAGTTTTTAAATGCATTTTTTTTACTTATTAATTATTTAGTTAGTTTTCAGTCATGAATTCACATAACTGATAAACAAAAGTTCACTGGATTAGGTCTTAAATAGACGGAAGCCTGCTCGCGGCATATTGGTTAATCCTTGCAAGAGGCGTAACATAAAACTTAAAAAGAAATATAGAAATTTGTTCATTCCTGGCCACTCCGACGACCCAGAAGTCTGAAGATTTGTACACTTGGATTGATCATTGGACTGAGTAAGTGTTGAAAGTTTCATACTTCTATGATCTGGTAGCATATTGAAATTAAATTTAAAATTTTGAAAGGCAATTTGAAAATTTATTTGTTCCTGGCAATGGCGAAATCTGAAAATTTGTCAACTCGTATTGTTATCAGGTTCTAAATATATATTTTTTAACGGGTAAAGCTTTAAAAATATATAGTAATTTACCAGTCGCACATTATAATAGCAACGAAGAATTTTGAAACTATTTAAGCCTCTAAATATAACTTGGCAACAAAATAAATTATGCGTTAAGATATCTTATTTAATGTGCGCGCACACGTAATAAATACTAATTTATAACAATGGTGGACACTTTTATAAGGATTATTAAAATTTTATCAAATAAATCTAACAAAATGCGCGCGGTGCAGAAACTTTTTCTGTTAATACCCAGGTTTAAACTAAATAAAGCATTACAAAAAAAAAAGTAATTTATGAATACAGGTGGATCGCCTTGTAATTAGTAGAAGCTAAAACGATTTTTTAGGTGAAGTGCAATGCTCGAAAAAAAAAAAAAGCAATATTTGAATTTCGCCCTTAACGCGCGCGCTATAATAGACTATATTCATATTTTTTTTTATATATTATATTTTAAAAATATTTCTTGAGATAAGCCAGTAATTTTTGCATGCAAATTCTTGCATTTCATATATATAAAAATATACTCTCTTTTTGCAAAAAAAAAATTCATAATTTAAAATAATTGCACCAAATTATTGTTTAGATTACCATTCTACTTTTGGGGATAATATCTTACTTAGTTTTATATATTTTTTTCATATAAGGGTTACAAACTCTATTTGTCCTTTTATAATAGGGGAGAATGATATCCCATTGTGAGAGTGACATTTCATTTACAAAATTAACATTAAAATAAAGTATTTGATGGGTTCAACTATGAACAAAGCAAGGAATCAACAATTTGATCAATTTCTTTAAACTTCGCACGTGCGGCCTCTAAAACCATTGGAGGATTTGCAGCCCTGGTTCAGCGCTGAATAATTTTTCGATTCTTAGAAAATACGGCTTCTAAAACCACTGGCCAATATGGCAGCTGCGGTTCCGCCTTGATCAATTTCTTGAACACGCCTGCAGACCTTTAATAATTAATTGAATCTTAGCAGAGTACGGCTTCTGAAACCACTTGTCAAATCTTGCAGCTGTGGTTCCTCCCTAATAAAGTTTTTAAGCCTTCACATCATGCAGCCTCTAAAACATGGGCCAATCTTGCAGCTGCATCTCTGACTTGATCAATTTCTTCAACCCACCGTGCCGCCCTGATCAATTGCTTGAATCATTACAACGTTCAGCCTCTAAAGCCACTGGCTAGATCTTGCAGCCGTGTGGTTCTGACTTAATAAATTTCTTGAATCTTCGAAATGTGCGTCCTCTTAAACCATCGTCTAGATTTTTGTAGCCTTGAGACTTCACATCATACAGTCTCTAAAACCACAGGCCAATCTTGCAGCCGCGGTTCTGCCTTAATCAATTGCTTGAAGCTTCGCAAGTACGACCTCTAAAACAAGAAACCAGATTTTGAACCTTTGGCGTTCCCCAATCATTTCTTTGAATCTTCTCAATTATTTGATGAAGCCAAATTTTTAAATATTAATCCGGGCATGAATTTCAATATCTGATTTCCAAACACCCACCATCTAAATTTGCGTTTTCAATGCTATTTACTCTCCAGCATCTCCCTGAGAAAAAAATTACTTTTAATCAATTATATTTATAGCCCTCTATCTCGTTACTAGTTTTGCTTCAACAGTCAAACCTTTTCAATTAAATATTTGCCTTTTATAATTAAATAATACTCTCTACCCTCTAAGCATCTTTTTTCACTAACAACTTGGGCTGAATAAACACAGGTTGACTTCTTTCTTAAAAAAAAAAAAAAATGCTAAAAGTTATAGTTTTTTAAAACATATTTATTTTCTAATCTGAATCCGTGCGTTTTGCATAGAGATCGAAACATGTTTTTTTTTTTTTAAATAATAATTGACCATTATCGCGCGTGAAACCTCTTTCTATAAAGTAAATATTTCAATTTTTACCTCGTAACAAAAAAAATATATACTGTATATGTAATTTTAGTGGTATATTCGTTTCCTACCGATGTACATGTGATGGTTGAAGATATCTAAAGACATTTCTTAGGTATATATAAATCTAAGACTAATAATAAACAAGAATAATTTGTTTCTCCATGATAATATATAGGTGGTATCTCATTGAAGGGTTTTTTACTGTACAAAAATCTTCCTGTCAAGGAGAGTGACATTTCATTTAGAAAATGCACATTAGAACAAAGTTTTTGATGGGATCAACTATGAGTAAAGAAAGGGATCGACAACATAGTGATGAAAGTATATTTACAGTGTTATATATTTAATCGTCGTTGCATTTCCCAAAAGTGAGGTGGGGATCTAATGTTCTATTTTCCCTCTAAATAGTTAGAATATATTATTTACATGATTTTCGTTAACATATTGAAGGGAGGGTATCATCTTCAGGAGGATTTTTCATATTCTTAGCACCTTCAAGGAAACTTGTCATCAGTTCCTCGGGGTCGGTGGCTTGTCTCCACATATACTCGGATAAGTAGTAGGGAAGATGGTGAGTCATCTTCCTTTTGCCTTGGATGGACTTTTTAAAATCGTGCCATATTTCCTGAAATACTGGCTCTTTCTCGGCCTTAGTATTTTCAGGCATGTCGCTCACTATGTACGACTCCGTCTGGAAGTCTTGACTGTAAGATGACAAGCTGTTCACCACTACTTGGGCACCCTCTTCCAAATAAATCTTCAACACTTTATCGAGTGCGCTCAACTTTTTATCCATGACAGCATAGAAATAACATCTGCCCGAGTCTTTCTCCATCAAACAGATTGCCCAGTAGAGGAATCCTTTTTCAGGAAATTGATGGCTATCAACCAGCACGGTCTTGGCCCCACTTTTGGGCCAGTTGAGCACTATGGCTAAACACACCTCCCTGCAGAGAGCCATCCAATCCGTGACCGTCATTACTGCTACCCCAGATTCTTTCAATATCTCATTAAAGGATCGTTTTCCACCCATAGTGCTGTTAAATACAAGTGTTTGGCCAAATCTAGTTTGGAATTTTCAAAAAAGGAATCTTTACCTACTGATTTTTTGGTTTCATGTCGATTTTTGCCAAATGTTCTGCACCTCCATATGTAGCCACTCTTAAGTTTTGCGGTTGACAATTTCATTAAATTTCTACATCTGTCACAATATTGATCCTTTTTAATAAGTCCCTTGTTCATACACCACTTCAAAACCTCCAAATTGTCCCAGGTTTGCATCATCTTGAAGAAGTCGGAATTTAGCGTTTGAGATTCCATAGCTTTAGAAGAAATTAAATAATAAGAAAAAAAAACTTGACACAATTTTTAAAAATATTGTCACTGTATATTTGCATTTCTATTTTTCCAATTTGTTATTTTTTCATATAATAATTTTTATGTAAATAATAGCTGAAATTGAGAATATTAAAATAATCTTGTTTTGGCATGCACAGTGAATAAAGTTTATATAGAATACTGCGCTTTGCGTGATTCCTTGTACCTTTTTGACAAGGAAAACCCGTGAAATTTTGGCGGAGACGCCGGGTAAAGCTTTGAAAAAAATAAATAAATAACGGCTGAACCAACTTACTTGAGGGAAAAGTCTTTGACTGAAAGCAGCCAAGATGCCCTGCCACCTTTACCGGAGATGGCCAGGACGCCCGAAAATGTCTCAAGGATTATAGGCGAGTGGCAAAATATAATAGATGGAACGATTCTGTTTCTGGCAAACGCAGTATTTTTTTCTGACGGGAACAGCTCGTCAATGGTATGAAAATAAAGAAGAAATACTAACTTCTTGGGAGGGTTCCCAGCAGGCTCTTGGTGAAACATTTGGCCAACGAGAAAGCAAAAGAATCCTGTGAAGCATACATCCAGGATGTGCTGTACTTATGCCAAGTAGTTGATCCACAGATGGACTATGAGACCAGATTAGGGCACTTGATATAGGGACTCGCGGAAGACCTTTATTAAATTTTGTTTGCTTAAGTTAGTGAAAATGTCGAACATTTCCTAAAGGAATACCGTAAAATAGTTAATGAAAAAGAAAAGAATCGTTGCTAGAATATTCGAGAGACTTCCAAACAAAGCTCGCATTGCCTATGAGAAGAGGATATTTCATCCTTGATACAAGAAGGATTGTAAAAGAAGAGATTTAGAGACCTTTAGCCCAACCCATTATTAGCCCAGATACACTATGATAAGAGAAGAGGTAAAATTGAATTTAGCACCAATCTCTAAAAGAACTGCAATCCCGACAAGAAACCAATCACGTCCATTCACGATGTATGAACGGCCTAAGACACCTGACTATGCGTCCATCCCAAGTTTGCCAAAATCCCAGCAAAGGAGGACCCCAGATGACCGCCAGTTGTGTTTCCATTGTGGAAAACCCGGCCATGTCGTCATATATTGCTGGAAGAGACGACAGGCTTTTACCTGTGCTCGCATCAGGAGGTAACCGAGGAGGCCATCTACACTAGAAGATTATATGCCCGATATCAACGAAAAAGACCCTATAATACCTTCAACTCATCAGCCTAGCAATAATTCACCCTCTGCTGGGAGAGGAAGACCTAAAGGACGCCGATCATCAAGATCACCTGTTCATCTTCAAGAGGAATGGAGGGAAACTAGATCAGGCGACCTATACAGGAGGTAAGGCCGCCGACGTAAGTGAAATTACTCCCCCTCTCATTACTGCTAATATGAAACATAACTATGTGGTGATCTCTGTTGATGGACAGAATATTGAAGCATTGGTTAATTCCGGAGACGATGTTTCTAATGATATTTCTGAAAATTTGCGCCGACATTTTCAGATCCCATTCTTTGTTAAAAAAGTGGAAAATAAGAAATACGTCTAGACTTTTGAACGCTGCAATATAAGAGTCACCATTAAAGATCTTGAAGTTCCTTTCAATTTTGTCATACTGTCCGAATATAGCCACCATATAATTCTTGGTTGGGATTTCTTCCGGGCCACAAATGCAATAATTGATTGGGGAACGGGCGAAATGCACCTGGAGGATGGCTCAAGTCAAGGTATAGAAGATGAAGATCTAGCGTATTTGCTTGTGAAGTTAGCACAATCCCAGACAGCTCGATTAGTAAAATCGCGGTTTTTAGTGAAAAGGTTCATGGCGTAAAAGATTTGATCTTGGAGGGTCACAAAGATCTCCTCTTTAGGAAAGAATTGGTCATTCCATCATCGGTCATTAACTTCCATCATGATAGGGGAGAGATATAGGTGACGAATGGAACATCTCAGAGCCAGATAATCCCTGCAGGAATGCTCCTGGGCAATCTAGGTGAATTTGATGAAATTTTCAGTATAGATATGGCTGAATGCAGAGAAATTAGAACCAACATTAAAATCAAGAATATAAATTCATATTTTTCAATATTCATATTGAAATTAAATTTTAAAATATTTCTTGAAGTAAGCCAGTAAAGAGCTGCATATTTTGCTTGCATTTCATATACAGTACAACCTCCCTGTAAAGGATACTTAATTGCAGAGCCAAAGTGTTATTTAGAGAGGTGTCCTCCTAATGGAGAGTTGCTAAATAGGAAAAATGGTAATTTTTCGAATGAAAACTGTCCTTTGTAGAGAGGTGTCCTCTAGAGCGGGTGTTCTCTCGTGGAGGTTCTACTGTATATATAAAAAGCTACCCTTTTTGAAAAAAAAAACTCACAATTTAAAGAATTTTTACCACATTGTTGTTTAGAATACCATTCTACTTTTGGAGAAAATATATCAATTAGTTTTATATCCTTTTTTTTCATATGAGGGCTACAAACGCTATTTGTAATTTTATAATGGGGGTGGATGATTATTTCATTGTGAGAGTGACATTTCATTTAGAAAATGCACATTAAAATAAAGTATTTGATGTGATCAACTATGAGCAAAGCAAGGGATCGACAACCTGATTGAATTTCTTGAAACTTCGCACGTGCAACCCCCAAAACCACCTTGCTGATTTGCAGCCCTGGTTCCGACCTGTTCAATTCTATGACTATTAGGAAAGTACGGCTTCTAAAACCACTGGCCAATCTGGAAGCCGCGGTTTCGCCCTGGCAATTTCTTGCATTGCAGGTTAACTTTTTCTTTTTCAAAAATTCAAAAAGTTAGTTTTTAGAAATATTCTCTAATTTGAATCCGTGCGTTTGACGTAGAGATAAAATAAATGTATTTGTAATGCATTTTTGAAGGAAGAGGTTTCCATTATCGCGCGTGAAAACTCTTTCTATAAAGCAAATCTTTCAATTTATATCTCGTAACAAATATATATATACTGTATATGTAATTTAACTCGTATATTCATTTCTTAACAATGTACATGTGTTCATGGTAGACGGATTGCGGATTTCGACAATTTAGAAATAGGAGATCATATATCACTGCAACTCTTTTTATTAACGCGATTAAAGGAAGCTTTCGGGCAAGCCCTTCTTCAGCTAACTATAGTGTACAAACAAGACAAGCGAGATATATAATCTCTCTCTCGCTTGTCTTGTTTGTACACTATAGTTAGCTGAAGAAGGGCTTGCCCGAAAGCTTCCTTTAATCGCGTTAATGAAAAAGAGTTGCGGCGATATTAGATCTCCTATTTCTAAAATGTACATGTGATAATTGAAGATAGCTAAATACACCTCTAAGGTATTTATAAATCTAAGACCTATCAAATAACACGGAAATTCGTTTCTCCATGAGTATATATAGGTGGTCTCTCATGGAAGGGTTACTTTCCAAAAATATTTCTCGTAAAGATAAAGAAATTGCTACTCTAATCTTGTCTCAAATCTGTCAACATGACATTTGGTATCCAGACCTGTGCACTATGTTGACAGACTTGAGACAAGGTTAGAGTAACAACTTGCTTATCTTGATGGGAGGATTTTATACAGTAAGCCTTCCATGAGAGACTATCTTTATATATTCTCGTAAGAGATAAATATTCCTGTTTATGGGTGGGTTTAGGTTTATTTATACCTTAGAGGTGTCTTTAGATATCCTCAACCATCACATTTACATGGGTTAGTAATGAATATATGAATAAAATTACATGTACAATGAGTATATAACACACTGCGGCCTGTAATTGTAAAACGACACTTGAAGTTACACCGCATGAGTTTCTTTTAAACGACAAATTAAAATTTTATTTCAAGGTAAAATATCGACAATTTTTAACCTTTTTGGATGAGGTATGAAAGGATGAATTATGAAGAGTAATGACGAACGGAAAAATAAAAGTGTCCAGGGATGGGAAACGAACCCACAATGTTCCGCTTACCGGGCAGATGCCATGTTCACTAGGCCATGTCCAATGTCCCATCCCTGGAAACTTTTATTTTTCCGTTCGTCATTACTCTTCATAATTCATCCTTTCATACCTCATCCAAAAAGGTTAAAAATGGTCGATATTTTACCTTGAAATAAAATTTTAATTTGTCTTTTAAAAGAAACTCATGCGGTGTAACTTCAAGTGTCGTTTTATGTACAATGAGTATTAACATATATAAAATGAATTTGAAATAGTGTTCTGATCTCATAAAATACTTAGAAAACGAACATATATCGAGAAAAAGAGCGCATATGATGAATATAATAAAACTACATCTAATAAGTACACCCTCTAAACTGCTTAGTAAAAGCAGGGTATATAAGAAAACCAATCTAATACAATAGTAGCCTGTCTGGAGATTGATTTGGCGAAACCGTTGAAAGGATTCACCACTGATAAACCAAGCCCTCTTATTCAATAACTTTTATTTATTTATTATTATTATTATTTTTTGCTTATCCCTAGTACACGTGGTACAGGCCATGATAATCATGGTGGGTAGTTAGCGACTGCTTTTTACTGTAAGCGCACCACATGTCTACACATGTGAAAGCAGTTCGACTTTGCACTTACAAATGTGCCAGAGCCCCGTTTGGTTACTTGCACTCGCTGGTGGGGTTGGACTTTTGCAAGAATCGGGGGCCATTGGAGCATTTTTTTTTTTTTAACAGAAAAAAGTGTCCAATGCGGGGATCGAACCCGGGTCGTAGTGGTCGTAAACCAAACGGTTTAACCAGCCTTCCACCGACCCCCAATAATTGCAGTAAAGGTGAGTAGGATAAATATTTCATGATATATGTAAAAAAAAAGAAACATATTGCAAGAAAAAAATAAAAGTTAACATTTTTATAGTAGATTGCAATTTTTTAAAATTTATAAACACATAAGTATGTATCAAGTATACATTAAACATTACCTTCAAGTAGCTTGATAATGAGAAATTCTAAAAATGGTTTATTTAGTTAATGATAAAAGTATATTTACAGTGTTATTTTCTTTAATCGTCGTTGCATTTGCCAAAAGTGAGGTGGGGATCTAATGTTCTATTTTCCCTCTAAATAGTCACAGAATAATTTATTTACATGATTTTCGTTAACATATTGAAGGGAGGGTATCATCTTCAGGAGGATTTTTTATATTCTTAATACCTTCAAGGAAACTTGTCATCAGTTCCTCGGGGTCGGTGGCTTGTCTCCACATATACTCGGATAAGTAGTAGGGAAGATGGTGACTCATCTTCCTTTTGCCTAGAATGGATTTTTTAAGATCGTGCCATATTTTCTGAAATACTGGCTCTTTCTCGGCCTTAGTATTTTCAGGCATGTCGCTCACTATGTACGACTCCGTCTGGAAGTCTTGAGTGTAAGATGACAAGCTGTTCACCACTACTTGGGCACCCTCTTCAAAATAAATCTTCAACACTTTATCCAGTGCGCTCAACTTTTTATCCATGACAGCATAGAAATAACATCTGCCCGAGTCTTCCTCCATTAAGCAGATTGCCCAGTAGAGGAATCCTTTTTCAGGAAATTGATGGCTATCAACCAGAACGGTCTTGGCCCCACTTTTGGGCCAGTTGAGCACTATGGATAAACACACCTCCCGGCAGAGAGCCATCCAATCCGTGACCGTCATTACTGCTACCCCAGATTCTTTCAATATCTCATTAAAGGATCGTTTTTCCACCCATAGAGCTGTTAAATACAAGTGTTTGGCCAAATCTAGTTTGGAATTTTCAAAAAAGGAATCTTTACCTACTGATTTTTTGGTTTCATGCCTATTTTTGCCATATGTTCTGCACCTCCATATGTAGCCACTCTTCAGTTTTGCGGTTGACAATTTCATTAAATTTCTACATCTGTCACAATATTGATCCTTTTTAATAAGTTCTTTGTTCATACACCACTTCAAAACCTCCAAGTTGTTCCAGGTTTGCATCATCTTAAAGAAGTCGGAATTTAGCGTTTGAGATTCCATAGCTTTAGAAGAAATTAAATAATTAGCGAAAATACTTTGCAATTCTTTTTTAAAATATAAATAAATTATTTTTAAAATTTGTTGATTAAAATAAAGAAGAGAGAGAGAGAGAGCTAAAAAAACTAAATAAATAATGAATATTTTTATAATGAATACATTTTTCAAAGAAAAAAATGAATAATTATATTTTTTGAAAATAGAGCAATCCATAAATAAATATTTAATTAAAAAGGTATATGATGCACTAGCGCGCCATCTGTTATCAAAATTCAAAACTATTTTAAAGGCGTAAGATTCTTTTTGATATTAAACAATTTCTACTGCCCTTACTGCAATGGAAAAATTAATGAGAGGGCCTGGCTCATCAGCGGTATGGTAGATTAAACTGGCGAAACCGCTGAGAGGGTTCACCACTGATGAGGCCGGCCCTCTCATTAATTTTTCCATTGCAGTATGGGCAGTAGAAATTGTTTAATATCAAAAAGAATCTTAAGCCTTTAAAATAGTTTTGAATTTTAAAAAGGTATATATATATATTGGATCAAAATATAATTTATTTACTAATAATTCAGTTGGCTGAACGCCAACCTTTTTCAAGGTATTAAAACATATTAATGTGTGTCAACAACAAACTCAGCGCCACATAACGTCAACAGAATTAAGTTTTAAAAATATTTTGTTATATTCATTGGGGAGAAAAAAAATTGATATATATTTTTATTTTGTTTTGAAAATAGAGCAATCCATACTTTAATTTATTAGATAATAAAAGGCATATATTTTATTAAATCCAATATATGCCTTTTATTATCAATATATATTTATATTATGAACAAAATAAATTTAGTAAAATAAGGGTGTGAATATTAACAATAACGCTTATTTGTAATGTGTGTAAAAAGATTTTTTATATGAAAATAAAATAAAAATAACAAATTATATATTTAAAAAATGCTGAACTACTCTGCAAACATTTTATGCGCTTTGTGTTTTTGATTAAAAAAAATTTTAGCTCAGCATTTTTTAAATATATAATTTGTTATTTTTATTTTATTTTTATATAAAAAAATATTTTTACACATAGTACAAATAATTGTAAATATAAAATTGGCGTTATTGTTAATATTCAAAATATTCCCACCCTTATTTCACAAAATTTATTTTGTCCATAATATAAATATATATATAGGTTTTTAACTTTTAATTAGACAATTTTAATTTATATTTAGACATTTTTCATATCAATTTAGACACATCGACTTTTCTATAAAAAGGTCATGTGTCTAAATTAAAATGAAAAGTGTCTAAATTGAAATTGAAAATGTCGAAATAAAAATGAAAGTGTCTAAATTAAAATGAAAAATGTCTAAATATAAATTAAAATTGTCTAATTAAAAGTTAAAAACCTATATATCAATTTTTTTTCTTCCCATTGAATATAAGCAAACATATTTTTACAAACTTAATTCTATTGAGGTTATGTGGCGCTGAGTTTGTTGTTGACACACATTAATGTTATAATACCTTGAAAAAGGTTAATGTTCAGCCAACTGAAATATTGGTAAAATAAATCATATTTTGACCCCCAACATATGCCTTTTTAATTAAATAATCGCATTGTATATATTAATCTACTAGCCGAATGACCCGGGCAACGCCCGTGTTTTACCCGACTGTAGATGTTACAACGGTGATCCTTAGGTCGCTGGTTCAAATCCGGCTCGAGGGAGCCGGCGAGCACGTGACCTCCCTGTGCGCGCGCATCCGTGACAGAGGCCGATGAGGAAAGACGGTCGTGACTATATATAGGGATATATAATAATAATAATAATATAATCCCTATATATAGTCACGACCGTCTTTCCTCATCGGCCTCTGTCACGGATGCGCGCGCACAGGGAGGTCACGTGCTCGCCGGCTCCCTCGAACCGGCCAACTACACTAGAAGATTATATGCCCAATATCGACGAAAAAGACCCTATAATACTAAAGCGATGCAGCAGAGAAGTAGAAGGGGAAGAAGTGGGAAAGCCAAGAGAAGAAGGTATGCAGGGGCCCCTTCCAGGAAGTGTTGATTGACAAATTCCAAAAGAGGGGGCGGCAGACAGGGAGTCCAGCTGGTGCTGTAGACAAGGAAGGAGCGGAGAGAGCGGCCGGCCAGAAGGGGGTTTGTGCGTCGAGAAGACATGGCAGTCTGGGGAGAGAAGTCTGTCTGGTGACAACGGGACCTGCAGCGAGGAAAACGGCGGTGACAACAGACGCAGCAGGTGGGCCCCGGACGTGTGGCCGTATGGACTGACCGGGAAGACGGTAGCGGAGGAGGATCCCTCTAGTGGCGGACATTGAAGGCAAGTTAATCTCCTATGTATAGCTATTAATATCCCTTTTAAAGCTCTTATAATAAATCCATAGTACTAAGCTGTATCCAAAACGAACTCACATTGTCTTCTCAGAAACCTTGCACGCAAACATCGACGGCTGAGAAGAGTCATAACAATACCTTCAACTCATCAGCCTAGGAATAATTCACCCTCTCCTGGGAGAGGAAGACCTACAGGACGCCGATCATGAAAATCACCTGTTCATCTTCAAGAGGAATGGAGGGAAACTAGATCAGGCGACCTATACAGGAGGTAAGGCCACCGACGTAAATGAAATTCCTCCCCCTCTTATTACTGCTAATATGAAACATAACTATGTTGTGATCGCCGTTAATGGACAGAATATTGAAGCATTCGTTAATTCCGGAGACGATGTTTTATGTTATTTCTGAAATTTGTGCCGAAATTTTCAGATCCCATTCTTTGTTTAAAAAAGTGGCAAATAAGAAATACGTCGAGACTTTTGAACGCTGAAATATAAGAGTCACCATTAAAGATCTTGAAGTTCATTTCAACTTTTGTTGTACTGTGTACTTAGCACCATATAATTCTTGGTTGGGATTTCTTCTGGGCCACAAATGCAATAATTGTTTGGAGAACGGGCGAAACGCACCTGGAGGAATGCACAAGTCAAGGTATAGAAGATGAAGATCTAGCCGTATATGCTTGTGAATATTGCATAACCCCAGATCGCTCGATTAGTAAAATCGCGGTATTAGTAAAAAGGTTCAAGGCGCAAAAGATTTGATCGTGGAAGGTCTAAAATATCTCCTTCTGAGGAAAGAATTGATCATTCCATCATTGGTAATCAACATACATCATGATAGGGGAGAGATATGGGTGACAAATGGAACATCTCAGAGCCAGATGATCCCTGCAGGATTGCTCGTGGGCAATCTAAGTGAATTTGGAGGTGGTGGAATATTCAGTATAGATATGGCTGAATGCAGAGAATTTAGAACCAACATTAAAATCGATAATATACGTTTATATTTTTCATATTTAAATTAATTTTTAAAATATTTCTTGAGGTGTGCCACTAAAGAGCTGCATATTTTTGCTTGTAAAAGCTTTCATTTCATTTACAGTACAACATTCCTGTAAAAGATACTTAATTGCAGAGCCAAAGTGTTCTCTAGAGAGAGGTGTCCTCCTATCAGAGAGTTGCTAAATAGGAAAAATTGTAAATTTTCGAATGAAAACTGTCCATTGTAGAGAGGTGTCCTCTAGAGCGGGTGTTCTCTCGTGGAGGTTCTATTGTATATATAAAAAAATACCCTTTTTGAAAAAAAAAACTCATATTTTAAAGAATTTTTTACCTCATTGTTGTTTAGATTACCATACCACTCTTGGAAAAAATATTTCACCTAGTTTTATTTTTTTTTTCATATAAGGGTTATAAACTATTTGTAATTTTATAATGCGCGGTGGATGGTATTCCATTGTGAGAGTGACATTTCATTTAGAAAATGCACATTAAAACAAAATATTTGATGGGATCAACTATGAGCAAAGCAAGGGATCGACAACATGATTGAATTTATTGCAACTTCGCACGTGCAACCCCCAAAACCACCTGGCTGATTTGCAGCCCTGGTTCCGACCTGTTCAATTCCTTGACTATTAGGAAAGTACGGCTTCTAAAACCACTGGCCAATCTGGAAGCCGCGGTTTCGCCCTGACAATTTCTTGCTTTGCAGGTTAACCTTTTCTTTTTCAAAAATGCAAAAAGTTAGTTTTTAGACATTTTCTCTAATTTTAATCCGTGCGTTTGACGTAGAGATAAAATAAATGTATTTGTAATGCATTTTCGAAGTAAAAGGTTTCCATTATCGCGCGTGAAAACTCTTTCTATAAAGTAAATCTTTCAATTTATATCTCGTAACAAATATATATATACTGTATATGTAATTTAACTCGTATATTCATTTCTTAACAATGTACATGTGTTCATGGTAGACGGATTGCGGATTTCGACAATTTAGAAATAGGAGATCATATATCACTGCAACTCTTTTTATTAACGCGATTAAAGGAAGCTTTCGGGCAAGCCCTTCTTCAGCTAACTATAGTGTACAAACAAGACAAGCGAGATATATATTCACTCTCTCGCTTGTATTGTTTGTACACTATAGTTAGCTGAAGAAGGGCTTGCCAGAAAACTTCCTTTAATCGCGTTAATAAAAAAGAGTTGCGGCGATATATGATCTCCTATTTCTAAAATGTACATGTGATAATTGAAGATAGCTAAATACACCTCTAAGTTATTTATAAATCTAAGACCTTCCAAATAACCTGGAAATTCGTTTCACCATGAGTATATATAGGTGGTCTCTCATGGAAGGGTTTCTTTACAAAAATATTTCTCGTAAAAATAAAGAAATTGTTACTCTAATCTTGTCTCAAGTCTATCAACATGACATTTGGTATCCAGACCTGTGCTCTATGTTGACAGACTTGAGACAAGGTTAGAGTAACAACTTGCTTATCTTGATGGGAGGATTTTGTACAGTAAACCTTCCATGAGAGACCACCTATATATTCTCGTGGAGAGAAAAATATTCATGTTTTTTGGGTGGGTTTAGGTTTATTTATACCTTAGAGGTGTCTTTAGATATCCTCAACCATCACATGGGTAGATAACGAATATACAAATAAAATTACATGTACAATGAGTATATAATACACTGCGGCATGTGATTGTAAAACGACACTTGAAGTTACACCGCATGAGTTTCTTTTAAACGACAAATTAAAATTTTATTTCAAGGTAAAATATCGACCATTTTTAACCTTTTTGGATGAGGTATGACAGGATGAATTATGAAGAGTAATGACGAACGGAAAAATAAAAGTGTCCAGGGATGGGAAACGAACCCACAATGTTCCGCTTACCGGGCAGATGCCATGTCCATGTCCCATCCCTGGAAACTTTTATTTTTCCGTTCGTCATTACTCTTCATAATTCATCCTTTCATACCTCATCCAAAAAGGTTAAAAATGGTCGATATTTTACCTTGAAATAAAATTTTAATTTGTCTTTTAAAAGAAACTCATGCGGTGTAACTTCAAGTGTCGTTTTATGTACAATGAGTAGTAACATATATAAAATGAATTTGAAATAGTGTTCTGATCTCATAAAATACTTAGAAAACGAACATATATCGAGAAAAAGAGCGCATATGATGAATAATAAAACTACATCTAATAAGTACACCCTCTAAACTGCTTAGTAAAAGCAGGGTATATAAGAAAACCAATCTAATACAATAGTAGCCTGTCTGGAGATTGATTTGGCGAAACCGTTGAAAGGATTCACCACTGATAAACCAAGCTCTCTTATTCAATAACTTTTATTTATTTATTATTATTATTATTTTTTGCTTATCCCTAGTACACGTGGTACAGGCCATGATAATCATGGTGGGTAGTTAGCGACTGCTTTTTACTGTAAGCGCACCACATGTCTACACATGTGAAAGCAGTTCGACTTTGCACTTACAAATGTGCCAGAGCCCCGTTTGGTTACTTGCACTCGCTGGTGGGGTTGGACTTTTGCAAGAATCGGGGGCCATTGGAGCATTTTTTTTTTTTTAACAGAAAAAAGTGTCCAATGCGGGGATCGAACCCGGGTCGTAGTGGTCGTAAACCAAACGGTTTAACCAGCCTTCCACCGACCCCCAATAATTGCAGTAAAGGTGAGTAGGATAAATATTTCATGATATATGTAAAAAAAAAAGAAACATATTGCAAGAAAAAAATAAATGTTAAAATTTTTATAGTAGATTGCAATTTTTTAAAATTTATAAACACATAAGTATGTATCAAGTATACATTAAACATTACCTTCAAGTAGCTTGATAATGAGAAATTCTAAAAATGGTTTATTTAGTTAGTGATAAAAGTATATTTACAGTGTTATTTTCTTTAATCGTCGTTGCATTTGCCAAAAGTGAGGTGGGGATCTAATGTTCTATTTTCCCTCTAGATAGTCAGAATAATTTATTTACATGATTTTCGTTAACATATTGAAGGGAGGGTATCATCTTCAGGAGGATTTTTTATATTCTTAATACCTTCAAGGAAACTTGTCATCAGTTCCTCGGGGTCGGTGGCTTGTCTCCACATATACTCGGATAAGTAGTAGGGAAGATGGTGACTCATCTTCCTTTTGCCTAGAATGGATTTTTTAAGATCGTGCCATATTTTCTGAAATACTGGCTCTTTCTCGGCCTTAGTATCTTCAGGCATGTCGCTCACTATGTACGACTCCGTCTGGAAGTCTTGAGTGTAAGATGACAAGCTGTTCACCACTACTTGGGCACCTTCTTCCAAATAAATCTTCAACACTTTATCCAGTGCGCTCAACTTTTTATCCATGACAGCATAGAAATAACATCTGCCCGAGTCTTTCTCCATTAAACAGATTGCCCAGTAGAGGAATCCTTTTTCCGGAAATTGATGGCTATCAACCAGAACGGTCTTGGCCCCACTTTTGGGCCAGTTGAGCACTATGGATAAACACACCTCCCGGCAGAGAGCCATCCAATCCGTGACCGTCATTACTGCTACCCCAGATTCTTTCAATATCTCATTAAAGGATCGTTTTTCTACCCATAGAGCTGTTAAATACAAGTGTTTGGCCAAATCTAGTTTGAATTTTCAAAAAAGGAATCTTTACCTACTGATTTTTTGGTTTCATGCCTATTTTTGCCATATGTTCTGCACCTCCATATGTAGCCACTCTTCAGTTTTGCGGTTGACAATTTCATTAAATTTCTACATCGGTCACAATATTGATCCTTTTTAATAAGTCCCTTGTTCATACACCACTTCAAAACCTCCAAGTTGTTCCAGGTTTGCATCATCTTAAAGAAGTCGGAATTTAGCGTTTGAGATTCCATAGCTTTAGAAGAAATTAAATAATTAGCGAAAATACTTCGCAATTCTTTTTTTTAAATATAAATAAATTATTTTTAAAATTTGTTGATTAAAATAAAGAAGAGAGAGAGAGCTAAAAAAAACTAAATAAATAATGAATATTTTTATAATGAATACATTTTTCAAAGAAAAAAATGAATAATTATATTTTTTGAAAATAGAGCAATCCATAAATAAATATTTAATTAAAAAGGTATATGATGCACTAGCGCGCCATCTGTTATCAAAATTCAAAACTATTTTAAAGGCGTAAGATTCTTTTTGATATTAAACAATTTCTACTGCCCTTACTGCAATGGAAAAATTAATGAGAGGGCCTGGCTCATCAGCGGTATGGTAGATTAAACTGGCGAAACCGCTGAGAGGGTTCACCACTGATGAGGCCGGCCCTCTCATTAATTTTTCCATTGCAGTATGGGCAGTAGAAATTGTTTAATATCAAAAAGAATCTTACGCCTTTAAAATAGTTTTGAATTTTAAAAAGGTATATATTGGATCAAAATATAATTTATTTACTAATAATTCAGTTGGCTGAACGCCAACCTTTTTCAAGGTATTAAAACATATTAATGTGTGTCAACAACAAACTCAGCGCCACATAACGTCAACAGAATTAAGTTTTAAAAATATTTTGTTATATTCATTGGGGAGAAAAAAAAATTGATATATATATTTATTTTGTTTTGAAAATAGAGCAATCCATACTTAATTCATTAGATAATAAAAGGCATATATTTTATTAAATCCAATATATGCCTTTTATTATCAATATATATTTATATTATGAACAAAATAAATTTAGTAAAATAAGGGTGTGAATATTAACAATAACGCTTATTTGTAATATGTGTAAAAAGATTTTTTATATGAAAATAAAATAAAAATAACAAATTATATATTTAAAAAATGCTGAACTACTCTGCAAACATTTTATGCGCTTTGTGTTTTCGATAAAAAAAAATTTAGCTCAGCATTTTTTAAATATATAATTTTTTATTTTTATTATATTTTTATATAAAAAAATCTTTTTACACATAGTACAAATAATTGTAAATATAAAATTGGCGTTATTGTTTATATTCAAAATATTCCCACCCTTATTTCACAAAATTTATTTTGTCCATAATATAAATATATATATAGGTTTTTAACCTTTAATTAGACAATTTTAATTTATATTTAGACATTTTTCATATCAATTTAGACACATCGACTTTTCTGTAAAAAGGCCATGTCTCTAAATTAAAATGAAAAATGAAAAGTGTCTAAATTAAAATTGAAAATGTCGAAATAAAAATGAAAGTGTCTAAATTAAAATGAAAAATGTCTAAATATAAATTAAAATTGTCTAATTAAAGTTAAAAACCTATAGAGAGAGAGAGATTGTTACACAGACTTTGACTTTAATCATCTTAGATGCTGACGTCACTACCATGACGCAACTTCCAACTTCTACCCTTCAACCTTGCTGTTATTGTTTACCGCTAACTTGTTTTAACAATTATAATGGAACAAGTCGTTCCTTAAATAAATATATATTTGTTTATATCTAAAGGGATGTCCTCGTAACTACAACATACGTGAGTACAAAAACAACCAGAAATCCTCAAAAAGAATAACCGTATTTTGCTAAGCCTATATCAATTTGGTAGCAGTGCGTGGTTTGGGCGCGCGAATTGGACTAACCGCCAATTGATCCATTTAAATCAAAAAGAAATTAAATAATTGGACTAACCGCCAATTTAGAAAGAAAAAGTTGAATAAAAATGGATACACATAACTTAGCAAAAATCGAACAGTTAACAGAAAACAACTATACCACGTGGTCCATGAAAATGGAAGCAATTCTGGATTCAAAAGATCTCTTCGAGGACGTAATTGTTAATGACGAGCCAGATTTTACAAATAATAAACTAGAATATGATATTTGGAAGAAAAAGAATCGGGAAGCATACAGCCTAATAATATTGTCACTTTCGGATGACTTAACAATCATCTTTCGAGGCGATAAAAGGGCCAAAAGAATTTGGTACGACATAAAGAAAAGGTTTGAAGGATCTCTAGAAAATAAAAGGATAGACCTAATGTTGGATCTAGCCAGACTAAAATTGAACCCAAATGAAAATGTTAACATGTATATTGTACGAGCACAGAAACTGGAACAAGAGATCACCCAGCTAGGAAAGACTGTAACAGAAAGAGAACTTGTACGATACATTGTTGAAGGACTCACACCTAACTTTGACACGATCGCAGCAGCACTGTCAATAAACAGAGGAATCTCCTTACCAGACTTGAGACAAACTCTACTGGATTTCGAGAAGAAAAGACAGGACAGAAGCAAAAATCCTGAAAATGCTTTCAGATCATCAGGCAACCAATTCAAAGAAAAATCATGCTTCATTTGCAAAAGAAAAGGACATTTCAAGAAAGACTGTTGGTTCAACCCTGACAACAAAGGAAATCAAAAGAATACAACAAACAAAAATAACATGGCCAGTGCAAGGAACTACCATAAAGGACCAAAACAAAACAATGACACAGCCAGGTCAGCAATCCAAGAACGAACGGAGGAACCATCCCAACGAAGAGACTCCACTTCAGAATACGCACTACATGCAAGCACAAGGGAGGAACGCCCGACAACTCAGGACGTGTGGATAATTGATTCTGCGTGCACAAGCCACATGACTTCCCATGGTGATTGGATCGAGCACAAGACGGAGGAGAGAAGAAGCATACAAGTGGCAGAAGAAGGGAGGCACATCGAATCTACCTCATCGGGATTAATCCAAGCTACTGTACAAGGTAAGGACAAACTTAACAACGCTGTAACCCTGCATAATGTCCTCCATGTACCACACCTGAAAGGAAATCTAATGTCCATTCCAAGCGTAGTAAGAAGAGGGAACTCTGTTCTTTTGAATTCTGAAGGAGCATACATATACTCTTCTGATGACAAGCTAATAGGAACAGGAAACTTTGATGGTAACATGTACACATTGAACCTATCACGTTTACCTGAAGCAACTCATGTCCCAAACGAACATTGCTTGATTTCAAAGGACAATTCTAGGACTGCATGGCACAGAAGGTTAGGGCATCCTAGTGACAACAAACTAGACCTGATTTTGAAGAACAATCTTCTAAAAGGCTTGAACTCTATAAATGGTACCCTTGATCAATGTGATGCTTGCTCCTTGGGAAAAATGACCAAAGTACCCTATGTTCACACAGATGGCAATCAGGAAAGCTACCCCTTTGAAGCCATTTATGTCGATCTCTGTGGTCCAATGAGAATAAACTCCTTGGGCGGAAGTAAATATTTCTTGACAATCGTAGATGGATTCTCTAGGAGAATATTTGTAGAATTTCTCAAAGATAAACTCTCAGCAGCAGAAGTTTTGAAGAAGTTTATTGTAAAGAGAGAAAACGAGCTAAACTCAAAACTAAAACGACTTAGAACAGATAACGGAACAGAATTTATCAATAAAAACCTTGAAACCTTCATAGAATCCAGAGGAATTAAACATGAACTAACTACACCATACACCCCAAGAAGCAATGGGAGAGTTGAAAGAGCTAACAGAACACTATTAGACAAAGGCCGAACACTTCTGGCAGACTCCCAATTACCCCTACACTTCTGGGCAGAAGCTGTCAATACAGCTGCATATCTGTACAATCTAACTCCCACAACTAATGACCCAGACACTACCCCTATGGAAAAATGGAAAGGTAAAAAGCCATCCGTCTCTCACATCATGAGATTTGGTTGTGAAGTCTTCTATAAACTCGAGAATCATCAAAGACACAAACTAGAAGCTAAATCTAAGAGAGGAATATTTGTAGGCTATTCAAGATGCAGAAGAGCTTATCGAGTATTTGATATCACAGCGAGAGTCATTCTTGAAACCGCAGACATTCACTTCAGAGAAAACAATAATGTCATCTCGGAAGAAAAACAAAATGATAATAATACGGACACTGACACATATTTCTTCATTCAGGAGGATGAACAACTGAACAATCATGTTCTATCAGATGTTGATATTGAAGAGCCAGCACCAGATACCATGGTCAACAGACAGACAGAGTCAAGTGGATCAGACAGACCACAAAGAACTCGAACAATACCTAAAAGATTCGATGACTACGTTCTGGCTACTACGAATGAAACCATTCCGAAAGACTATGATGAAGCCATCGCATGCGAAGACAAGAAACATTGGGAGAACGCAATGCTTGAGGAAATACAGAACATGTACTCGCATCAAGTATGGGAACTGGTACCTAGACCTGTAAACGCTAAAGTTGTCAAAAGTAAATGGGTGTTCAAAATATCTAAAGACCAAGAAAACAAAACTTACAAAGCTAGACTTGTTGCAATGGGATACAACCAAATCCCAGGAAGAGATTACAACAAAAGTTTCAGCCCTGTAATTAAAAATGCCACCCTCAGGACTATTTTGTCAATGGCAGCAACAAAAGATTCAGGCATTAAACTATTTGATGTAAAAGCAGCCTATCTAAATGGAAACATTGAAAACACAATATTCATGGAACAACCTGCTGGATTTGTCCAAGACAGAAACAAAGTTTGCAAACTCAACAAAAGTATTTACGGTCTACCTCAATCCGGAAGATCGTGGTATGAGAAATTCAGTCAAGTACTTCATGACTGTGGACTGGAAAAACTTAAATCTGATCCTTGCCTATTTAAATGGAAGAATGAAGACAAATACTTCTATGTAGGGATATATGTTGATGACTTTATCACTGTCTCAGATTCTGAAGATACCTCAAACAGATTCATCAATAAATTGAGACATCACCTGGAAATAAAGGATGTAACATGTAAAGGCATGTTTTTGGGAATCAAGATCATGCAAGACAAGGAGGGAATTTCGCTACAGCAAAGCCACTATGTACAACAAATATTGCAGAAATATGGAATGGAAAATTGTAAGGAAGTTCCAACCCAGGTTCCAAAGAAATCAATTTGGATAATCATATTGAAGATGACAATTGTGAACAGCACACTTACCAGGAAGCCCTTGGAATGCTAATGTTTCTAGCTGTTAACACCAGACCCGACATTGCTTACATCACTAGCAAACTTTCACAGTACTCCAGACAACCAAAACAGATGCACTGGACAGCAATCAAAAGAGTTATGAGATACCTACGAGGAACAATTGACCTAGGAGTGAAATTTGAAAGAGGGAAGACTGGAATCCTGAAGTCCTACGCCGATGCCAGCTGGTCGACCACTCATGACGGAAAATCCTACGGCGGATATGTATTGAAGCTCGGCGAAGCAACTATAGACTGGAAAAGTAGTAAACAACCACTCGTCGCCCTCTCCACAATGGAAGCGGAAATGATAGCTGCTTGTGAAAGCTGCTGTCAAATCAAGTGGATAATAAACCTGTTACGAGTGCTGGAAGAATGGAATTTCATGGAAAAACCAACTGCGATCTATACAGACAGTCAGTCATTGATCAACTGGATCTCCAGCCCTAAACAAAGCAGTCGCTGTAGACATATCAACAGAAAGTACCACTTCTTGAGAGACTGTTATGAATCCAGAGACATCTGCCTTCTGTACAAGCCATCTCAGGACCTGGAGGCGGATATCTTCACAAAGGACCTATCCCGAGACCAGATGAAGAAACACCTGGAGAGCCTCAGCATCGTGGGAATAAAGCCAAAGTAAGGAGGGAATTGTTACACAGACTTTGACTTTAATCATCTTAGATGCTGACGTCACTACCATGACGCAACTTCCAACTTCTACCCTTCAACCTTGCTGTTATTGTTTACCGCTAACTTGTTTTAACAATTATAATGGAACAAGTCGTTCCTTAAATAAATATATATTTGTTTATATCTAAAGGGATGTCCTCGTAACTACAACATACGTGAGTACAAAAACAACCAGAAATCCTCAGAAAGAATAACCGTATTTTGCTAAGCCTATATCAGAGATAGATGTAACCCGGGCTCCTGGAGCGCAAAACGCCAACTACCCGGGCTGTCCAGCAGTCTAGTTTAGAATACTAGTCACGTCCTGTACGGGTTGCTGAGCTAAACCAGTCCACCAGGAAGTTCCATGCTGGCAGAGTTTCTGGTAGGCGGGCCAGTGATGAGGAATCGAAGTCTGCCTGTCCAAGCAGTAAAGCCGTTTGCGTCCTGGGAAAGCCCGGAGACGGCCAGTTGAAACGAGCGGGGAGTTCTTGAAGAAGCACGATGTCAGCTTGAGTCGTATTGGCAAGATCAGTAAGCTCCAAGATGGCGGAAGGAGACCTGTGGGCATTGGCCTGCAAGATTCTTAGGGGTCTAGACATGATTCTTGGATTGGGCGATTTTCGCCTTCACAAATGGACACAAGGAAGATGTAGCCAGATGGTTGATGGCAGCACCAGCTTTTTTACTGCAGCGGCAGCAGCGTGCCTGGCTTGCCTCGACGGCGCACTGTTTGCCTTCGTGCTCAGTAGACCCGCATTTGTAGCAAGTCGGATGGGCAGCAGTGCAGTAAGGGGCTCGGTGTCCAAATCCGCAGCAGCGGAAGCACTGTTTCAGGGAGTGACTCCTCTCAAACCTATGCATTAAGCCCGCTATCGGAATCTGTCCTTGTTGTCCCAGAATTTCAGCTACCTTGTTATCCACCTCCACGAACACTGTAGCAGCGCCCCGTGCATTGTTTCCAGAACGGTGCACCACCTTGATGGAGCGAAGACCTGGCAGGGATTGGATGGCGTGGTTGGAGGAAAGACCAGTACAAATCTCCTCATCGGACACATTGTTATCGACACTGAATAGGCAGTATCTCGGTAGAATGGTAGGGCGCTCATGGCAGGACAGGCTAGATGGGAGTGTAGCCAATTTAGATGCCAGGTTTTTGGCCACTTCGTCCGTGCTGGTATGAAGTACCACTTTGCCACTGGAGTTGATGGAGGCTACCGTGTCCTTGGAGGTTGTGAGTGAAGGGTCAGCCTTTTGAATTTCCTTCAGAATATCCCTCGGGTTCGCTTTGGGATCGACCGACCTCACGACGACATGAGATTTGAAGGAGGGGGCTAGATTTACAAAGGCGGGCTTTGATTTGGTTATTGGAGGTGCAGTCATACCCGGCTTGGCTTCAACTGCCGCAACAGAGGCGAAAGATGTGGAGGGAGAAGGAGCGCTTTCTGTAGGCTGAGGTCTGCTATAGCTAGCACCCTTGAAGGCATCTTCAAGTAGAAGTTCAGCTTTTTGAGCGACGCTTAACAAGAGACCCCTGGTAGCCATGTTTTTCTTGGAAGGCGAGTCAAGGCTGGAGTCAGCAAGAATGGCAGAAAAAAAAAAAAAACCTATATATCAATTTTTTTTCTCCCCATTGAATATAAGCAAACATATTTTTACAAACTTAATTCTATTGACGTTATGTGGCGCTGAGTTTGTTGTTGAGACTCACATTAATGTTATAATACCTTGAAAAAGGTTAATGTTCAGCCAACTGAAATATTGGTAAAATAAATGATATTTTGACCCAATATATGTCATTTTAATTAAATAATCGCATTGTATATATTAATCTATACAGTTATCAGAGTCATCAAGCAACAATTCTTAATAATCAATTCTGTCACCGTTTGCTTTTGTGAATGGAATAAATACCCAAATATGGCCATTTCTCATAACCATCGGTGGTTCAGTGGTAGAATGCTCGCCTGCCACGCGGGCGGCGGGTTCGATTCCCGGCCGATGCATTTTTTTTTTACAATTTTTAAAACTCATTTATATATTATACAAGAATGAAATCCACGGCGCCAATTTATAATTGTAACGAATAGTATTTGAATAAAAGCATTTAATCGGGCTTTGCCCGGGTCATTCGCTAGTTTATATATAAAAATAAATTTTATTTAAAAAATATCTAAAAAAAAAATATCGACTCAACACAAAAACATAAATGCATCTTAAAAGAATACCTATTTTAAATTGGAATACTAAAAAAAAAAACGATTCGATTATATATAAATATATTTTAAAATTTATATGGAGTATATATATAAAGCTTTAAAAATAATAATAGGATTTTTGCTAGTCGCACGTGAACAACGTAGAATTTTGAAATTTATTTTCAAGCCTCTAAATATAACTTGGCAACGAAATAAAGTCTTCTTTTACGATATCTTATTAAATGTTGTGTTTATTTATTTATCCTATGTGTATATTTGCGTGTAAATTGTTGCAATATTTAGGTACTTACAGCTTGTATGAAGGCATGAGGACGTTGATGATTATATGATAATAACCTTTATTATCCATTTAGTAAAAGAAAGTTATAGTAGCGAACACATTAACAGTGTAGATAACTGGCCAATGTGGCGCTAGCTGTAGTCGTAGCATTCAGTTTCCAACTTATTTAAATTTACATTTCAGAGCAATAATTATAAAGTTTATATACATATTAGATCTCATTTTATCTATATATATAAAAATGAATGTATGTGTGTGTGTCTGTTTGTTTGTTTGTTTGTCCTTTATGCCTGACCAAACCACTCATTGGATCGCCATGAAACTTTGGGAAGTTATTTAGTATAGTACTGGGAAGGTTTCTAGCAAATAAAATTTTTGAAATAACTTTTCGCCTAGAAATAAGCAAGATAAATATTCTAATTTATCTGTTATAATTCAACAATCTGCTCTAAATATTATCATGATGATACGATGATTTTGTAATGTAGAAAATTAGGAAAGACAAAATTCAGGATGACACAGCAATTTATTTGAGACAAGAATAATGATACAATTCAAAGGCAAGATACTATTCCTTTAACTTCCAATTACCGAGGGAACCAATTAATATTGATTTTATTCAACTTATCGAGTATTTTTCAAGGGACCGGGAAAAAATGTTCACTTTATCGAGAGATTCGTTAAACAAACCTTTACTCGGGTAAAACCCGGGCGAAGCCGGGTACATCCATACAAGAATAATGATACAATTCCAAGGCAAGATACTATTCCTTTAACTTCCAATTACCGAGGGAACCAATTAATATTCATTTTATTCAACTTATCGAGTATTTTTCAAGGGACTGGGAAAAAAATGTTCACTTTATCGAGAGATTCGTTAGACAAACTTTTACTCGGGTAAAACCCGGGCGAAGCCGGGTACGTCCGCTAGTAGTCTATATATATAAAAATGAATGTATGTGTGTCTGTTTGTTTGTCCTTTATGCCTGACCAAACCACTCATTGGAACGCCATGAAACTTTGGGAAGTTATTTAGTATAGTACTGGGAAGGTTCTAGCAAATAAAATTTTTGAAATAACTTTTCGCCTAAAAGTAATCAAGATAAATATTCTAATTCATCTGTTATAATTCAACAATCTGCTCTAAATATTATCATGATGATACGATGATTTTGTAATGTATAAAATTAGGAAAGACAAAATTCAGGATGACATGTCAATTTATTTGTGACAAGAATAATGATACAATTCCAAGGCAAGATACTATTCCTTTAACTTCCAATTACCGAGGGAACCAATTAATGTTGATTTTATTCAACTTATCGAGTATTTTTCAAGGGACCGGGAAAAAATGTTCACTTTATCGAGAGATTCGTTAGACAAACCTTTACTCGGGTAAAACCCGGGCGAAGCCGGGTACATCCATACAAGAATAATGATACAATTCCAAGGCAAGATACTATTCCTTTAACTTCCAATTACCGAGGGAACCAATTAATATTGATTTTATTCAACTTATAGAGTATTTTTCAAGGGACCGGGAAAAAAATGTTCACTTTATCGAGAGATTCGTTAGACAAACCTTTATTCGGGTAAAACCCGGGCGAAGCCGGGTACGTCCGCTAGTTTTTATATAAATTAATAATTTTAAAATAAAAATACAACTTTTCGCAATGAATTCGAAAAGAAACTCATTGCGAAAAGTTGTATTTTTATTTTAAAATTTGTAGCGCAATTTTTTCGTTTACTTCAAATTAATAATTATCAATATATTACAATAATTGATCTCTAAAAAATAGCAGAAATATCTATATATATAAAAATCAATGTTTGTATGTTTGTTTGTTTGTATGTCCGGTATACAAATTCGCAGTAGTTCACTAATTCAAACCAAAATTTCCATACATAGGTTAAAAAAAAAATACGGGGAAGACGATAGGCTATTTTAAAAATATATAAATCAATTATTAAAACTCTATATTCAAATTATTCTACTTAGCTCACGAACAGCGCCCTCTATTAAAGATTAGATTAAATTATGCTGATGCAAACAAATAGATAATGCTAATAACAAACAATTATATTTAAAAAAAACTTATCTAAATATATATCACTCGGGTAGATATGCACACGGGTCAATCCCGGGGCGAAGCCCGGGTCACCCGTCTAGTATATTATAAAAAATAATAATAAATCATACAAATTAAAAAGCTATAATTTTAAATTCATTAGTGTGATTTAAGTCCACGGTAGTTGCGATAGAGTATGCATAACTCTTGTTAAATTTTATATATTCTTTACTGAAAACCATTTGGCTTAAACTGGCACCGTTCATTTGATTTTGTACTCTCAGATCTGCAACAAGTGGGCACCTGATTAAAATATAGAGAGTTGGAGTCCAGAATCTCTGGAATTTGATCAGACGTGTATCTAAGAAGGTATTTTACTGTGTTTGATTCTTTAGCTGACAGATTAGGCAGAATGGGTCACATTAGAGAGTCTGATAATTTCAGATTGTTCGAAACCGTATCCTTTAATATCGTAGATGTGGTGTTGCAAATTTTAGGTTTTGGAAGTATGGGGATTATAGGACTGGGAGATGCCTTCACTCTTCTGAGGTATTATGTGGAGTGGTCTGTTCCGTATAGGTCTGTTCATAGCATAGAGCTAACTCTTTGCTTAGGAAGTAATTCTTGGGAAGGGTTTTAAAGTGAAAAGATAAGTTATAGAGTGCTTCCCTTTTTGCGAGTTGATTCGCTAGTTTCCCTCAATGTGGCATGACTCCAGACCCTATTGAACTGAACACCATTCAGAGTGTTTATTTTTGTAATTATCTCCACAATAAGTGGGGTTCTTGAGATTACAGGATGGCGTGTTTAGCTGTAAGATAATCAGATGCAATGACATTGTCTTGTCTCGGCATATGTCCAGGAATATGTTCTGGTAGCGTACAGAGGATCAATAGTTCGAACTAGTAGGAGTTACGATTATCGATGAAAATATTTAAGCATGTTTTCATTCTTTGTGTATAGATAGCAAGTTATTGCTTTATATTAATTACACTGGTCTACACTGAAAAATATGTTTTTGATAATGCATCAGTTTCTGACTTAATTTGAAGTGCTTGATCACGAATAAAATGTTAGTTTTTATGTATCTCATCAATTTTTAGAGATATAACATATACATATTTAGGTCACAATGTGCTACATCAGTCCATATAAGCGGTACGAAAACACATTAAACGCAAATAAAAACTGAGAACGTCATACCAAAAGGTACTTTATTTGCTGTAGTATAAGAAAACCGAATCTATACAATATATATATATATATATATATATGTCATAATTTGTATATAATTAAATGCACCCCCGACCCACTATGTATGTACCATGTATGATTTTCAAAGATTTAATAAAGAATAAGGTAACTGGAGGAAAGCAAGTAGCAATAAGACATAGGAAGTAGGCCTAAAGCTGGCACGACTATTCTTGGCACCCCCGTCAATATTGCAGGGGCAAAGACCGGACGTATCTAGTGACCGCAGAAGTTATAAATGTTAAGCTAACGCCCAATATTTCCGGCAAAGACAGGACGTATCTAATATCCGCCGAAGTTATAAGCGTCGAGCTACCCAACACTTCCTGGCGAAATCGGATATATCTTCCGGCAAAAGCAACACCAAAGAAAACCGCCGGGCCAATCAGAAGACAGTACCTAAATAGGTCGACCAATAGGAAAAGATCATGTGACATCTCTCGACCAATCAAAAAGAAACTGAGTCTTGGTGTTAAATCGAAAAGCAAGAATGGTCAGTTGTTCACTCGTTCTCGCCGAGTTCGGACCTAGTAGTGATTTCGCTCTCAACAAGGTAACATCTACTCTCGAGACCTCCCCGCTCACCCCATAGCTAAGTCAATCACCGCCATGTGATCAGATAATTAATAAGTCAAATCGCTCAGCTCTTCTCAAGCTTTCTTTCCTCCAATCCAGTTGCCTTTCATTTTCAAACCCCATCACGTGTCCTGATTATTCCTAACTGTATGCTGCAACTTCCACTCAAACGACTGCGCTTCAATCAAATCTCACCATTCGCATCCAACAACAAGAAATTCCGCAACGATATTACCACAGAACGGTTAAGTCGACAGGATAAAGATATTATGGAGCTTAATCAGGATCCCATAGGCGTAAAGTCGGACGGCCCGACGGAAACAACAACGGAAGGGAGGCAGGAAGTAAGAGAGACGGGCGAGACAACTGCGCCCCTAGCGGACGTCGTCACCCAGCTGTCAACGCTCCTGACCCGAGTAAAAATTTCTGATGGATCTGAGGCGACAATCCCGCCTTTCGACGGCACATACAGCGCGACACAGTTTTTCCAGACGTTCGACCGAAAAATGGAAGACGCATCCATGGGAGAACAAGAAAAATTACTGCGCCTGCCAAACTACCTGGTGCGACAACCCCTGGAGCTCTTCAGGAAACTTCGGCTGGCCGACCGGAGTTATTTCCAGGTGAGACAAATCCTCCTAGATCTCTACCCTGAGTCAAGCGAAGCGTCCTTTGCGAAATATTTCGCCATGAAACTTACTGGACAAGCCAACCTAGAGACCTACTACCGGGAAAAAACCGCCATGGGATTGCAACTAGGACTTCCACAAGAGGTGATCCTCGAGACACTGACAGAAGGACTGCCATTCAACGACCAGCGCCTAGTCCGCGTAGTGCCTCCCGAGAACCTAGGAGAGTGGTTCCGACTTGTACAGCGGATCCACGGGCCCAGTGTACCGACAACGCGACCCAGAGAAGATCAACCACCCACAATGTCGGGTCCGTACCACAGCACACCCCGACGCCCAGGTGCATGGAATGCACCTCTTCCGCCGTCCAACTGCAAGTTCTGCGGCGCGAGACACTGGCACAGCGAATGCCGACGTCGACCAGTCCCGACGACCCACGAAAAAGTCCGGACAGTGCAAACGGTCCCAAAATCACCAGTTCCGATTCCACAACAACCAAGTCAAGCCAGAGACACCCCAGCCGAGCAGCCCTTTCGAGACTGAGGTAGGCTCCCTAAACCAACTGACTGTCAAACTTTTTCTAGCCCCTAATGTATCATGCCCCTTTTTAATTGATACAGGCGCCAGCCTGAGTATAGTGCCATATAATATTTATCATATGCTAAAAACCCACCTGCCTAATTTAACCCTTGAGGGACATTCACTACACCTCCAAACCCTAAACGGATTTGCAAAAACCATGGGTAAACTATCTATCCCACTGACAATAGGACAAATATCACGAAAGGAGAATTTCCATGTAGTGAATGCACCATTGCCATTTGGAATTCTTAGTATCAATAGCCTCCATAAATTCAGATTAACCATAGATTTTAATAAATGCACTATATTCCAGCTGGGCGCCCCATTGTCTACCCTTTCCTACCATTTTAATCATGTGTCCAATGTATGCACGTACTGGCAGTGTCAGGCGATGTCACAAAAAATTTTCCCCGCATCCCAACTTTCCGCCTATGACAACCATTGCGTGCATTCATTGAAAAAAACCCACTTATCTACATGCCCCTTTTTCACTAAAGCCAATTGCCTTTTTTACATGCCCTCAAATAATCAAACCACAACAACTTCAACTTATGAACCTGTCCAAAACGCACCCACACAGCGGGATAACTCGCATACCAAAAACATAGGTGATCACACACCGTTGCACAACTCTCACATGACCAACCCACACAACGAACTCGACACTCACACTAATACACAACAAAACCCTTTACCACATGCATACTACAACACAACACCTAACACTCACTATACACCACAGTTCACAACACTTCTACAAAGGTACACTCACATTTTTTCACAGGACAAATTCAACGTACCATGCTTACGGATTCCACCAGTAAAAATACCCACGAATTCCGAAAAAATAATCACCATACGTCCATATCGTGTTCCGATATGTGACCAACAAGAAATCCGTAACCAAATACAACAAATGCTGGAGAACGGCATCATAGAACAATCTTTTTCACCTTTCTCGAGCCCTGTCACCCTCGTCACTAAGCGCGACAAGACCAAACGGTTTTGTATCGATTATAGGAAGGTGAACGAGCTAATCAGCTCTGATGTCCATCCCCTCCCGAGAATCGAGGATATCCTAGACCGCCTCGCACAGGCCAAATATTTCTCCACGGCCGACATATCCTCTGCGTATTGGCAAGTCCCAATACACCCCGATTCTCGACCACTGTTAGCATTTGCCACCTTTGAAGGATTATACCAACCCACTCGATTACCTTTCGGGTTAAAAACCAGTCCTCAGATTTACGAACGAGCCATAAGTCAGGTCCTACAGAGACACGGACTTGACTGTGTGGCACATTACTTTGATGATTTCATCATTTACTCCAACACATTGGAGGAACATCAAAACCACCTGCGACAATTTTTCGCCTTTTGCGAAGCGGAGAAGTTACAACTTAACTTCGCAAAATGCGAATTTTTTAAGCAATCCATAGATTTTCTAGGTTACACCATCACAGCTGGTACAATTACACCACTTACACGCAATACCGACATCATCCACGCCATCAAACAACCACACAACCGAAAAACACTACAATCCTTCTTAGGCGCTGTGAACGTCTATAACAAATTCATTCCGGAATACGCTCGCTTGCGAGCACCACTCAACAATCTCCTCAAAAAGGACGTCGTGTGGAACTGGAATGAAGCTTGTCAAGAGGCGTTCATTGACCTGAAAGGAAACCTCACACAACACCCCATTTTACACCTTTACAAAGAAGGTCTGCCATGCCAAGTGTATTGCGATGCATCCACCCTCGGTATAGCAGGCATTCTCAAACAAGTTCACCCTGACGGGAACGTATATCCAGCTCAGTATTTCAGCCGAACATTGCGCCCACACGAGAAAAACTACTCCATCTCTGAACTTGAGTGCTTAGCAATCGTTGAGAGTGTGGAGAAGTTTCGCATCTATCTTATGGGCAGAAAATTTACTATATTTTCTGACCATCACGCATTGCAGTGGTTGAAAACCATCAAGAACCCGTCCGGCAGACTGTTTCGATGGAGTTTACGACTATCGAGTTACGAATATGAGGTCCGCTACATAAAAGGAAAACTACAATATGAAGCAGATCTCTTGTCCCGTAACCCGTTTTGTGGATTCTTGGACGCCACCCTTATCAAGACACACCAACCTCCTCCATCGAAAGAGTCTACTTTGACCATTGATCGTAATGGATTACATACAGTTTCCCGAAAAGGTGTAACCAAGATTATAATTCCAAAACCACTCATACAACAACTCTTACAAACAGTACACACACAATACAATCACCCCGGTATTTCACAAATGTCACGACTCATATCCACGCAATATTACTGGCAAGGTATGTCCAAAGATATTAAACAAAAGGTTAAGACCTGTCCCACCTGCCAATTAACAAAACGTCCAGTAGGACCCACTTACGGAGAATTAAGTCAACCTCCGGAATCTAAAGAACCCTTCGACCTTTTATCTCTGGACACCATAGCAGGATTTGCCAAATATGGCAACACCAAGATATACCTCCATGTGGTAGTCGATCATTTTTCACGCTACGCGTGGGCTTTTCCATCTAAATCCACCAGTACCACCACCTACCAACAGGTACTTAAGCGAGTATTCCAGGATGGTTCTCCAAAACGCCTTCTTACGGATAGAGCCCCTGCCTTCACTTCACCCAAATTTCGTAGTTTTCTCCTTAATAGAAATATTCACCCGTTAATCACAACCAGCAACAACCCACAAGCCAACGGCCTATGTGAACGCCTGAACGCCACCCTCACGGGAAAACTTAGGTTATTACACCTAGAAAATCCTAAGGTCGCATGGACCAAGTTGGTCAAGAAGGTTACACTTATATATAACAAGACACCCCACTCTACCACAGGTTTTCCACCCATATACTTAATGTTTGGTATCCTACCCCCAGAAATCTCTAATCATAACACACCGTACCCAGATATCGACAAAGCTAGAAAAATTGCACACACACGCACACAAAACAAACATTTACAAGACAAAAACATTTATGACCAACGACACAAACAACCACATTTCGAAGTAGGTGATCTAGTGTTAGTAAAATTATATCACCACCCAAATACAGGGAAACTTGCGCCATATTTCACAGGACCTCACACAATATTAGAAATTATCTCACCAAATGTGGTCCGCATAGATCGACCAAATCAACCACTTCAAAGAGACACTGACACAATCCACGTCAACAAACTTAAGCTGTATACAGAAAAAATCCGTTATATATCACCACCCGCCGTTAGCACATATCACATAAAGCACAACCCCAATTACACGTTCCCTTTCAAACATTTAACACCCGAATTATTCCCAACAGAGTCATTAAGGATCAAACCCACCAGCAGCGAACCTTTCAGGCATTTAGACCCTGCCATTTTTGCAACAAGGCGATTTGCATCACTCTTCCCCGATGTTAAAAACTGCAAACCTGACAACCAGTTCGATCATATCACACCACCCCCTAAAGATATCAAACAGTGCGAAATTGAACGACCAACAATATATAAGATTCGAACAAATAATTCCGAATTCCCATTTACAAAAATATGGGAGAACATGGGGCAATATCCTATCTTTCATCTGATTTTCATCCTTTGTATGTTAGTTCTACCATACAAATATATCCCAATTTTATTCATTAATTACTTGTTTATCTATACCCTGCCCTCTCATAAAATTTTCGAATTACAAGAAGTAGTTTTTAATTTAGGACAAGCATTTTTTAATTTTGGACAAGCATTTATAAAACTTCTCATAATTTTAGGAACCATTTTTGCAGAAAATCTAAATAAACTCCGAAGAGATAGAAGTAACTGAAAGATGACCAACCAATGTCGGAGAAGTCACACTCCAAAAACAAGATGCAAGTCGCACTCAAAATAAATTAGACGGCAGGAAGTGAGAATTTTGAGACGACGCGACAGGAAGCGTAGTTCCGCGGCGATAAAGTCGGCCTATGCAAACAAAGGGGAGCGCCTCGTTTCCGATCTCCAATTACCACCCCTCGTTTCTGGCCGCTCATCCAAATTAGATCACCGCTTTTCCCCCCTCCACAGATATCTCTATATGTCGCCAATTTTAGATTCCAATTCGAGCCTACATATCGATTTTTTTTTACAATTCAATTCCACACCCACAAGACGTCACCGACACATCTAAATGAGTCACATCCCTATTATAATTAATCATGATCACTTTACAGACTCACACAAAAAAACGTTACATATTCCACCTACACGTACATCTCAAAAAACAATAACAAGACAAAAAATTACATAAAGGTTATATAGATTTCCATGTCTCCTGTACATGTAGTATAAACGCACACTTGAGGATTAGAATCACGTTTTCCACCTAGGTGTCGCTACAGATGAGACAAAAAATTTCTAGGGCATAAGTAAGCAATTAAAATATCTAGATCAGGGCATGTAGATACAAAAGAACTCAATTCAATACATTTTTTTTATTTATACATTAACCAATTTTACTATTTTTCAATTAAATTCAAAATATTTAACCAAATTAACAATTTATTCAAATTATTATCATATTTAACTATCAATTATCATTCTATTTATCACTTAACTTATATTAGTATAACTTCATTATCAACGAAAACTCATTGGTTTTCGGTTACACTAAAAACATTAAATCATCCTATTTTTGAAACCTTTTTATTTTTCATTTTTCCTTTTTTTTTTTCATTCAACCAAGCACTCAACTTTGATTTCGCTCAAAAACCTTTTATTTTATTTTATTTTGATTTCAAAAGACCTTATGAAATTTCCTCGAATTCTTTTCCAAAATTCGAGCAAAAAAGTAACTAGGCATTTTCCCTTATCACCATGCAACAAAACAATTTTTCTTTTTCAACCAAACACATTCAATTTTGATTTCATTCAACTATTCTTATTTTATTTTGTTTTGATTTCAAAGCGCCTTATGAAATTTCCTCGATTTCTTTTCTCAAAATTCGAGCAAAAAAGTAACTAAGCATTTGTCCTTTGTCACCATGCAACAAAAAATTTTTCTTTTTCAACCAAACACATTCAATTTTGATTTCATTCAACTATTTTTATATTATTTTTATTTTGATTTCAAAAGCCTTAATAGAACTCCCTCGATTTCATTTCCTATCTCGAGTAGAATTCGTTTAGGCGCATTTTCCTTTCTTTTTAGCCCACTATGTACCATAGCATTCATTGATTTCTTACAATTAAAAATTTTTGATTTCTATTAATTATACTCAACCTATATCATCAACACCACTCTATTTTACCTCTTATATCACCACCAATACTTGTATATAACCTCTCAATACCCACAACTAATTTTCCCACAAAATTATTTTTCACTTTACAGAATTCTCTCAGGCTAACCCCTTCTTGAATTCTTCACATGTAGGGGGCGCATCTGTCATAATTTGTATATAATTAAATGCACCCCCGACCCACTATGTATGTACCATGTATGATTTTCAAAGATTTAATAAAGAATAAGGTAACTGGAGGAAAGCAAGTAGCAATAAGACATAGGAAGTAGGCCTAAAGCTGGCACGACTATTCTTGGCACCCCCGTCAATATTGCAGGGGCAAAGACCGGACGTATCTAGTGACCGCAGAAGTTATAAATGTTAAGCTAACGCCCAATATTTCCGGCAAAGACAGGACGTATCTAATATCCGCCGAAGTTATAAGCGTCGAGCTACCCAACACTTCCTGGCGAAATCGGATATATCTTCCGGCAAAAGCAACACCAAAGAAAACCGCCGGGCCAATCAGAAGACAGTACCTAAATAGGTCGACCAATAGGAAAAGATCATGTGACATCTCTCGACCAATCAAAAAGAAACTGAGTCTTGGTGTTAAATCGAAAAGCAAGAATGGTCAGTTGTTCACTCGTTCTCGCCGAGTTCGGACCTAGTAGTGATTTCGCTCTCAACAAGGTAACATCTACTCTCGAGACCTCCCCGCTCACCCCATAGCTAAGTCAATCACCGCCATGTGATCAGATAATTAATAAGTCAAATCGCTCAGCTCTTCTCAAGCTTTCTTTCCTCCAATCCAGTTGCCTTTCATTTTCAAACCCCATCACGTGTCCTGATTATTCCTAACTGTATGCTGCAACTTCCACTCAAACGACTGCGCTTCAATCAAATCTCACCATTCGCATCCAACAACAAGAAATTCCGCAACGATATTACCACATATATATATATATATATATATATATATATATATATATATATATATAATGCTACAGTCAATCCTTCATGAATTTCAACCTTTTTTTATTATTTTCTCTTATAAGTGTACTAGACGAATGGCCTGGGCAACGCCCGGGTTTTACCCGAGTGCGTATATATTTTTAAAACGTTTTAATTCAAATACTATTCGTTACAATTATAAATTGGCGCCATGGATGTCACTCTTGTGAAACGTCCCGTTCCAAACTGTGTTTTTAAAATGTTTTAATTAAAATACTATTCGTTACAATTATAAATTGGCGCCGTGGATGTCTCTCTTGTGAAACGTCCCGCCCCAAACTGTGTGTCTTGAAAATATAAAAATAAAAATGTGAATTTTCATAAAGATTTCATCATGTCGATTTTTTTTTTTTGCATTTCACCTACTAAATCGATAGAGATAATTACATTTGCAACATGAACTTAGGTATATTGACTAAATAGAAAACTGCATAGTAATAAAGATAATTTTTAAAGGCACCATATCGTTTTTTTTTTCAATAAAATCGAAACAAAAATTAACGATAAATAACGATAATTGCCTTAAAAAGAAATTGCCTTAAAAAAAGAAACATTCGCGGTGATTTTGTCTTGCATTCGTTTATACAATTATTATATACGAATGACCCGGGCAACGCCCGGGTTTTACCCGATTAAATGCTTTTATTCAAATACTATTCGTTACAATTATAAATTGGCGCCGTGGATGTCATTCTTGTATAATATATAAATGAGTTTTAAAACTTGTAAAAAAAAAAAGCATCGGCCGGGAATCGAACCCGGGCCGCCCGCGTGGCAGGCGAGCATTCTACCACTGAACCACCGATGGTTATGAAAAATCCCATCCGTGAGCTTCAAACAGACAAACAGACAGAATAAGGCAAATATATTAGGTGTATCCCGGCAGGTCACGGGACAGATTCCAACAGTAATCTGCCATCATATGGCAGTCCCAGACACCTTGATATCTCTCTTCCATCACTTTCATGTCTTGATGGAATCGCTCGCCTTGTTCATCACTATATGCACCGAGATTATCAGGGGATTTGTGCAGGTACTATGCAAGTAATTATCGATTATCTTGGTGTATAGGGAGGTGCGGAAGTACTACTGCTGCGTTAATGCCATTGGTGCAAACACTGGTGAACTGATGGTGTCATAGAAAGTTGGAGGGATCTTCTAAGAGGTGATACTGAGACGTATCTCAAAAATGCCGTCTTTAAACGATCTTAAGTAGGTTAATCGAGCTTTGATGGATATATCCAGTTGAGGACAGTCCGATTTGACTTTAAACATCGATCTCTCTGGTCAAATGGTTCTACTCAGCCACCCATTCAGACCGCGATTAAAACTACCTGTCTACTGCCTACTTTATACTAGTCAGCTAGGGCTGGGATCGGTAAACTGCGGCTCGCGAGCCACATGCAGCTCTTTGGATGTGAAGCTCTTTATATAGTTCCATACGTAAATATTATTTATGCGAGTACTATTTATTGTTGGCAAGAAAAAAATTCTATGGCTCTTTAAAAACCTTGAAATTTTGTAAATTGTAATTTTTGACTTTTCCGACTCAAAAGTTGCCGACCTTTGAGTTAGGGCAATCTGTGCCTCAGTAACTCTGCTTATTCCTATATCTGCGTCCGTAAAAACTGTCTTAATCACACGAACCTCTGTTTTCCAACCATATTTCACGTCATTTCCCGAAGTGGCCGCTTAAGACAGGGTTTATACGGTATATAATAAGATCATGTTTCTTTTTTTTTTTTGTAATAATTTCATGAGGACAAAGAATAAATCTCCAATGCTTGGGCCCTGTACAAATTTTACTGGGCTGCGCAAGAGAAAAAACATTAAAAGAGCCGTATGTAAATGAACGATCACTTGTAAATAACTAACTCATCTTTTCTAAACAATTATGCACCTGGGTGAATCCTGTATAGGACATAGGTCCCCAATAAAAGGCTTGTTGTTGTAATTATTTCAAAATAGCACGCGCTTTTTTTTTTTAGTTAGATGCATTTGAAACCATTTTAAAAGAGAGTACAATATACAAGTAAGGTAATCCTAGCATATCTTTTTGTGTCAAAAATTACTATTCAAAATCCGCTTGGCCTGATAAAATTATTGCTTTTTTTTTCGCTTTTTGAATCTAGAAATATGTAGTAAAACCACTCTTGTAAAAATGAATTTATCAACAAATGTTTCAATAAACAGGTTTGAAAAAAAAAATATTTTCTCTAAAAATTTAAATTAACGAATATTTTACTTCGATTTTTTAGAAATTTAATTTAGCATAGTATACCATGAAAGAAAATAAAAACCTTTTTGTCAAGGACGAGGTGGCCGAGTGGTTAAGGCGATGGACTGCTAATCCATTGGGCTCTGCTCGCGTGGGTTCGAATCCCATCCCATCCCATGTTTTTTTTTAACGATTTCATGACGACAAAGAATAAATCTCCAATCCATGGGCCCTGTACAAGTTTTACAGGGATGCGCAAGAGAAGAAACATTAAGAGAGCCGTATGTAAATGAACGATCACATGTAAATAACTAACTCATATTTTCTAAGTAATTATGTACCTGGGTGAATCCTGTGCAAGGCATAGGTTCCCAATAAAAGGTTTATTGTTGTAATTATTTCAAAATAGCACGAGCTTTTTTTTTTTTTTATTAGAAGCCTTTGAAACCATTTTAAAAGAGAATACGATATACAAGTAAGGTAATCCTAGCATATCTTTCTGTGTCAAAAATGACTATTCAAAACCCGCTCGACTTTATAAAATTATTGCTTTTTTTTTTTTTCGTTTTTTGAAACTATAAATATGTAGCAAAACCACTCTTGTAAAAATGAATTTATCAACAAAAATGGTTTCAATAAACAGGTGTGAAAAAAATATTTTTTTCTATAAAAATTTTAAATTAACGAATATTTCGTCAAGATTTTTTACAAATTAATTTAGCATAGTATACCAAGAGAGAAAATAAAAACCTTTTTGTCAAGGACGAGGTGGCCGAGTGGTTAAGGCGATGGACTGCTAATCCATTGGGCTCTGCCCGCGTGGGTTCGAATCCCATCCTCGTCGTTTTTTTTTTTTTCTTCTTAATACATAATTTTTAAAATCCCAATTGTACAACCACAAAGCTTTCTGAATTTTGCTTAGTAGAAACTTGCATAATATTTTAAATCAGAATGTTAATATGAAGGTTCCACGCTACCATCCACATTGCCAAGTATTGTCTTCCTCTTCTTCTTTCTTATCTCTGGGTATAGAAAGTAGAATGCGTCTGCCTTTGTCATCAAGACTGGGAGCACTACTCAGTTGCAGGCCGACTTAGCTCCAAAATAAATGGCCGCCTCTGAAGTGGCAATGGGCAATCTAAGTGAATTTGAAGGTGGTGGAATATTCAGTATAGATATGGCTGAATGCATAGAAATTAGAATAACATTATAATCAAGAATATACAGGGTGATCCAAAAGTCCCGCACTATTTTAAAAATTAATAACTCCGCGAATATTTGCGCTAGAGCAATGCGGTAAACACCATTGTGTTCAGGATGCAATGGGATTTTTTATGGCAAATAATGAAAATTTCGAAATTGATTTTAGTTACAATTTTATTCGCCAGATGGCGCACTACCAGAATCAGAGATTCAGCGGCCAAATTGTTTGATAAATTGAAAAATATAACTGATCGACACGTATTTTTCCTTTTTGAATACCAGGAAAGAACCCTAATAACATCAAATAACAAATTAATAAAACACCACTTCGCCAAAAGTATGAAGAATTGGTTAACAATTTTTTAATACAATCAGAGATATGTAAAATAGGTAAATGCAAATTAAACATGTAGCAAAAAAAAATTGATATTTTAGATACGGTTTGTGTTTCCGAAGATAATAAATTTCTAATATTTTTTAAATTCAACTCTCTCTCAGTATCGAATATATCTATTTTAATTCATTTGAAAAATATGTATCTATCTCTGATAATTTATTTTACTCTGGAATGCCGTTGTTGTTGTCGTGTCCAATAAAGAGCCTCAGATGTATCCATGCATCTCCATCACAGCAGCAGCAAGGACCACACCAGGACAATTGTTGCATGCCCTATAGGGTATTGTGCCATCTGGATGTATTGTCGTTCCTTTATAGTGTTTTGTTCTAAGTATTGTTATAGTTTTTGTCATTTTTCTCTCAGAGTTCATTTCGCATTTTGATCTTTTCTTATTTATTGTTTAATTATCTTGTATTTTGACAAAGAATCAGCGTCAAATAATGACATTTGTTCTTTCCATTGGCTCAACTTTCTGGCTTCCTTTGCCAATTCAGATGCCATTTCATTACCCCCGATCCCAGCATGGGCAGGGATCCATTGTAGAATTCAGTTATTCTCCAATGGTTCCAGTTGGGTAAGTAACGAGTGTATTTTCCGTGTGATTTTAGTATTGCCCTTCTGAATTGCTTCTAGAGCAGATATGGAGTCACTGTATATTAAATTTCCTTCTGCTTGATGCAGGGATGGTTGGTTAAGGCATACATCAAGGGCTTTCCAGATAGCCGTCAGTTCACAAGTGATGTTTTAGGAAATCTGTCCTGCTCCTTCTTTGATTTTGATGTGCGTTCCATCTTGCAGTATTATGTTAATTCCGGCCCCTCCATAACTCAGGGTAAGGTCTGAAGATCCATCTGTATAAGCTGTTAAAGGGGGTGGCTTAGCATTTTTAATCAAGAATTTGTACTATGAGGACATATCCGTTAATATTTCAAACACATTAGACCTCGAAGCCCAAGATATCAAAGTCTACCTCAATCAAAACAAAGCCATCAACATATACAATATGTATCACCCTCCAAACAATACACTTATTGACGATGGAACAATGGCTCAATTTCTTACAGACAACTCTTATTGTAGGTGACCTTAATGCCAAACATCAACTATGGGGATGTTCCACGCCAAACCCAAGAGGCAAAATACTTTCAAACATATTTGACGACAATGCCATCATGTGCTTAAATGATGGGAATCCTACCCATCATATATACAGCTATGATACTGCACAAGCCCTTGATATAAGTTTTTACTATCCTGACATTTTCCACAAATGCAAATAGCAAATATTAAAAAGTATTGTAATTGATCATTTGCCTAATTTGATAGAAATTAGCACCAAGACCAAAACCAGCTCAATTAAGAAAAATTCTGGAACTTCAAGAAGGCTAATTGGATATCTTTCGGAAACACCATTATTAAAGCAGCCACAATTTCAATATCAAGAGGTAATATTAAGAAATGGATTCAAAGTTATACACACCAGGCAAAAAATATTCAAACGCTTATAACTAAAAGAAATGAACTACAAAAAAGCACCCAAAACCAAACAAATTGTAGAACTGAACTGAACATTGTGAATGCAAAAATAAAAAGATTATACGTAAATGTGAAAAGGGAAAAATGGAAACAAACTTGTGAAAACCTGAACCCAAGAAACCCAAATACAAAACTTTGGAATTTGGCAAAACAAATTGACAGATCCCAGTCACAAACCGAAAAAACTAATATGATTAAGAATACAGATGGTACACCAGCAACTAATGACAAAATTGCTGCCAATCTTTTAGGTAATTCATATCAAATAAGTAGTAAAATCAAGGTTGAAAAAAGGCCCGAAAGATTATTCATGACTGTAAAATGTCACCAGCACTCATAATATTTTCCATGAAAAAAATCAATATGAAAGAGCTAGCTTATGCATTAGAAAACACTGACCTAAACAAGACTCCTGGGCCAGATGGAATCCATGGCCGAATGATATCAAACTTGGCCAAAATTGGCAAAGAAAGACTTCTTAATATTTTCAATAACTCCTGGAAAACTGGAAAATTGCCTCAAGACTGTAAAATGCAACAATAATTCCCATTTAAAAACTTGACAAATCTGCTGATGACCCAAAAAACTACCGACCTATCTCCCTCACAAGTATTTGCTGAAAATTCATGAAAAAAATTATACTCAGACGACTCACCTACCACCCCGACACAAGAAATATCTTACCAGAAGAACAATATGGATTTAGGAAAGGACATGGGACAATAGACCAACTCTTATTTTTCACACAAAAGGTAAAAGATGCACAAAACAGAAAACCAACTAACCACACAATAGCTGCTTTTTTAGACCTTACACAAGCTTTTGATAAGGTATGGAAAAACAAGTTAATTACAAAATTATACAAACATTTCAAAATTGATGGAAAAGCTATCACTTGGATAAATGATTCCCTTAAAAATAGATACATCAGGGTCAAATATAATGACACTCTATCTAAAACCTTCAAATTGTATCAAGGATTACCACAAGGATCAGTCCTTAGCCCAAATCTCTTCACCCTATTTATTGCAGGCATAGAAGAAAATTTTTCACATAAAACCAATATTGGACTTTTCGCTGATGACATTATTCTATGGAGCAGCAACACTAACTGGAAAAAAGCTGAAAGAGATTTGAACAAGACTCTTCTCCACCTAGAAAAATTTGCTAATAAACATAAATTAGAATTTAACCCCCAAAAATCTGAAACCTGTTTTTTTACTACCGATAAGAAACTATACAAAATAAGACCAAATATTATTCTGAAAGAACAACAATTGCAATATAATAAACATCCTAAATATCTCGGCTACACCCTGGATCCAGACATTAACTCCAGTAAACATATTGAAGGAGTTGTTAGAAAAGGAAGAGACCGACTAAAAATCTTGAAATGCATTTCAGGAAGAGTGGGGAGCTAAAGCAACAACACTAAAATTAACTTACACATCTCTAATGAGACCTATCTTGGAATATGGATATCAAATCTTAGGTACAGCATCTGAAACAAATCTAAAATCACTGGAAAGGATACAACTAAATGCAGCTAGAATTATTACAGGTCTTCGAAATACCTGCCCTAATAATATTGTACTTTACGAGGCAGACATTATGCCTTTAAAGGATAGAATAAGCTACAATCTGCAAAAATATATAAACAAAATCAAGAGTTATGAAAACAAACACAGAACTTTCAATTACATACTTAATTGGGAATTCAACATAAGACTCAAAAAAAGAAGGCCCTCTCCACCTGGCCAAAAGAAATGGATTTTTAAAATATAAAGTGGAAAAATATTATTTAGCAGAAAAAATATCTCCATGCGAATCACTAACAAAATGTTATTGTTAATGCCACTTTAAATGAACCCACCAACAAACAATAGCAAAATCCAGAATACCTAAAACAATTATCATTAGAAATAATTAATAAAATTCCTAAAAATGTAATAACTATCTATACCGATGGTAGCAGAGACGAGTTGGGACACACTGACAGTGATTCTCTCATTAAAACCACAAATGGCAATGAGAAAATAAACAGAAGAAACCCAGATTTTTGCTCAGTCTTCAGATACGAACTTATAGCCATCTATGAAGCCTTAAAATCCATCAGAAACACTAAACATCACTATATATGGATTCTTAATGATAGTAGAAGTGCCATACAACACTTGAGTCACACAAGGGAACTTAGAGACAAAGTAAGCAGGAACATATTTGGTTATCTCCAAAAACTCTCAATACCTCAAAAATTCACCTTCAATGGATACCACTTACATGTTAGCATTGAAGGCAATGAAGCTGCTGATGCGCTAGCGAAAAAAGGCACAAAAGAACCCTTACTACAGGAAAATAAACTTACTTTTAAAGAAATAGAAACAGTAGCCAAAACAAAAATAAACAAGAACTGGAGGATCCCACCTAAGCACAGTTGGTACACCCTAGAAGCAGATGGCCACCCAGACCTTTCGGTCCACAAGCCGGCATCCGAAGAAATGCCCTTCGCTGCTATTCTGTTCAACTCATAAGCCAAGTAACGGTATCCAAGCTAGAGCTTGGACATTGTACCTGGAAACACCACCTCCCAGACACCGTGTCTGGAAGGATTTCTGTACCGGTGGCCTTTAAACACAGCAAAAGAGGAAACTATTTACTGTGTCCAGCAGGGACCGCGGGGAGGCGGCCCCCGGTCGACTCTGTTCACTCACAGTTGAGGAAAAGCTCAGCTGCCACGTCGTGGGCTTTCTCAAGAAGCTTGCTGTGGTTTCTCAGCAGCTTACTCTCGATCGCGCCCCTAGCCCTCCTTCTCTCTTCCTGCACACCCACTACCCTTGGACCATCCAAGACGTAGTGGCGTGCATCCACATCCCTTTCTTCAATCAGGGTTTCTCTTAATTTTAAATCTGTGGAGACTTGGGGAAGAGCCCTTTTCCCGAACTACCCTAATGAATTTGTGGGACATTACCTTACAGAGGTACTTGGGTGTTGTTACCCAATTGAATACCTCTCTACCCTTCACACTGTTCCTCCATCTGTCCAACCTTAGCGAGCCTGTCTGCGAACTCATTACCTTCGATGAGGCTGTGTCCCCTAACCCTCCGGGAGCCCGCGTTATCATCTTCAGCTCCTGGATTATTTGATGCGCGAGTTGCCCTTTCACCAGATTGATGGCGACGAGGGCCGACATACAATCTGAATAGAGGCGGTCCGGGCTGAAGTTCTTCTCGGCACACACTCTGAGGGCTACCCTGATCGCAACCAGCTCGGCTGAAAAGACCAATTCGTCCACTCTGAGTGTTAAGCTTTCTTGGAAGATCAGGCTTCCTTGGGTACCTCTTCCATTCCAGGGCACCCGCTTCAAGTCCCAGGGCATCTTCCCTGTTCTCCCAGATCTTCTGTCTGATGGTCTCCTCCACTAGTTTCAACCCCAGGGGAATAAGCCCAGCGAGGACCAAAAAGGCCTCACTGCTTGGTAGTGCGATATCCCCCTAAGATTCTGAGTGCCGCTGTCCTCTGCACGCTATCTAGAGTTTTTGCCACCTTCTGATCCCTGTTATAGCAGGATTGGCTCGACACAGGAGAGGCAGAGGTTCGTAAAAATAGAACCGCCCCCCCCCCCCCTATTGAGAGCCAACCAGGACAGGCCTGCACAACGCCTCCCTGCCTCTCGTCACCATCTCCTCCGCCTGGTATTGCCAACCCATCTTGTCATCAATGACCACCCCCAGGATGGTCATCCTATTGACCAACGCTACCCTCCGTCCTTTCATCTGGATAGCCGGCTTGTGCTCCCATTTGATCCCTTTCCTTTAGTTCTTATGTCCCTAGGCTTAATGCTGAGGGCTTTAGTTTTGGAGACATTGAACTTAAGGCCAGAGTCATGGGCCCAGTTCGAGAGGATTTGGAGAGAAGCTTCAACACACTTCTCAGCCTTCGCTCTCGAAGCAGCCTCAATGATGAGGAACTGGTCGTCAGCATAGAGAACCAGCCAGGATCCCTCAGGTAGCTCCTCCTGGAAAACGGTGTTTACCAGGATATTCCACATAATAGGTCCGCAGCAGGAGCCCTGGGGGCAACCCCTAGCACAGTTTTTTTCCAACTTCCGCCCACCAAAACTGAGGCTAATCCGTCTATCCCTCAGGAAGTCACGAACCAAGCTGCACAAATTATCAGGACAACCCATGTCCATCAAATTTCATCAGCTTGTTCCAGCTCATGGAGTTGAACGCGCCATCAATGTCCAGGGCCACGAGAAGAACCTAAGCACCCTTATTTAAGCCTATCTCAACCCCCTTCTAACACCTCGTTCAGAGCCGTGGCTGTGGAGTTCCCTTCCCTAAAATCATGTTGGAAAGAGGAAAGGAGCTCATTACTCTCTAGCCAGTGCTTCAGTCGCTGAGCTAGTAGGCTATCCAGGACCATACCTAGACACACTAGTAAAGAAAGCGGACGATAATCATTAGGAGAATTACTTTTTCTACCAGACTTTTCGAGAAGCACTACTCGGGCAACCTTCTATGCCTCAGGAAAAGTACCAGTCTCCAGGCACCTATTGAAAAACCTGGCAAGAAGTGATGGGTGCATTCTTAACAGGGCTTTCACGACCGTGTTATCGATCCCTTCGGGACCAGGAGATTTCCTTTTCCCGAACTTGAAAGCCGTCAATTTCACCTCATTTTCAGAAAAGGGCGGATCCACCAAACCACAAGTGGTCAGAGAGATCTCGTCCTCTGGTTCCTCGTTTCCGAAGTGCCGATCCAAGTTGTTTTTATTTTGTCTTCTGCTTTCGAGCGAGTAGGTCTAGAACACATTCTCTCTGAATTTTCTCATTGTTGGTGGATGAAACAGCACCAGTGATTATTTTGGCCGCCTTTGCTTGAACACTGTCTAGTCTTACTTTTAGTGATGAGCTTGAGGGAGCCCAGACCGGTGTTGCATATTCCATTATCGGCCTTATTAAGGTGATATATGTTGTTCTGAGAATTCTGGGTTTTTCTCCCCAATTTGTTCCACATAGCCATCTCAGAATGTTTAGTTTTCTGGTAGCTCTATTTTAGGTGCTAATTATGTGTTTTGAAAATTCCAATTCCTCATCAATGACAGTTAAAATAATTTTATTGACATCTTGTCAATACATAAAAAGTGCACAGTCTGCACTATTTAAAAAAAAAGATAATATGCATTATATACATGTGATATCTTGGGACCTCTGGGACCAGTGTTACCTGATGCTAGACGAACCTCGATGTCAACTCTACCGTGCAGTCGTGGTGGAAGGCGACACAGCTGGGCCAAAGGTGAAATAAGCAAATAGAGATTCCACTTAGAAGCGTCTGAACGTCAAGAAGGAATGGGACGAGGAGATTTCTGGCAGGAAAGGGTTTACCTTTTATCGGAGCGTCCGGTGGACAGGGACTGGAACGAAGACTAACTAAGGACTGACTAACTGAGGATCGGGGCCTCCTTTTATAGCTGAGCTGGGTCCGAACAGGTCACTGCTCTTTTCTGACGTAAACAGGGGGGGGGGAAGTTTTATTATCCAGGAGGGCCACGAACCTCGTAAAAGTTGGACTGGGTTTGCTAGGCCTTCTCTCCTATTTTTACCTAAGCTTGATTAGTTTTAACCTTAATTTCTCCTGTTAGTCTCCATTCCTTCTATCTGTACAGTTGCTATGCTTTATTAGTTTCTTACGCGGTACAGATTTATGTTAGTTGAGGCTTTCTATTTGCAGTAAATAAGAAGTTATATACAATTACGTGGTGGAACATGTGGTAGTAGATATCTGGGCTATTTACAACAATTCCATGGTCTTGATTCATCACATACACTATGTACAATGAATATGGCGCCTCTGCCAGCGCTGCAGAGTTTGGTGGAGAATCGCCAGTGGGTCTTCAGCGACACCACGCATTTTGCGATCTACGATGAATACCTAGATCGCGTACTTCGCCGCTTAGGAGATGGTGATGGCGCGGTCCTCGAGACCAACTGGAAAGATCCAGGACTGCAGTATTACACGTTCTTCCTTCCTTGTAAAATTGACCCAAACCTTTAACCTTCTTCCCATAAGAAGTCTGCAATCCAGGTTAAGGTTTCTCCTCTTA